>JAREIK010001073.1:1617094-2122094 GCA_029783825.1 Sapria himalayana | reverse complement strand
TTATACTAATATATAAAATAAAAATATATTATTATTATTATAAATATTATTATTTTTAATCTTGAAATAAGTAAGAGATGTGTATGCTTATTAATAGTTATTTTATGAAAAAAGGTAAAATTTTAATTTTCGTGTTAGTACACTCATGTGTATTGAATGAGACTATAACACTGTAATTATTTTATACTGACATATAAATAAAAAGATATCATTATTATTGTAAATATTATTACTTTTAATTTTGAAATAATTAATAGACATGTATGCTTTAATTCTTATTTTAATTCATAATGTGAGATCTATAAATAAATTAATAAATTCAGTGAGTTGAATAACTTTATTTTTTGTAGGTGAATATTAATTATTAATTAAAGTTCATATTTTATCAAATGAATTAATGATACATTTTGAAGATATTTATAAATTTTGTTATTATCAAATTCTATATGTTAATTTTGATATGACATATCAAATAAGTTAAGTGAAAAATCTTGATGAAATAATAAAAGATAAATCAAATAAAAGTATTAGTAATTTAATTTAATTGATGCGTATCTGTAATCTAAATATAAAAAACTTAATAAGTATTAAATAACATGTTTGAATTATATTGAATATGTGAGAAAGTATAATTATAATTATATAGTGAAATAAATTATAATTAATATAAATAATACAACATAATTTTAATATTGAGAGTTTGAAATTTATTGAAGTCTCTTTCATAGTCCAGTAAAGTATTATAAGAAATATTGAAATTATAATTAAAAATTTTGTTTATGTTTTAAAGTATATATGTATGTAAAATTTGAAGTGATTAATTTGATTAAAATTAAATTACTTGATTGAAATAAAAATTAAATTATTATTGGATTTTATATATATATATATATATATATATAATAAAGATAGTTTTTAAAATAATTTAACAATAAAATAAAAGAGAAATGTCATATCACTTTGTTAAAGTTATATGACATTCTTTTATTTTGTTTTTGTTTTTATGTGATGAAGATAACACTTCTTCTTCCTCATAAAATGGAGTAGAATATATAAGAGAAGAGTCTGGTTACATATAGAGCTTGTAATTATAAGGTATGTAATCAACATAGTTATATTAATACTCATCTTGAAAGCAATAAAATAAATTAAATAATTTTAATCCATACATATTATCTCAAGAAGGGATTTAAATCCTTAATAATACCTAGTTCAAGTGAAGTCGATATGAGTAGTTGCAATACTGTGTTATGATAAAATTTTCAAGGTTTAAAGTTATATAATAAACCACTGAAATTACTTATGTTGGTTTTTTATGACCATTTTCATTAGTCATATGTCATTGATGTTTTCACAATACTTCATACCTTGTTCATTGGATGTCATTGGATTAGGCATGTCTACATTCAATGCACTTTTCGATCATCTCCCTCTAGATTGTCATGTAGTAAGTTTAGGAGCTAATATCAACGATATAGGTAAACACACTTTATTTTTTTTGTATAGTTTAGAGTCTCTAATATTATTGTGATCAATAATATTATTGTGCAAGTTAAGAGACATAGCAATGCCAATGTTGGACACTTTTTACATCTATTTTTTATGTAATAGAGTAGAATTTTTTATAATTTATTTTTTATCATTTATTTTATTAAGTAGTAAGATTGTGATATTTTTTTTTTTGATGTCTTTATGCATGATTGTCTAACTAGATAGGTAATTTTTTTGAGGATTAAATAAGATAGATTATACGTATTTTTCTTCACTCACATGAGTCATTCTAAATATTTGTGTACTAGTATTCTGCTTGTGATTCATTCGTGATTGAGCATATCTTATTAGAGAAGAATATTTTAGATTCAAATATTAGAGAACGGATGTCTATTGTTAGTGTAATATGTTAATTTAGTAAATCATGTTAAAGTTTTTTATCTGACATGTCAGAATGGTATAATGAGAGATTTATTCTATTTGATTTACTCAAACATTTGACAATCATGTAGGATGTTTAAATACTATGATTTAAATTATTTTATTATTTTTGCTAATGATTGTACTTGACTTAAATAATTATTAGTGTTGATTTAATTTTTTTTTATTTTTGTGAAATTTAAAAAAAAAATCCCAATTTAGGTCTGATTAATTTTTTATTTTTTTTTTTAAATTTGAAGTAACAATATTTTTTAAATTAGAGAAGGGATGTCTATTTATTGTGTAATATGTTAATTTAGTAAATCATGTTAGAGTTTCTTATCTGACACTTCAGAAGGGTATAATGAGAGATTTATTATATCTGATTTACTCAAACTTTTGACAATCATGTAAGATGTTCAAATACTATGATTTAAGATATTTTGTTATTTTTGCTAATGATGTACTTGACTTAAATAATTATTAGTGTTGATTCAAAAATTTTTTATTTTTATGAAATTTAAAAAAAAAATAAATCTCAATTTAGGTGTGATTAATTTTTTATTTTTTTTTAATTTGAAGTAACAATGTTTTTTAATATATTTATTATTAATTTTTTTATTTTTTTGAAAAGCCCAAAATGATTAATTAGTTATCATATGATGGTACTTTTGTATAAAATGAGATTACTATGATAAAGAATTGATATTTGAACAAGATGACTAGGAAACTTTTTCATAGGGATGTGCCTTGATGTTTTGGGGTGATGTGGTGTTAACCACTAGCTTCTTAATCAATAAAATGTGGTGTTTTATTCTCTTAGTCTGTATATCATCCTAGCTAGTATATTCAGGAGAAATTATTTCATCTTTCATTCATGATTTTTGGATGTAATTATTTTGCTCGGATTTTTTTTTTAAACATGGAGATGATGGATGCACATGCTATCAGATGCATCTTCATTTAGTTAGTTATCTAGTGCACGTGAGATGTAAGTATTATTCACCAGAGACTAGGAGAATTTTTATGAATGATGATGTCGCTTGTAAAGACTCATATTATTAATATTAGCTTTAGTATTTTTTTTCAAAAACTCAATCCTAGGTTGCTACTTCCTTATCATGTTATTACTCTTCAAAGAGGATTGATAATTGATCTAGCTCACATATTTATACTAAATATGATCATCATGATTGGATTTTAGGAGAAGAGTGATGCCTCTTGCATGGAAGTGTGTCTAGTAGAGGAGGCTAACATCCCATTGGACACAAGTATGAGTCTCCCTAAGAGAAAAATTGTTGGGAGACTTGATTATCCTATTCTAAATATATATACTAGACAAATACATCTGCAGTCTCTCTTGTCCATGTTGAATTTTATATTGTATTAGTTGATTCAATTAAGAATAGTGACTTGAATCTCTTGATTTTATTATGAAAATAATAAGTATTTTTTATTCTCATTTTAATATTATATATTTTAATTTTTTATCATCACTCGATAGTTACAAGATTCTAAATATTGTTTTTGAGGTACTTAGTCATCTAGGATGAAAATAAATTATATTGGAAAAATTAAGTATGATTGTATCTAATTATATGTGAGATATCATTCCAAAGCCAAAAATAAGTTAATAGTGAGATGTAAATGAGAGTATTTATTTTATTCATGATTTTTTAGGATAAGACGATATTATCTGGTATTTTGAGACTTATCTTTATTAGATACTTTACTATTAAAAAATGATACATATATTTTTTATAAAAATCTTGTGTGATTTTACTAAGTGTTAATATCATATTTTTAAACACGACTTATTTTTTAATAATCTTAGGAAGAGTAAGAGTTTATTAAATATATTTGGACTCATTATTTTTTGTTACTCTCATTCAATCCTATTTGAGCCTCTAATTCGAATAAAGAGTCACTAGTTAGCTATATTTGAACTTGCTGTTTTATATTATGATGATACTTTTATGAAGTCATCATATGAGTATATATCATGTTAATTCTAAAGAGAGGTTTTCTAAGAGAATCTTTCTCAATTTATGAGTCTATTCCAATTTAGGCTCATGATAATTCATAGGCTGAGGAACTTAATTATCTAAAACTTAGAGTTTATACTAGAAGGGGGCATACACTCGATCTCTAGAAAAAAAAAATAAAAGAGTTGTATTTAACACTCGATCTCATAGGTTCTGTTGTATTCATATTTTTTTATTTTTTTTACTTTTTATTTTGATTATACTAGAATACTCAAGTCTGAGATATTATCTCATCTATAATAGTATTTAATTATTATGGAAGAGATAAATGTTATCTTCTTCACATAGAACTTAAAAATTAGTATCATGACTTCAAGGCCTGTTGGTGGCCGTAGGTCGTTGTTCATTATGAAGACATGTTCAAGTAAAAAGATAAACCATTTTAAGATGAGACCTGCAACAAAAGGGTTTACTCAGATGTGTTGTATGGATTATCAAGATATTTTAATATCTAATGGTCAAGATAGACATTATATATATTTTTATTTCACTAATGATATCTTATAGATAGATGATATACTAGCTAGATTTGAAGAAAATATATATGGAGTAGTCACTTGGAATTGAATATCATAGTTAAAAATTATTTGCAGATTATGGAATATATTTTTTGGCTTGAAGCATTTATCAAAAGTTTGAATTATGAGATTTTTACAACTAGTTAACTTGTTTTGTTTACGTATGTGCAATGCTATTTTTTTTTAATCATTGAGGTGGAGTTTTGAAGCCTTGATTTTGCGTATTATGTATGTGAATGATATGGTAATGATAAGAAATAATAAGTTGAGAATTATTTAACTTAATAAGTAATTTCAATCACATTTCTAGATAAAAAAAATTGTAGAGGCTTAAATATTTTTTTGGGATAAAAATCATCTACTCTAGTTTATACGAGACATCATATTTTCACAGTTGTATGCAATTAATATATTCACATAAGTTCGTGTGTTAGGTTGTTACTTTAGTAGATATTTTGAATGATTCATATATTGATTTCTTGTCTGATTCAACTTTTCTTATTGCCTCTATTATTTTTAGGAGGAACGTAGTTAATATTAACTATTTGATTATTATTTGATTATATATAATTTATGTGATAAGTATAATAAATTATTTTTTAGATATTTTTTTGTATGTTTACTTTGATACAATTTTTTGAAAATTAAAGAATATTAAAAATTTTTTAGAATGTGAGATTTTTTTCAGTAATCATGGATACTTACATCTAATAAACTATTCACATTCAAGTTGGGCATCCATTTGCACAAAGAGGAAATCCATGATTATTTTTTATATTTTTTTTGGGCAAATTTATCTCTTGGAAAGTAAAATACAAATGATTCTTTTGATATCAAGTACACAAGTAGAATTTATGCTGATAATGATAATTTCTTGTGAGATATTCTAGATTGTTTTATAGTTTATTTATAGTATTTCTTGAGAAGATGAAGTATATAAAGATTAGGTGTTGTTTTTAAAGAGAAGATTCATGATAAGAACATTACTATAATTTATATTTAGATAACGTTGAACATGTTTATGAACAATTTGATGAGGTTTTAATTTTTTTTGTCTAAAGACTTGGTGTTCTTGAACATGTTTATTATTGATGAGAGCACTCAATATGGAGGTTGTCCCAATTCATTGATCAATTATATAATAGGATCATTGTATATGGGTTCTTGGCTTAGTTGTTTATCATTAGAATTGCTCACCATCACTATTGTACAGGCATGTGCCGAAGCTATGGTGAACAACCCCTTTGTGTGACAATTGTGGAGTTTTTGGACTCCCAACTTATTCCACCAACAAGCGAATTGTCTCATTGTCGATGGATTGAGACAACACTTGATGAACGATTCCATGATTTTCTTTTCTTCTGTTTTATAATCCTCTTTTATTTTGTTTCATGTCTCGTCACAAATTTGATTCGCACAGGCCAAAGAAAAGATGGGAGGATTTGTGTAGATTTCATGTTTTTCCTCATAAATGTCATACCTCATTGCAACTGTATGAACTCGATGATGATTACATTCAAAATGAGATTAGAAAACCTACAGAACAAAAAACTTGCACTGTGAGTCCAATTTTTTTTTTTTTTTAATGATTCTTCATTCATGATAGCTCTTATTTGGAGTGTGATCTGTATTTAACAGCATAATATGTCTTGTTGGGCTGATAGTATGCAACAGGATGGTTCTTGCAACATATTCATGATAGCTTCAGGCTTCGTGTCATGGTGAGGTTCCTCTCGGTGTGCCCAGAGTTGGGTGCAGAAAGATTACTGAAAACTGCTTATTTGGAGTTCGAGAGATCCAAGAAGCCACGCATCCATAAAGAAACCCTAATTTCTAACCAAGAGCCACGTGAAAAACCTAGTACTAGCAGTACGCATGACTATGTTTCCTTTCCCTCTTTCATTTCATTCACATCTCATGACATGAAAATGTTCCGTCTAGAAGCCATTCTCATGGCAACAACTGAGGATGAAAGCAATCATGTTGGGGATGATGATAATGTAGATGAATTTGTTGATGATGACGATGATGCTGATGATGATGATGACGAGGATGATGATGCTGATGAATATTTTGATGCAGATGAGGTTTACATGCTGTCGTGGTTCTGTTTTCATGTTTTATGTTTCTGAATTGCTGAGTTTGAACTGCTTGTTCTACTTTCAGGCTTGGAAAGAAGAAGGAGCCTCTTTTCAATCACACTATCGTATCCTTTTAGTTTTCTTCTTGTTTTGTTTTGTTTTGTTTGGAAAAGAGCCTATGATCTGGCCAGCTTTGGCTGGCTGGGTTCATAATTTTAAAAAGTTTTCAAAGTCTCTCTTGTGACACAAGCTTTGATGAGTCTTGGAGATATTAATATCTTGACAGTCTTATCCATCGAGACACAAGACACTCTTACGGCATGAACTTTAGTGAGCCTAGGAATTGATTTTATAATATTTGATTCAAAATCTAATTTATTTTTGTGGAGGTCATAATCATATTCAGTGCACAAGGCTCCCGTCGTAACACAATATCCTGGAGAGGTTAATATCTTGATAAGTTTATCTTTGAAAGTCAGAGATATTGTGTTTGATGAGTCTCAAACTTAAAATCTATTATCCTTTGGTGAGGGTATTTCTCATCACACTAAGGTATAATCTCTAATATATACATTCAACGAGAGGATTTTTTAAACGATCAGTTATATCAGTACATATTTTTTTTATCCAAATATATTTAATTTTATAATTCTTATGAGATTCAGTGTGTTGATATTAATTAAAAAAATTAATATTTCAACTACATGAGATAAATATTCCTAAAAAGCTAATGAAATTAAATATGAGTTGGGTATGTAATTTATGTTTTAGGGTTATAGTTTATTATTTAGTGTTTATGATTTAGGATAGAGAAATTTTAGACCGATAAGTTTTTTCTTACATAGGGAGAATTTCATGTATTAACGATCAAAGTTATATGAAGTATCATGATCTTACAGTTTATCTAACAAAGAGAAATTTTAGCAAATTTTAGAAAATCACCTTGTACTTAAAGGAGTTTCATAAAATAAATTTCACAAACTTATAGGATTTTACCGTCTCATGTTTGCGGACTCATCTTTGATATTGTGGGACATTCCAAAATTTTCTAGGATTTTCATTAAAGAAGTGTGTGCCAAGGCACATGTTTAGTTGTATATAACTATGGGTATTTTGGATATGAAGAAGCTTGAGAGAGTTAGTTTTCTTGATCTGGATATATGATTACAAATTAAGATTATGTTAGAAGATCAGTATGAATTGTATTTTTTTTAACTTCCATCCTCAAATTCAACTCATATCATCTCTCAGCTCATATATTAGTTTAAAGATTTTGAATTTGGAGTAGGTAGGATGCTCATCCCGACAATATGATAGAGCAAATTGACACCCCAGGGAGTGTTTTATCATCCTTAGGGATTGAACTCGTGAACTTAGTGCAAGAATATTTAATCTCTTTGTCAACCAGATTATCATGTTGTTGATAGTATGAATTGCATTTAAATGTTGATTTGTGGGAATTTATTTGTTTGCATAACTAAAATTCACAATTGATTTATACAGTGCATCTATATGTGTGTTTTGTGTGTACAGTGTCTGTATGTCTGTGCGTGTGTGTAGTGTGTTTGTGTGTGTGTTTTGTGTGTGTAGTGTGTCTTGTGTGTGTAGTGTGTCGTGTGTGTGTTTGTGTTTTGTGTCTGTGTTGTTTGTGTGTGTGTTTGTGTTTTGTGTGTAGTGTGTTTGTGTCTGTGTGCAACTGTGTGTGTCCGTGTCTGTGTGTCTGTCTGTGTGTGCGGGTCTGTGTGTGTCTGTCTGTGTGTGCGGGTCTGTGTCTGTGTGTGTGCGTCTGTGTCTGTGTGCGTCTGTATGTGTGCGTCTGTGTCTGTGTACGTCTGTATGTGTGCGTCTGTGTCTGTTTTCGTCTGTGTCTGTATGCGTCTGTGTCTGTGTGCGTCTGTGTCTGTGTGCGTCTGTCTGTGTGCGTCTGTCTGTGTGCGTCTGTCTGTGTGCGTCTGTGTCTGTGTGCGTCTGTCTGTGTGCGTCTGTGTCTGTGTGCATCTGTCTGTGTCTGTGTGCATCTGTCTGTGTGCGTCTGTCTGTGTGCGTCTGTGTCTGTGTGCGTCTGTGTCTGTGTGCGTCTGTGTCTGTGTGCGTCTGTGTCTGTGTGCGTCTGTCTGTGTGCATCTGTGTGCGTCTGTGTCTGTGTGCTGTGTCTATGTGTGCGTCTGTGTCTGTGTGCTGTGTCTATGTGTGCGTCTGTGTCTGTGTGCTGTGTCTATGTGTGCGTCTGTGTCTGTGTGTTTGTGTATGCGTTTGTGTCTGTGTGTGTGTCTGTGTGTGTCTGTGTGCGTCTGTGTGTGTACCTCTGTATCTGTGTCCATCTGTGTGTCTGTGTGCGTCTGTGTGTGTACCTCTGTATCTGTGTCCATCTGTGTGTCTGTGTTTTGTGTGTAGTGTGTTTTGTGTGTAGTGTGCTTATGTTTGTGTTTGTGTGTGTAGTGTGTTTGTGTCTGTGTGTGACTGTGTGTATGTCTGAATCTCTGTGTGTCTGTGTGCGCGTCTGTGTCTGTGTGTGTGCGTCTGTGTGCGTGCGTCTGTGTCTGTGTGCGTCTGTCTGTGTGTGTGCGTCTGTGTGCGTGCATCTGTATCTGTGTGTAGCTGTCTGTGTGTGTACATCTGTATGTGTGTATGTCTGTGTTTGTGCGTCTATGTCTGTGTGCGTTTGTCTGTAACTGTGTATCTGTATTTGTTTATGTGTTTCTGTGTCTGTGTGTGTGTATGTCTGTGAGCGTGTCTGTATGTCTGTGAGTGTCTGTCTGTGAGTGTGCATGTCTGTCTATCTGTGTGTGTGTCAGTATGTGTGTGGTGTATTTGTGTGTGTGTGGTGTATTTGTGTGTGTGAGGTGTATCCTATTAATGAATGGATGTAGATAATGAGAACAAATCAAGAATGTTTCTACAAGAACTTTTTGGGAGCTTCCCTTCCATGAGCAATGGCGGTGAGAAGCTGCAAGATGGTGATAGTGGTGATGCAGAGTATGAGGTATATCAGCAAGATGATGATGAAAATTCAGACTAATGGTTTTTGATCTGCTTAATTCATGAATTCCTTCATGCTTCTTGTTCTTGATGTCCATATTCACTCTTACTCCTCTCCCTAGTGGCTTTTTTTTATTTACTTTATTAAATATACCCATTATGATATTTTATAAACTTATCATTTAAAGTTTATTAAAATAAATAATAAAAATCTGATTGTTAATAATTTATTTGGTAAATGATTAATGAAATTTGTTTGAAATAGTGATTGTTTTAGAAATATTTTTTGAATTAGTGCAAAAATTATTTCATAAGGTAAGATACTGCAAAAGTGAGCAATCTGAAGGTACATTAATAAAATTTTATATAATAAAAATCTCATTAAAATAAATAATATATAAATGTTAATGCATTTTGTTAGAAACTTTAATTAGAAATAGACTGATTTATTTGGCAAATTATTTATTCTTTAAAAGTACTCTTTTAAAGAATATATATATATAAAGAAATTAATCAAAGAAATTTATTAAAGAAAGCATAGATCTCGTGAGTATGCACACAAACACACATGCATGTACACGCACATGCATGCACACACGCATGCACGCATGCACGCACGCACCCACGCACGCACACGCACGCACCCACGCACGCACACGCATGCACGCACCCACGCACGCACGCACACGCACGCAGACACGCACGCACACGCACGCACGCACGCATCCACGCACGCACGCACACCCGCATGCACGCACGCATCCACGCACGCACGCACACACGCATCCACACACGCATCCACACACGCACGCACACACGCATGCACACGCACACGCATGCACACGCACGCGCACACTCACGCACGCACACTCACGCACGCGCACACTCACGCACGCGCACACTCACGCACGCACACTCACGCACGCACACTCACGCACGCACACTCACGCACACTCACGCACGCACACTCACGCGCACACGCGCACGCACGCGCGCGCATGCACAGGCACACGCATGCACACGCACGCACACGCACGCACACACACGCTCACGCATGCACACGCACGCACACGCACGCACACGCATGCACACCCATGCACACGCATGCACACACACACGCACACACAATTATATCTACACAGATGAATTGTAGTTTTCCTGAGCATAAGTGAAAGGTTATTGAAACAATCATTCGAAAGATCAAAACTAAAATTTATATTATATATAGTGTGATGTGGCATAGCTTTGTTATATCTTATGTAGTACAAGTTTTTGATATCGTGAAGTTAATTAATTAACAAAAAAAAAAAGTTGAATTACATTGAATTGAAGTACAAACGCTTATTAAAAAGGGACAAATATGTTTCATATAATTAATTTGAAAATAAATAAGAATAAGATACTAAGAATTGATATTATATCAGTAAGTACACTTAAAATAAAATTATTATGATTATAAAACTACTGTAGGTACTACCTTAAGAGCAAAATTAAGATAGTAACTACAATATTAAGATAGTAACTACAATATTAAGATAGTACTAATCATTTTAGTTACTCATTCACAATAATTTTTTTTTTCAAATGTACTGCCTGACATAATATCAGTTCTCAGTATCATATTCCTATTTATTTTTAATTTAACTACCTAATTAATAATTCCCCAAGTTTAAAAAAAAAAAAAAAAGCTTCATGCATGATACAACTCAACTAGTCGTGTGGTGGGTATTCTAATCAATGTATCTTAAAAATAACCATACCTCACTATTAGTAACTTTGTAAAAATGGGCCATCTTGGTTACTTTTTGTTAAGTGAGCATGCGAACGAATACTATAATTCATTTGAACTCACCATAGCTCGCTTTTGTTTGAGATATAGAGTTGAGAATGAGCTCTTATTTCTTCGTTCACAATTACAATCAAGTCAAATTTATCTGAAGGACCGATCAAATCTTCTCAATGGTTCTTTTGTTTGTACAGAAGCACCTGAACGTGGCATGGGCATGAAAGATCAAAATCTTCTCAAGCCTTGCCCAACAGCCCGGCTGGATTGACAGCTCCAACAAGACTTAGAGATTAATAGATGGAAGACTATACAGAAGCACTCACCAGACCACTTGCATCTTGATGCTGTAAGAAGAGCACTGAGGCGTGCTGGGGGCATCTTGATGGCTGATCTAAATGAAGAAACTTATTATCCTCTGTAGAGCAAGTCACATAGCACTGAAGAACAAGATGCAAATATATTTACAAATCCGTCACATAAAATGAAACACAATCATCCCGAAGACATGTTGGTTAGGATTTTCATACACTTCACTGAAAGGGGGAAAATGTGGAGGTTCAGTAAAAGTGGGTGTGGGCCTGCTTAAGAAGGACGTGTGTTCTAAGCCTCATTTAAAATCTTCAGAGACATCATATCTTACATTGATCTGCTGATACACCTTTTGGCAGATGCATGTTTCATGGCGATTCCAAATCTGCCTGGCGCACATGAGGGAGCTCGAAATCAAACTGCATCATGAGTAAAAAATGGCGAGAGTCCGCGAAGAACCCTAAAATTTGTTGAGGGGGTAAAGAACTGACAAACTGTCAAATTGAGAAACCAAATCTGCTTGGCGTACAGAATGGCGAAACCAATTGGCACTGGCCTCGTGCTTTTAGAGAAGCGAAGAAGCAAGAAACTAAAGAAAAGGTTTATGAGTTACGGACCAAACACAAATTCATATCCTACAATGATCTGCGCAAGCAACCATTGTACGCATCATGGTTCATGGCATCCAAAAGTGAAATCGAAATCAAACGCCAGCGGGAGTAAATGAACTGGTTTCTGTTTTCTGTTCGGTGAAGAACCCTAAAATTTGTATTGGGGGTTAACGGCCGGACAAGAGAAAGCCAAACCAACACGATGTCGCTGTTGCAATTTGCTCTAGCCTCGTTTTCTTTGTTTCAAAATAAAAATTTTTTTTTAAAAAAAAGTGAAAACAGAATAGATGGCCCATGCAGGGGTTGAACCTGCGACCTTCGCGTTATTAGCACGACGCTCTAACCAGCTGAGCTAATAGGCCGTTAGGCAAAGCAGGTGACGAAAATCGATGATAAATTTATATAACAATTCTAAGCTTTTTTAAAAGAAATATAATTACCATTCATTTTAAAACATAATATCTTTATGCATAAAAAAAATTAGTTTATGAATAATAAAATTTATTCCATTTTAAAACATTATTTATAAATTAATACCGCCAAAATTCTAACATCAAAACACTTGTTTTACAAAATGAATTTCAAGCTAATTATCATTGTCCCTCTATATTTTATTCTAAATAATATTAATCCTATACATCATGTTTTATTAAATTAAATAAAAAAATATATAAAAATACTATATTTACCAACATATTTTCAAAACTACCCAATGGCTGCTACCTTTCAACAAACATGTGTGTAATTACTTAGGGCCCGATGAGATTAGTCAAGGTGTAGTCCACACACACACACATATAGACAACCACAAAAACATACGGGTCACATGCGGCATATGAATACAAGTAGTGTAAATAGCAACTGATAAAACTGCACAGACAAGCACAAGCCAGACACCTTCAATTTCTATGAAAAAATCCTAAAAAATGTAAAACAAAGAAATGAAAATGAAAGGGAAAAAAAAAAGTGCCCATCTCTACCGAACCCAGACCCAGACCCATGCCAGCAGCAATGAGAGCTAGTTAGCACCTGATAGTGGCTTTCCTCTACCGAGAGTGAACCCTCTGGTGCCATCGGGCATGCGAGGGCCAGATGGCTGCTTGGCTATGGCTGTTGCCTCGTTGGTGCTGCCAGAGAACTGCTGCCCTCGTCCGCGCAGCTTCCCTCTCCCTCGGCCATGCCCCTTCCGCGTCGACACAAGAAATAGAGATCACGTTCAACTTTATGTTCAATAATATTTACCAGCATAAATTTACTAGATGATACATTGCAAAATTACTTGCTGGTGCTTCACCTAAATGCATAAATACATTTAACTCGTTTATCATGGAATCCCTAGCTAGGTCTGTAAAAAAGATGTGCCAGATATTATAAATTTAAAATTTTTGATACTATTTCAAATAATCATTTTAAAGTAAAATATATTTGTAAAAATCATTAGGAAGTGTATCCTGATCCTAATTCCTACATAATATTTTTTATGTTACATATATGTCACATAAAAAAAATATAATAATATAATCAAACTTTAAAATAATTACTCGCACATTAAAACAAATTTAAAATCCATAAAATATATTAGAAAATTTAAACATTATTATAATTCAATATATCTAATTTTGTTAATAATAAAATCAATAAAATAATATGAAACATTGGGTTAAGAACACATATTATGTAATTTCATGTCATATCAAATAAATAATATTTTTCTGAAAAAAAAAAAACAATTATTATTATTATTATTATTATTATTATTATTAATAAATACAATACAATTCATTAGTGGGCAAAATATTTTAATTTTTCTAATTAGACAAAATAAAATATTGTAATAAGTTAATAACGAGTTTTTTTAAAAAATAACAAAAAAGCCCTGGAAAAACTTACGGGTATTTCACTTGAATGGGTATCACAGGAAGGAGAATCATCGTCCACGAGTTTTTCAATTTTTTTCTTATCACTTCCCGACACTTCATCTTCCTCAACATACCCTTGCCCATCCTGCTGCCACTTCTTTCCTCTTATTTGATTGGGTTTTGCCTGAGAGCTCATAGGAAAACAAAAGATAAGCCATACTACTAACCCCCAAGCCCCACCCCCACAAAAAAAGAAAAAAAAAAAAAAAAGTTAAGGTTGAAAAGGATTTAAATTGCCTGCAAAAAAGCATACCATGCACTTTTGCATTGAACGAACTTGAAGACCACTCCGCCAGTTTCCCTCATCATTTAGCTCTGCAACCTGCACGAGTGAGTGATGCATAATTAAATTAGGCTCGAACCCAAAACATCATGCCCTATAATTCCTTCCCAAACACCCCAACTAGAGCTGTCGAATAGGTCGAGCCCATGCTAGCCTGGGTTTGTTCCAAGCTAGCCTAGGTTGGTTAGCCAGGCCAAAATATACCCACACGGGGGGATAGCTTTCAGTGTCATGCCATTATGTACCTTCCTGCAACACGTGGATAAGAAATTCTAGCTAAGCATGGCCTGAGAAGTTTCACTGGCTAGCTTTCAAGGGCCACCAGGCCATTTATTTTAATTTTATTTTATTTTTATTTTATTTTTATGTTGTTTTTATTTTGTTTTGTTTTTTTTTTTCTAATATCAATCTTCTTGTTATTTTTTGTAATGTTGCAACAAAAAGAAATCAAATCCAGGCGAAAGGATGGAATACTTACTGCTTTCTCTGCACCATCAACGGATTCATACAGCACAAACGCATGCAGCTGCACATTACGCAAGCGATGTCACATCAGAACTTTTTAAATAAGCGAGCACAGTGAGCAATATGAGAGGAGCTCAGCTCATGCGCTGACAAAAAGTGAAACAGAAAATTTGCCACGCCATATCTATCTAGATTGCGACTGCCAGTGCCATGACGAAGCTTACTCAAGATATTCTTGCCAGGATAAAGGGATCAGTCGCTTGTACCTTGTTTTTGAAGTATAAGCCGTCAAATTTCATGAATCTGGAAGCTGAAGAATTCACAGCAGGAGTTTGTGGAGGGCAGATGCGAATGTTCCTAACCCTGAAAATACACAAAATTTACCATAATACCCTGGGAAGATGCAAATTTCTAGCTCACAGTCACATGAATAACAGAGGAGAATGAAAATCTCGTTACCTGCCAACAGCAGAAAATATCTTAACCAGGTTTTGGAAGCTGTGATCTTCAGGTAAGTTTTCAGCAACAACAATCCGAGACTACGAATCGAGAATGAGCGTAAGGAGGAGGAGGAGGAAAGTGTCATATAAATTATAGTTCTCCAAATAATAAAATAATCTCATAAATTCTGGCATGAATTCTTCTACATATTGCAGAATAATATATCTGCTAAACCCTAAATTCTACGGCTTAAACCCTAAATCATAAATCATAAACTCTAAATTTTATTTTTAAAAAAATACCATAAACCCTGAGTCGATAAGAGTTTAATATGTTTTACAAATAGTAGCGCATTATTATAAATTTACAAATAGTTGTGTAATATAATTTACAAGTTGAGAAAGTGGCAGGAGGAGAAAAGTGTCGTAAAATCTTAGTTCTTCAAATAATATGATAATCTTATAAATTCTGAAATAAATATATTTACTAAAAATAATAGGTTATTTTTTTTTTTGAGAAAAATTAAATGAAAATGAATTCCCCATAAGCAACACAAAAAAGTCATACCAAGTGAGTAAGTCTATGAGAGGTTAATATAAATTCAAAAATAGTTAAGCAATATCAAATTTTTAAAAGTCGAAAACATAAGAAGAGATATTTTTGTGTTCGTAAAACGAGACATAGGCCTCGAGACATTAAGCTGTAAATTTTTTGAGCATCACAATATATAATTAATTAATATTTTAAAATATATAATTTAAAATAATTTAAATAAAAAATCAAAGTTTTAAAAAATATTCTTTGGGCGCTCCTTGACTATAAATATAATTAAATATTTTATAATATATTTACAATTAAATAAAATAATATAAACTACTTTAATAAATATTTTATAATATATAAAATTTTAATATATTTAAAATAATTTTATCATTATAAAATTAGAAATTTAAATTTATTTTATAATTAATTTAAATAGTATTAATTTTATAATTAATACTATTTATTAATTTTGATAATTTTATCAAATTATCAAATTAAAATACTAATTTAAATTTTAATAAATTAAAATTTTAATTTATTAAATTTTCTCTTTTTTTTCTCTCCCCTCGCCCTCAGCCCTCTCCCCTCCTACACGAAGAGCTCAATGGAGCCCTATCGAGCTCCAACAAGCTCCACAATTGAGCTTGGTCAAGCTTAATGGAGCTCGTGTGGAGCGCTGTCAAGGCACACGACAAGACATTTTTAAAAATACTTTTTAAAATACTGCCCAATATTATAAATTTATAAATCAAGAATCAGTGTCAAGAGGAGGAAAGTGCCATGTAAATTTTAGTTCTCCATATAATATGATAATCTTATAAATTCTGAAATAAATATATTTATGGAAAATAATAACTTATTTTGACAAAAATAAAATAAAAATAAAATCTCCAAAAGCAACACAAAAAAGTCATATAGAGCAAGTAAGTCTCCCACTTAGTGTAGAGTCTGGAATAAAGGTGTCGAATGAGCCGGGCCGGCAGAGCCCGGCCAGGTTTTAGGCCGCCCAACTGGACTACCGTGCCTGGACCAGCACGCTACAGTAACAGTGCCGTGCCGGGCTAGGCACTGTTACTGTACCGTGCCACCCGACACAAACCCACGGCCCAAAAACCGCCAGGTTTGACTTGGTTCCGTCGAACAAAACCCTCATTTTTTTAAAAAATTCAGATTTCGTCAGCCCGCCGCCACGTGTCTTCGCCCTTTCGGAGCTCGGCGAGCCTCGCGTATCGGGCATCAGCCTGTATTGACCACGTTCGGGGCGTGGTCACGTGTGCTCTGCCGGCACGACGGGCTGGGGCACGGCACTGTAGCATGCCTTGCCAGTGCCTGCCGGGCCGCCCCGGCCCATTTGACACATATAGTATGGGACTTGAGGCCTACTTACATTGGACGAAGACACTTGCCATCGTATCAAGGCTCCCCACGGGCAATACAAGAGTAATAAACGTGGCGAAGAAGAATTTATGAAATGATGATAAAAAAGAAATGGCAATGGAAAAAAGTACTTGTAACTCCTCCACGTCAGATTCGGTGATTGGAAGCCGGCGTTTAACATTGTGTCCGTCGTCACTAATTACCTGCAAATATGATGATGTTTGATTATCATGGGCATGCCACATGGAGAACAAGAATTTATGAACTCTCACAAGCTTTGATGAGGTCATCAAAATGGAAACAAGATCAGATGCAGTGTTTATGGCAGTTTTGATCTTTTTGAAGGCAGCAACAACGGATATTGGCACTGCAATGAAGAATAATAAAAAATTGGGTGCTCGAGAAAACAACTTATGAACAAATAAAACAACATCAATTCTAATAATGAATGAATAATCATCAAAATATATTTTAAATTTTATCAAAATTAATCATATACATTTTAATTCTACAAATAATATAATCCATACATTAATTTTTTTTATAAATGTTTGTTCAAGTTATTGAATTACCTCCTTTTATATTCTTCACTAATTTTTCAATCTGAATAAATATCATACCAATGCACAAGAAAGGTACATAATTAAGACAATTTTTTTTATGAGACACTATTGTGTGTGTGTGTGTGTGTTTATAAAAAATATACATACATTTTTTTTAATTTTTTTTTAATTTTATTTATTAATAAAAAATAATCAAGTAATAAAACATCAAATATAAAAATCATGTATCACGAATATTTTTTCTCATCATAAACATTCAAACTTCTAAAATAAAATAATAAAATTTAATAATCTAACACGTAAAATTATAATACGAACTAGATACTTTTGTTTGGGCTTGGTGAAACATTGGCTTTAGGAATACATGAGACGTGCCTTTAAGAACTATGTGTCAACCCAAATTTTGGGCAGGCTTAAGTACCATTTTGTGTGTTTCTATGTGTGTGTGTGTGTGTTATAACTTAGAAAAAAGAATTAAAATTATAAATTTAAAAAACAATTTTTAAATATTTGGAATTTTATAATGATGTCTAATATTTGTGAATTTTATTGTGATATTTAACATGGTCTAATCTTATAAATTATCATATTAAACCCAGTATATATAACTTAAATGAATCATTTATGTACTTACAATCTATAAATTTAAAAAACATCCAACAAAAAATTTAAAGCTATGATTTATACAATAATATTTTAATATTAAAATTTTATAATGACATCTATTATTTATAGATTTTGTTGTCATATTGAACCCCAAAAAGTCTAATCTTATTAATTATTAAGTAAAAAAAAAATGTATTAATCAATTTTATAATTGTAGATAAATTCACACTTTGATAACTAAAAAAACATGAAATTTATATATTGTGACATGATGAAAGTTGATGCATTTTAAAATCAGGTTACGCTTGGGCTGAGCTCGGGTTGGCTCTCAACCCAGCCCAAACCAATAAAGTTGCAGCCATATACAAAATTAAGAAAAAAATTAGAAAATGAAACATAAAATTAATATGTAGAAAATAATAATAATAATAATAATAATGAGAATTAATATGAAGGAATTAATCACTATTTAAAAAAAAATTAAAAATTATCTTAATTACACTAATTATTAGCAGAAAAATATTTGTCATTATTAATGCATCATATGAATAAATTCATATAAAAAATTGGGGCAAAAAAATATATTCAAGAAAATACAATAAATATGAATGAACCAACAAAAATAATATTAAAAGAATACATTAAATATACAAGTTTGGTAGCAGAGAGGGAAAAAAAATTTATGAATTTACTCACCTTTATAATTTAATCATAGTAAATATTTTTTTAAAATGACAATTTGAGCAGAGAAAATCTCAACATGGAAAAAAAATAAACAAATGCACAAATTTTTTAAATATTTTTTAATTTTTTTTTTAATAGAGAGCAGGGCAGGCAAAATTTGATCTGCATGTTTTGGCTGCAAGCAGGGAAGACCGCCTTGTTTTGGCCAAATCACCAAGCCCTGAGTTTTATATTTCTTAATTAAAAAAATAAAACACAAGAAATGGTCGGATCAAGATGAGAGTCCCACATGCACACGTCAGGACGAGTTGAACAAACCCACATGATGAGAAGGCCAGCTCTGTGTGACACCACACATACTTATGACACTCAAATATAATGAAAGTGTGCATACATACATATGTGTGTGAGTGTGTGACCTACTCTGTCAAGAAAGGACAGGACCAGCCTAGGGCGGGCTTAGACAACAGACAAGCCACGCAGCACTGTCCAACACCAGGCTTGGTTCAGACTATGCCACCCCAAGGCACGGCTCAAGCTGTGCTTGGCTAGTGTGAGATGCGCCTTGTGTCAGGCCAGACACAACCAATGGTCCACTGGACCAATGACCCAGGACCTGGCACAAGCATGTCTCAAGTCACAAGTGACCACCCAATGAGGCAGCTTTAAATAATAAACGATCACGTAGGCTAGATTCTACTTGAATGACTGATCACCATTGCCCCATGAAAGTGCTGTGTGACCTGCCCTGCCCAACCCATTGCTTTTACTCGGAACAGGCATGGGCAAGGACAGCAACAAGCAACACTTTTCACTATCGCTATCAGGTTTTTTTTTTAATATATAATTTATATTAAATCATAACTGTTAGATTAAATCCAATGACTAATAGTTAGATGTACCAAATGTGCCGGGCGGACATGTGCCATCGCACCTCGAGACACGGCTTGTACCGTGATGGACCAAGGAATGCTGAGCCAAGCACGACCCAATTACTTGGCCCGTAGGCACGATCCAAAGGCATTGTAGACTATCATGCCCCAAAACTCTAGCCACCTATATTTAAAAAAATAATTTTTTTATAAAAAACTCCCTTCTTTTTATACATGACAGATTTTTTAAAAAAATAACAACAACGTATTTGACTGAAGACATCCACGTGAGATGATCAATGCCCACCTGGACACGCAACAAATGGCACGCACCTCCCCTCACCCAAGCCGAGCACCCAAACCAAGCCCATGTCCAAACCTTTTGGAACCAAGAGCAACGTAACGACTAACCAACATAACGGCTAACCAGCCCAACTCAACACAGGCCAAATCCAACTAGTCTCAAGAAAGTCGTGCAGTGTTGGTCCAGCCATTTTTGAGTTGTGTTGTGCAAGGGACAGCACGGTGGCCCAACTAGGCCACCAAAAATAGGACAGTGCCAGCATGGCAAGGCCCATTTTACACTTCTACTACTAGCTAGAATTTAATGATTATCATAATTATAATCAAATAAAATTTAAAAAAAGTAAAAAAAAAAATTATTTTTTTATTATTTTTAAATCTATATAAATAAAGATTAAAAAATTTAAAATTTTTATTCTATATTTTTATCCTCATTTATAACATACATGATGGTGTGATTGTGCAACTTACTTCGAGATTAGATTTTAGAAGTGATCCAATAAATAATTTTATTAATTATTTTTTTAATAATTGATAAAATAAAAAAATAATAATTAACAAATTAAATGTTTACAAAATTAATATTTTATTCAAATTTAAATTTCAACCAAAAATACCAAAAACCATAATAACCACCAAAAATACTCAAACCAACACAATCCGCACCATGCCCTGGAAAACCAACACGGCCAAGTATTTTGTGAGTCAATCATGCCGTGTCAGACTACTATTATGGTTATCATGTCGTGCCAAGCACTATAAGAGAACTCTCTCATGACACGCTCAATACAACATGATGGCACACCCTTGTCTCACTGAAACAGATCATGCCAGCATGACACGATTTATTTGATAGCTCCAAGACTGAGTGATATTTTAGATAGCATAATAAAAATGAAATCATATAATTTTCTATAATTCAAAATAATAATTTTTTATATAATTATGTGAAAAGATAGAATAATAATTAATATCTAAATATTTCAACTATCTATATTTATTTTACAAAACTCCTAGACATTTACTGCTAAGTAGTTAAATAAAAAAGTCAAAATCTTTGAATAAAATATTAATATTCGTACTCAAATGCTCACTATAATTGTGATACTAATTTTTATAATATTTAAATAAATTTCTAAATTATTCATAAATTTTATTCTCTAATTATTGTGAACAATTAATATAATTACATATAAATTTCATAATATTTTTAATCATTTCAATATTAATCTTACGATTTATACTTACGACAAAATTATAAAGAGGATAATCACCCAATATTTTAAAAGTATTCTTTTTATTTTTATAACCATATCACTAAAATATAAATATTTACTATTTTAATTAAAGATATTACTCATATAGTATATATACTTAAATGCAATACAAAATATAATTAAATATATATATATGCACATTTATCATATAGTCAAAAATTATAATAAATTTTAAAAAATCATTCTAATCTAATTTATTAATTATTTTTTCATCAATTTTATGATTAATAAAGTAAATATCACATGTTATTAACTAATATATAAATCCAATATTAAATATATAGAATTCCAATCATATCTATTAACAAGTAAGACTTTTTATTTTTTTAGGCATAGTAACTTACATAGAGTATGAAATTTTTATAATTTTTACTAGATATTCAAATATGTTTTATTGTATTTCAAATTTATTTTAATAAATATAAAATTATTTTTAAATTGAATTATACTAATATATTTATTATGTGATACATATATTTAAAACAAAATATCTCAACTAATAGAATTATCCATATAGTACATAAAAAAATTTTACTAAATTATTAATTAAAATATTATTAAATATTATACAATATAGTAAATTTTATATTTTATATCTCTAAAAACCTTCAACAAACTTATATATAATAAAATCATTATGAGAATACATAATATTATAAAATCCTAATAATTTATTATTTAATTTTTAATCAAAATTAATAAAATAAATGATAATGTAAATAAAATAAATGATAATGTAAATAAAATAAATATTATTATGATTAGTTCATATATCAGGCATTAACAAAATAGAAGCCTAACCTCTCAAACCAACAGGGCATGAGCCATGGTGGCCTACGATAATGGCATTGATGAGACTTGTCATGCCTAGGGCATAGAATACATCATGTAAAATGAGTCAAATCTAAGTCACCCAACTCATTTTTCACCTCTATATATTGTTGCCAATTAGTTAAATCCTTACTAAGTATCAACAAGGAAATCACAATTAAACTTAAGGATAGTATCATGACTCATCAAATTGGAGACAACCTAGAAAACATATTCAATCACAATGAGGCCGAGGTATCCCAACTACTAGTGGTAGTGTGCAGTGTATTATAATTTATATTTTTATAATAAATCAAATGCAAAAATTACCACATAATTATAGGTGGTGGCAATTGTATCAATGTCTTCTTTGCATCCATCATGACCAAGGTAAAGGTGTCTAACAGAGGGGCTAAGTAACAAAAAATGGCTCGGCCCAACCCTACCCGACTCAGCCTTAGCCATTTTTTAGTAGTTCGATCAAGCCATCATGTTGTACCAGGCACGGCATGGTTTGGGAACCACCAACCCAACATGGCTTGCCAGCCCAACTCATACCCAATTTGTGTCGGGTCATACCTAGACTTGCCTAGAAAAACCAGATCGCAGCCCCAATTTTTTTAAACTAAATTTTTAAAAAATCCCAACTAGGTCCCCAAGCCAATTTATCATGCTGTCAGGCTAGTCAGCACAAATTGTGCCCGGCCAAATATGAGGCACAAAAAAAATCCAGTTGGGTCCCAGATTTTCAAAACAAAGAATAATTTGTATGAGTAGAATGTTATCTTTCGGGATGATAGATGTACCTAATACTTATACGAAAATGTCTTAAATACTATAATATTTCTTATGAAAGTTTACTGTAATATGCTTTTATGACATCCAAACTTACAGTCAATCTAATAAACAACACCTCAATCATCTTGGACATGTGTGTGTATCATATTTCAAAAAAGTAGCAATTATATCTCATTCTATTAATATATACATTTCTTTTAAAACATGTAATCTTTCTTAATTCTATCATCTCTTTCCAAGACATTTTAGCAAATGAATTGCATAAAAAGATTGATCAGTATATCAAAAATAATTGTACTCAACATTTAAAAAAAACAAACTTATATAGACAATTCAGAGATTTTCAAGTTGACAACCTTATGATGATACATATAAGATCTATTAGAATACTTAATGCATGATCTTTTAGAATACTTAAAAAAAACTAGATGCAACATATAAATCAGATAGGCCAGGCATGACCCACAAAAGACAGCCTAGGCATATAACAAATCAGCCAATCAAACAACATGAGTCAGTACAATAGAGATTGTCAATGATTTTTGACCTAGACAACATGTCAACCTTGCACCTATGCTGGATAGTTGTATGAGCCAGATTCTACCTTTGAATATACTATATCATTCATAACTTCAAAAAGAGATTAGTGAGCTTATCAAGAAAAGTTGTACTAAATATTAAATACAACTTGACAATCTTATGAAAATATGTATGCAACCTGAGTGTTTTTCCATTCAATTTCATTCACAAATTACAATGCATGGCCTTTTAAAATATTTAAAATTAGAGATGACAACCAAAATGTAAAGCCCAAGAATGTGAACGACCCAAAAAAGTCAAAGATGGTCCAAGCACATGCTTGAGCCATGTTTTGGGTCAGGCAGAAATTCAGACCCAAGTTGGCGCACATGAGTATCACACGTGAGTTTTTTTTTTTTTAAATGTGATTGGATATGCTAGGGTTGATCAGATCGGGCCGGGGTTGATCGGATCAGCCATGGCTAAATGCTAGCCCGAACTCTAACTAACCTCAACCAAACCCAAACTAGATTAGGCCTGATCTAAGCTAGCCTAGATTTGCCCCAAGCTAGCCCAACAAGAACCCAAGCTAGGCTAAATTCAAGCCTTGATGGACAAGGAATGGCTCATGCATCATGCTTCATGAGCAGGTCACAACAAGTTTGTGTGCCAAGCTAGCCTCATTTAAAAGTATGCTTGCCTAGTTCAACTTATTTGACACCTTAATAAAATTAATAATTATATAATTTATCTTGGAACTCACAGAAAAGTTCAATATTAACTCAACCATCAATATTAAAGATGTAATTGAGTCTAAATATCTTTCGTTTGATCCAAACAACCATTTGGTAGATCACAATAATATTGTGCATACGCCAATAAATATGCTGGTCCCCTTTTATCAGATCCCATTAATCCCAATTCAACAAATAAGATTAATGATATTCTAGAATAGTTTTGTTTGCAAGTGTCTTGTTCACTGCAGATAAAGCCCAAAGATAGATAAAAGTTAGATTTCACACTATAAGTTGCAGCGAATTAAACCAGGCCTTCTTGAGAACTATAAAGTTAAAAGTTTTGTTTTTTTTTTTTTTGTTTTTTTTTTGTGGTGTTGGATTGAGCTAACCCAACATTACTTTAGTTGACCAACCATCTCCCCTAACTTTTTTTTATCTTTTTGTGATCAATTGGGCATCTTAAAATAGCATGTGAACATGCCTTCAAAGTGAGAAAGAATAATTGAAGAAACATCACTTGTTTTTGTTCGTGTGTCCCAAAAAAACTTCTTGAGGTGTTCAATAAGCACTAAACCATGGGTGTGCAAGGCACAGCCCTTAGATATTTCATTCTTCCAAAGCTATCCGGCAGAATTTGGTCGTCCATTCAGGAGGCGAAGGTGAAGAGTGTGAAACCCCCTCCTCCTTCCCTTCCGAACCCTAAATATTAAGGGCTTCTACTTAAATATTTCATTCCTAAATCCAGCAATTCCCAACCAAAAAAAAAATACTAATTTCCTAAAATCCTAACATGGACATGAATTCCAGATTAAGTTTGCCTATTATCATTGCTAAAAAACCCCCCTGCATTGGCCTACCATCTAAGAAAAATCACTACCCTAAATCTCAAAATCAAATTCATTAAAAGATATATCATCATGATGGTTTAAATTCAAGATTGTGCATCACCTTGGCAGACAACTCAAGCCAAGCCTTTAGTAATCAATTAATGTCTATCCAAAATTAATGCAATTTCAAAGTAGTCTACCTCATAATTTAAAATCAAATCATGATATAGTGATTAGAACATATATTCTCTAAAATAGTAATCATATATATTTTTATATATTTTGTCAAAGAAAGAAAATAAGTAAAAGAAATAAAACTATATTTTTTTTTATTTCTTTGATATAGTGATTAAATTTTTTCATCTTTTTTCTATTATTCCTTCATAGTCTCATCATATGACCCCTTGATTTTAATCATCAAGGAAATAAATAATATTGAATATTATCTCAAAATTACTTTTGTAAAATGACATCACAAAATTATATCTCTAAGAATTTACTTTTTTTTCTAATATATGGAATTATATTAAGATTCAGGACCATTGCTTAAAATATAAATAACATTAATTTTAAAAATATAAGTTAAAAAAAAAATCTAAGATATGTTGGTCCCATTTTCATTGATGTGGGGCAAGCTAGCCATGCCGAGTCTACTAAAATCTCACATTTAATTTTAACGAAAAAGATTCCTATCGATCATTTTAAAATTTAATAATTAAGACATAATCTAACATATCTTAATTGTGTTAGAGGCATGTAGAGAGAGGTTTTCTAAATCATTAAATCAAATTCTTATTTGTTGATGCTCATTAATTTATGGGGACCATTTAGGTTGAGCTAAAATTATAAAAATTATTGTCAAGCCATAATGTCAGGCCAAGCCGACACAAACACGTGAAGAACAAGATGTTCAGTCTATCAATTATTTTTACCTAAGGCTAAAATTTTACCTATCAATTATAACAAGTAAGATGCCATAAATCATACACACACACACACACACACTTTATTTTATTAAAATTTCATTAATTTCTTTTTTACTTTTGCATCCCTCTCTCCTCTCTCCAATGGAAACCCTGACACAAACCCTAGCTAAGTTTCAACATGGTATCAAAAGGATGGTTTTAGGAAAATGGTGCCTGCTTTGAGGTGAATGGGTGGCACTGCACCCTCTGGCAGTGACAAAAACAACAAATGCCAGCAATTTGTGGCATTGACGATAGCGTTTCTATTCTGTAACAATAAAAACCCCACATGTGGTGAGTATTTCAAGTTTCTTTTCTGGAGGAGATGACAAGGATACAGATGTTTTTTTTGCATGAGTAATATCATTTGTTTAGATATTCTCAATTATCACTCTTAGCCATACAAATAGAAGCAGTGCTTTAAGATTCTAAGGAATGTAAAGAAAAAAACTTCAATAAATATAATTACATTTAGATATCATGAGCATAGTAGGACATAAGTATATTCACCATTAATTTTTGCGTTTTTTTTGTAAGAAACTGCATATCTTAGAATAGCAAGAGACATACAAATATGTTTATAATTATTTGAGAAATAAAACACACTAATATAAAAAATATCAAACATAAAAATTAAAATATATTAATATTTTCTATCATCAAAATTATTTAAAGTTGTAAAATAAAATAATACAAATTTTAATAATTTAATATAAAAAAATTCTAAGATATCAAATATATTATTTGTAAGAATAAAATAATTTATGAAAAGAATTTTAAAAATAATTAATTTACAGGAAAGATTCAAAAATAATATATTTTGTGGGGGAGACACCTTAGATGAGTTGAGGTGAGGTGAGGAGAAGCAAGACGCTTTTACCCATCTTCAATGGTGTATGGGCTTTGAGCACGCCGAAAAAAAACCTTTAATAATGATAATTATCTAAAAATTTAATATTGAGACAAAGTATAAGAATGTAGCATCAATTACTTGTGCATTCCTATGGAGTAACTCAAATAAATAAACATATTAATACCAACCTAGTGTTCCACAAGCTAACAAAATATATTAAGATTACTTCACTTCATTTGAGAGAAGATCCAAGATAATTCAATCATTATCTCCTACATATTATCTCCAACATGCCAATAACAATCACACCAAAAACACCACAAAAAAAAAATAAAATAAAATTAAAATAAAAATCTTAGAAGATCGTAAGTTACTTTTCTCTCTACCAAACTATGGATATGTGACATATATGGCCCAGCATTAATGCGGTGTTGAGTTTAGTTTATTTTATTAATTTTTTTATTATGAAAGTGTATTCCATCAACAAATTAAAATAAAATTGAATTTTAGGATTTCAAAACCTAAATATAAATTAGCCAAGATTACCAAGATAGCCAAGATTACCATGAATATAATTCAATGTAGCTTTCATCTCATGTTCTAGAAGTAGGACAAAATGTGACAACACCAAATTTTGAATTAAGTAAGATAAATTTTAATAACTTAAAATTAAAAAAAAAAAAATCATATCAGAGAACACATTTATTTGCACCAATAAAATCGTTAAAAGAAAATTGTCATTGACAAATTAAAAAGAAATCAGATTTTACAACCCAAACTATTTCATATACACCTATTCTATCAAAGAAACATAATCATACAAAAATTATACCCTTGATTATAACAAATAAAATGTAATTATTATCGATCATGATGATCAATAATAAATCAAGAATCAATAAGACACCAATGAAAAAAAAACAATAATAAAAAGTCATAGCTTTAATACCATGTAGAACATTATTTTTATTGATGTAAATAAACATGTGATAATAAGCATGTATAACAAATAAAATTGCAAAAATTATAGTGTCAAACAGGCCGAGTAGCCAAACCCGAGTAGCCCAGTCCGACCCAAAGCCCACACGACACACTACAGTACCATGTCTGGAGACCTTCAGCATGAAACATGCCGTATTATGCCGAGGGTTTTCGACCCACATGTCATGCCAGGCATAGCACAAGTGCCTGGCACATGGGCTCAACACAAGAAACCTTGCACCAAGTGATGCCCAATGATGAGACGACGGGGCAATGCCCAACAATGGGATAACAGGGCAATGCCCAATGGGCAACAGCTCAACATGCCAAATGAGCTACAACAACACAATAGCACGCTACCCAAAATCCTAATTTTTTAAAAAAAGACCTAAGCTCAGACAAATTCCGAGCCACAAGCCATTCCAGGCCTTCCATCCAAGAAACCATGTCATGCTTTACTATAACATGTCATACCTAGCACTGCACACCAGCTCAAATGAGCTCAAAAAAATGAGTCAAGACAGCCCAACCCATTTGATACCTCTATAAGATATTAAAGTTATCAAGCATACAATAAAAACCACAAGTTTCCATGAGAAAACAAATATATTAACATAAATTGATTAATTCACCCATATTGTTAGTTTGAGAAGAAATATTATGTCAAATATATATTTTTATTATCAATATATTAGGGGTGAATCATGTCTTATGAGACACTTATCTACTAAGAATAATGAGTATAGATGTTTTATTATAAATTAAGAGTTTGATTAGGAAAATAACTCAAGCTAAGGCATTGGTCAATTATTTGTTTCAACATCTCTCATTGCCACTTTCAAATGTCCAAACTTAGTGAAACACAGAACTAGTGCACAATAAAAATATCCTTGAAAATAAGGTAAATCAACCACTATGATATATTGTGATGAAAAAATAAAAAAAAAATCATATTTCTATCCACCAAATTTGTTGTTTATATTCATACATGTCAAATTATATCCCACCAATCAATACCATAATAGTAACTATTAACAAACTTATCAAATAATATGTGATATAATGATAAACAAGATGAAGAGAAGGAAAATAAAAAAAAAATTTAAAAAAAATAAATTTTACCATATCCTTCTGGATCCTTGTTAATAAATCTCATCAAGAGATCCGTTGTGGCCAAGTTCAAATCACTGAAGTAATACTCTACCTACAAATGGCATTTGGCATGTAAGAAATGTTGCATCAAAAAACAATTAGAAAATTTTGAGATAACTAATGATCATATTTTAATCTTGAAAGATTGCATGATTAGCATTGAGAGCAAAATCAAATACTCATCACAACACTCTCAGATGGTACTTGAACTCAAATCAAAGCCCAAATGTGAAGAAAAGAAGCAACTCAACTTTCACATGTCATGCAAAAGCAAGAATATAATACCAAGAAAGTAATGATTGCTACACTTTTAAATGTTATGAAATAGATTTTCATATATAAAGAAGCTACTATGTAGAAACTAAAAGAGTGTATGAATAGCATGAAAAGAAATCTGAAATACTCATCTCTAGCATATCAGAAGCAATGCTACTTGAACTCAAACCAAAACCCAAATGTGAAGAAAAAAGATAACTCAACTTTCACATGTCATGAAAGAATATAACATCAATTAAGCAAAGATACCACATTTTCATATATAAAGAAGCTACTACAAAGAAATTGGAAGAAGCTTCTTATAAACTTCTGAAAGCATGCATGAATAACTTTGGGAGGAATCCGAAACACTCATCTCTAACATGTTAGAGGCAATGCTACTTGAACTTAAATAAAAACACAAATGTGAAGAAAAAAGGTAAGCACTCAGCTTTCACATGTCATGCAATAATATAATACCAAGATAATTATCACTACATCTTTAGGCAGGTAAGGCATGAGATAGAAATACTCCCAAACTTAATCAGTGAATCATAGCCATGAATTTGATTTCAATTACCATAAAAAAATGAAAAAATAAATGAAAAAACAAAATAATATTGTGCATAAATCTCATGTGTTAGCGTTATGTTTAGCACATATAAATCACTTGTAATCCTCAAAGTAAATGTTTGATTTTATGATTGTAATATAAACATGATGTAGAATTTTCACCACAACCAACATAATCATGCTTTTGAATAATTTGCATTGAAAATATTCAATCAAGACTAGTATTATCGAGCATCATGATGTTACGCGCCAAAGCATGAATGTCCTAGTTGATGGCACCACCATCTCCATTCATGATGCACGTGATCACCATGTTTTTAAAGAAGAATTGGCTTCTGCCTGTATTTGAACAAATTTCCGGTGATATCTGGTACTGTCTCCATTATTCTAAGCTAGTTGTACAATACTTTGAAGCTTTAGTGTTTCACAAGATCAAGGATACACTTGCTATTTCTGAATAGTCTGGAAAGAAATTTTAACAAGAATCACCACCATTTTAATTTTTGGTAGAAGCGGAGGATGCAATAATCGCAAAATCCAATATTTTGAGCACCAGAATTTTATTATTTTTAAGTTCTGGTGCATCTGTTAATATGCCTCGCATGACAATTGACGAAAGTAACTCATACCATATAACTGAAACTATGCACGATTAATAAACAACCCTCCTCCGTTCAGAATCAAGCAACAAAAAGCATGAAGAAAGATTAAATAAAACTCAAATGACTACCACAATAGAGAGGTTGAAGTTTACTGACTACGGTAAACATATCTAGTAGCTCATCAAGTTCACGGACGAAGAAAATAACTCCGCAAAATATTAAATAGATCAGGAGGAAAAAAGAACATGCCTGGTTCAAAACTTTCTTCGCGGATCCATCGGACGCTGAAACAGCGTCCTTAGCATCCGCCGGCAGCTTACCTTTTGTTTCCTGCTCTTTTGAATTTGATCCGTGAAGATCGAGATGATTCGAGGTTTTGGAAGATTGTCCAGGTGAGTAATTCCCCTGGTTGGAAACAGGTCCGTACAGCTGATTATAAGAAAGCTGCTGGCGATGATGAGGCTGATTTTCAACCTGAACTACACTCGACTGCGTAGGAGTGACGTCCGCCATGTGAGAATTCTTTGAAGTTACATTAACAAATTGCATCGAGCCGTTTGGTCGCACAGGGACGAACACTGCTGCTTGGGCGTTGAGCTTGCTTGCGGATGTAACTCGTGATTCTGAAGACTGGATTTCAGGTTCTGCCATTGATCCTTCTGCTGCCATTATTGCTCACCTGAGTGTGATGTGATGTGATGTGATGTGAGGTGAGGTGATGTGATGTGCCAACCTTAGGATTCTGAATGCTTTTTTTTTTTTACGTTTTAGGAGTTAGAATAATTTTTAGGGTTTTGAGGGTTTAAAGAGAACAAACAGCAAGAGGAAGAGGAGGACAAGGGCAGATTCTGGATCGAATATCGATAATGAAGCTTTCCAAAGGCGATCAAATGGAGACTAGTTCTCAAAGATGAAAGGCAGTCAGAATCTAGTATTTATAACTGTGGAAAAACTTCTTTTTTTTTGGCGGACAACGAAAATTAAATTTTTTTTAAAAAACATCTTTTCATTTGAAAAAAAAAATTTAAACTTTCGTATTTTTTAAAAAATCAACATTTCATATTTTAAAAAAAAATAAATTAGGAAAATTTTGTTTCTGGGTACCAACTCTGGAAATATTTAGTTGTGTTATTTTCTAATTTATTAGGGTTAATTTGGGATTACTGCATTTAAGTGTATCAAATTTTAATTTGCTAAGAGTTTAGTGTACTTTTTTATCAATATAAAAACTTTGTTTATTTTTTAAAAAATTTTGTGAAAAGTGCACTAAAACTTAAGTATCCCATATATTAATATCTGGTCATCAGATAATTTTTAATTTTTTTTTTAAATACTCAAAAACATAAAATATTTATCCAAAAACAAAAATTAATGATTTTTCAATTTGTATACCCTTGATTTCCTATTAGATAAACCAAGTTTAAAAAAACACAATACTTTTCAAATTCAAAAAATACCATTCTCTTTTTTTTTATGATTTGAAACTACTTTTTATTTTTGAAAACCAATTTCATACTTTTTTTATTATATATATATATATATATTCTATATATCTATATAAACATGTATATATATATACATGTTTATATATGTGCTGTATAGGTTTATAACTTTATATATACATATATTTACACACACATATATATATATATATATGTGTGTGTGTGTGTGTGTGTGTGTGTGTGTATACACATGTTTATATATGTGCTATATAGTTTTATAACTATATATATACATATATTTATATATATACACATTTATATATTAAGTATGTGTGTGTGTGTACACCTATATGTAAATGTATATATCTATATAAACATATTAATATAAATATATATAGGTGTGTGTGTGTGTAAACACATTACATATCTCCCTGTTTAATATTAGTCGTCTCCATATAAATTTAATTATTTATTTATATGGTTTTATTATATACAAAAATTAGTGACTACTAAAGAATAATGATTACAAGACAAGAGGAGCAACCTTATTTACTTTTGATTTTGGCTTGGTGTTGGTTCCAATAGTTTTAAATTTGATTTAAGTAAATATTAAATATATATTACATATTGAGATAATAGAATAAAAACAAATCTTTCATTTCATCTAGAAAATTAATACATAAATATGGAAGATATGTACTACCAATAAAATAGTATCGTTTATAATTTAAAATTTAAAATTTAAAATTTTATCATGATAATAATACTAATATTCAATTAACATTTATTTATTTTTAATAATAAAATTATTATTTAAAATTCTACAAAGATTTGAATTGAATTTTAACTTATTTAGCACATTTCTTGTGTTTTTTAATCCTCGAAAGGTATTTTTAAAACTTATTACCAAATATTATTTTCATTAAAAAAACACTAAAAAACACCTTTTTTTTTTTTGTTTTTATCTTTAATTGGAAATGAATATGAAACTCACACCCACCATAAAATGCTCTCACTTTAGTCTAATAAGTTTAAAACTTAATATCTACTGCTCTTGAACGAAAATACTTACCATTATACTAATGCATGTCATAAACATTAGCATACACCACAAAGACTTCATATGTGATTAATCATCTTAGAATTATTCTCGTCTTACATATGTAATTCTAGAGTTTTAATGAGATTTAATTTTCTATTAGATCTAAAATATTTTTTTTAAGAATAAGTAAAGAACAAAATACTTAATAAAATGGGTTAATTTTTTTTTAATTAAAAAAAACTAGTATTTATATTTTTGATTTTTTTTTCTCATAATTGATGTTTTTTTTTTCTAATTTTTTTATTTCTTTATGTTTCTGGAAGATTTAAAAAAAAAAAAAACAATTTGTCAAATCTTTCATTTTTAGAAGATATTTAAAAAAAAACATTTTATTGTCAATGTATTGAAAATACTTGTGTGTTTACACGATGTTAAATAATTTGTCACATATTTTCATATCTAGAAGAAGGTTAGAAAAAAATACTAAACATTTATGTGTGCCTACATGATGTTTTACTCCTTGTGTTATATAATTGATGCATGGATTAGTATTTCATGCATATATTGTTGTTGTTGAAGAAGTTTAAATAGAAAAAAATTATTCAATAATGGAGGACACGAGTTCGATCTCTATGAATGTTGAATACATGTCCTAGGGTGTCTTTACCAAATGACATATTCATACTGCTAGGAGGGGGTCTTATCTACCCCGACTCTAAGGCCCAAGGCCCATATATGAGGGGCCGAAAGATTTTGTTTATTAACTTATTATTTCTTATCTTTTTTAATTACAATCATTTTCCACATGCAAGAAATTGCACCATTGGGTTTGTAAACTTTGACCCACATTTCAAAAGGATCAATAGTGAAAAAAAAATATATATGTTTTTTGTGATTGCAAAAATAATCTCATTTATTTTTTTTTATTTGAAGAATAATCTATTTTTGGCATAATACCTATTATTTTCTCAATTATTTACATATGTATTTTAAAAGAAAAAAAAATCTTTTTTTTTTTTTGCAAAAATAAAAAAGATAAAGGTAGCAATAATTTTTGCTGGAGAGGAAATAAAAAGTGATGGGTTATATATATAAAATACGGTAAAGATATATTCATTTCTAAAATAAAAAAAAATATGTTTTAAGAATCTAACTTTTTCTAATTGGGTTCAAAATTCACTTCACACAATAAAAAATTGAAAACTTTTATGAACAAGATTCTCAAAATATAACAAATTAAAAAAAATTATTTTTTTTTATTTTGAAATGAGAAAAGATCATGTTTTTCTCGCACGGACTAAATTTTCTCTTATGAAAGTCATAAAAAGTGCACAAATATATTGTTGTAGCATTAAATTTAAGAGATACGGACTAAATTATTTATAATCTTGTCCCTCAAAATCAAACATATTGTGTTTAATGAGTTACTAACCTGAAAATTACTGTCTTTTAACAAAGTTAGTTATCATCATACTGATACATGACCTCTAATATATTTATACAATACAAGTACATGATTGTTGATCAGTCATTCTAGTAATTTTTTTGCTCAAACATTATTACTTTTAGAGTTCTTGGAAGATCCAGTATGAAATTGTTTATTTAATTAGACACTAAGTTTTCTCCTATAAATAGATAAATTTGAAAATGGTTTTTTGATTTTTAATAATAATCATAATCTATTTTCTCCATTATAGTGTGTGCACAACGCCTTATACAGGCATATAAGGGTAGACATGAAGTAAGATAACATAATACTCAATAAGTTCCTTGTGTTTGACATACCACATTATGTGAAGCCACTTCCAATAGATTTTAATTATGAGTTAAAAGAAATGATGAAGATCCCTATATGAGTAAAATTGCCCAACTTTCCAATCCATTTATGAAATCCAATTTGTTTGAGCAAAACCACCAGCTGCATTGACAAGCCATTGCACATGCATAGGTTAACTTCGAACCTAACCAAATATCTCTTATGCATGGGTGTCGGTGGAAGTTGACCTCGATGAAGATCTTCCCCATTAAATCATTCTAAATTTGTTGGAGGTCTCAAAAATCACCTAGCCAGTCCAATATGAACACCTCCCCTTTTATTGTAATGAATGTTCCTTATTTGGTCACTCAAGAAATAATTGTAAGAGAAAACTCTAAGGAATCAATACAAAGGAGATCCTTATCTCCTCACCCAAACTGATTCACAATAATATGATTATTACAAGTCCACATGAAACTCTATTAGAAGGCTCCAAGAGCCAAGAAGTTGCAACCTAGCAAATACCCTTGAAAAAACCTTTAGAGGAAGAAGAAGAGGCCAGCTAACTCCACTAAATACTAAGATGAAAGCAAATGTTGAAGTGTCTTCGAAGTCCTCTAAAGAGCATACTGAAATGCAACAACAAGAATGTGAGAAAGAGGACTTCACCGTAGTCACCAGAATAAAGAAGGATTGGCTAAAGAAAGGTTCTTCCCTCAATCTTTAGAACAAATGAGGGACTAAAGCAAAGCAAAACAGAGGCATTTACTCATATGGCCCAGTATGATAAAGGCACAAGAGTTCTCAACTCCTCACCATATGAGATTAACTAATTTTGTCATGTTTTCATTTGATGTTTTTTGGGTTTTGTTGCTAATCAAAGTATTGGAGGTCGCATGGGTATAAACGGCACGGGTTGGCTGGCTTGGAAGCATAAAATGAGCAAAGCCAATTCTAATTGCCCACTAAAATGTCAACCCAAGCCAACCCATTGAAAATGCCAACCCAAGACAACCCATACCATGCGGTTTGAGCAGTTTGAACGGGCTCTTAATCTAAAAAAATAGAATAATAATACTTTTAGAGATTCTAACTTTGTGTGTGTGTATTATTTCTAGGTTATGTTTCCTAGCTTGTACCTACTAAAAGTCACAACTCACAAGTAAAGAGATTGAATTATAACAAATAACCTTCAATGATAATATTTTTCTAAGTTATGTTTCCAACAATCCAAAAAAAACTATTCAAAATCACTTTCACTCATAATTCAAGTAAAACTAACTATAAATATTACACTTTTACACAATTTGTCCAACTGAAAATGCATTTAAGTACCTAATTGTCTATAATAACCATACATGAAAAATAAGATAATTAGACAAGCATTCAAGTGTTCTTATTAACCACACATGAAAAGTGAATCATAAAATCCAAGTAACCAAATATAGAGAAATAATAACAATAAAGAAAATAAATTGTTCAAACTTCAAAGACTACAAGCCTACAAAAAGATTCTCGACTAAAACAAAGCACAACAAAAACGCAAAATGCCACCAATAACTAAACAAAGCACTCTAGCACCAATGAGTCAAATATTGGGTTTTGAGTTTCTCAAAACTATAAAATTGAAATAATAGAAGAGTTGGAAATCATAAAACTATCCATAATTAAGCCACTCATACAAGAATTGATAATTGATAAAAAAGTAAAGAATATTTAGTAGCATAATTATAGCATAACTTACTATCACTTTGCTACACCTGCCTTTTTAATCATTATATTCAACCATCAGAAATTGTCACCAAAGTTATATCTAGGAGGGAATAAGAATACAAAAGATTAAACTAAAATGCAATAAAAAAAATAAAGAAAATAAACAAGTTATGAGTTTGGTTACCTGACTCAAGCTTCTCATATTCTTCCACCTCTTCTAAAGCATCTCAAATACTAATAGGAGTTGATGAAGTGCACAACCAATTCTGATAACAAATGAGGGCCTCCACTATTTGTGGAGATATAGAACTTCGAAAAGGATCAAGAACATGCCCTCATGTGCTAAATGCTAACTCGGATACAACTGTAGATACTTTAACTGCCAAAATATATTGTGTAACCAATGAGAGAATACAAAACCTAGAAGAATTAGTCCTCCACCAATTCAAGATATCAAAATTGGAATCATGACTATAATCCACAACACTACAACAAGTATCTCTCCAATTCTGACTTGGAACACACTTTTTTTTTTCAATTAAGTGGTTCCTAAATCCGGTAAGAAACATTGCCCTCACATCATCCTCCCCATCAACATCCACCACTTTCGACGACTCACCCCCACTGGTGTTTGTGCACTATTAATTGAGTTATGCTCCACATACTATTCATAAAATCAAATCATATTAACTTTCACATTCTTTAACAAAATATCCATAGCAGGAGCATTATAATAATTATTGAAATAATATTTCACATACTCCAACTTATATCAAGGATCAAGAATCAATGCAAACAAGATCAACAAATTAATACTATTTTAGTTTCCCTAATATTTATCAAACTTAGATCTCATGCTCTTCGCCATCAGTCTCAAAGAAAGATCTTGACTTTTATACAAATGAGCAATAAAATTTTGAACTATTAAGATCTTAATAAATGATGTATTTGTTGTGTCATACAAAGACCCAGAAAAACACAAGGTAACATTGTAAAAAATTTTAAAAAATTTCACAAACATCCAACATTCTCCTAATCTTCATTATTAGGAGGCAATACGCATTTACTCTCATAATTACCTTCACTATCATCATCTTTAAAATGAGTAATAAAATATTTGTCATCCTCTTCTAATCTCTCAAAAATCTTTTGAAATTACAAAGCCCTCTCCAACATGTAACAAGTAGAGTTCTATCTAGTAGACACATCTAAGCAAACTTGACTCTTGCATTCAATAGCTTCTTTTTCAGCACAAGTTTTAAATTTAACCATCATATGAGGTAAAGATTTAACATATTTCACTGCCTTACTCACCTTGAAAATTGAGTCATCAATATCTTTTAAACCATCACAAACAATGAGATTTAAAATATGAGCACAACACCTCATGTATAAATACTTATGCTCTCGAATAGTTCCCCTTCTATTCTTAGTTTTCCTCTTTAAGTGTCCAATGCAAAGATTGTTAGAACTTGCATTATCCATTATGAGTGTGAGAATCTTATCTATTTCCCAATCTAACAAACACATCTCACTTATCTTGCCTAGTGTCTCACCTTTGTGATTTGGTACCAAACAAAAGTTAAGAATTTTTTTTCAAGTTTCCATACGCTATAAATGTAATGGGCGGTAAGAAACAAATAATTCAAGTTTTGCACAGAAGTCAACGTGTCAGTTGTAAGACACACTCGTTGGATTTTTAAAATACTCTTCAAGGTTTTCTTCTCCTAAACAAATATGTTTAAACAGTCTTTTATAACCGTGACTCGAGAATGAATTTTAAATCTTGGTTGAGATACAAGTAAAAAATATTTAAACCCCTTATTCTCCACGTGTCTAAAGGACAACTCATCAATTATTATCATTTCCGAAATAACCATTCTATAAGATTCTTGACTAAAAGACCAAGACACTAATTGGTCAATACCTTCCTCCTCCTCTTTCTTTGGCTATAAAGCCAAGGTTGTTTGGGTCTTATCTTTGATATATGAGGATTCCTTTTACATTGGGTATTAAGATGTGCCCACAAAGAACTAGTTCTAATCTTGGTAGAATCATATATAAATTTTTTTTGATAATAATTGCATGTACATTTAGGAGATTCTCCTTGTTTTGTTTCTATAATAGTAAAGTGATTCATAAACTTTGATCATTTTTTACCATCTTTTTTTTATGTTTATTAGCCTTGGGTGATGAGGTGCCCACATTAGTAATGTTTGGATTTAGTTGGTTATGGTCAGTAGGAGTTGCATCACCCACCAACACGGGTCCTTGTGCAAGTGCAGTCATCTTCGTTCTCCTATAATGGAGTATGGGAGAAATAATGATCATCGATTGTCAGTGGATGATAGTGGACGAGGGTTAGAAGAGAAGAACAAGATGAATAGACAATAAATCGATGACCATGATGTTCGAATTTCGATGGACTCAGGGTCAACGCCGTTGTCGGTGAGATGGATTGAGTTATCTCCGGTCGACATCGAGGACTATAGGAATGTAGGGCAGTAGGGCTGGAGGTCATGACTAAGTGAGGAGGACTGGAAGAGGATTCAGGAATCGGGATTGCTTGTAGGGTTGGCCGAATGCAAATTGGGGAAATTGGAGTTAGGGTTAAAAAATTTTAATTTTAATTTTTACATACATACATACATACATATATATATATACCGGCCCAGTCCGGGTTATATGGTTGGGTTGTGTTATTAGGCTATGGCCAGCTCGTTTAATTGGAATTACTTATTTTTTGGACCATTTTAAATTCTAAACTGGGCCAAACTTTTGTATACGGCTGGTTTGGGTCAGTTCAATGGGTTGGCTGGGTTTTTTTACACCCCTAGAGGTTGGGCAAGAGAGGGCTATTTGAACTGCTCTCTTGTAGACATGTTATTGGAGCAAATACTCTCGAATTAACTTTAAATAAACTTACTTGCACACTCTTGAGGAAGGGACCCCCTGGGCATTATTCATTCGGGAGACTCAAGGCTCGGTGAGTTACTTATACATGCTTGAGAATAGGAAATGTAAACCACCCTTGTGTGAGAGTATATAAACCCGTGAAGATTTGCCTAGTTGTAGTATAGTTATATTTACTAGTTAGTGAACATAATCTTCCTGGAGTGTGCTTGGCATGTTGGTACATGAAAATTATGTTCTATGGTAAATTGATTTCAGATAATTTCTTACTTGCCCAAAGTCTCATTATAAGATACATGCGGAAATGAATCTCGCCCATATGTTTTTTAAAGATTTACATCCAAAAAACATTTGATACTGTTGATTAGAATTTTGTGATAGACATTCTTAAAGCCTTAAACTTTTCCCTATGCTTCGTGGATATCATATATGAATGTATCTCCATACATGTTTGCAATCTACATGAAGTACATATCTAGACCCTTGCGGAAAGCATCATGGGTAGACAAGTTATCCTTCCATCTTGGGTACTCTTCACTTAATATAATCCACCTCGTATATGCAGATGACTTAATCATCTTTTCCCACATGGACTTAGGGTCATGTAATGTCATCCTGAACTATTTGTACAAATTTTCAAAAACATCGGGTCTCTTTGTAAATGCTTTCAAAACAAGTATATTTTTTGGAGGTATGAAGGAGGAGGAAAGGAAAAGTATTATTTTGACCTCTGGTTTTAGCATGGGAACTCTTCTATTTACCTTTAAAGGTGTTCCCCTTTCATCTAGCAGATTAATAATCTCACACTTCTCTCATTTACTACTGAAGATTACTTCATTTATACGCTTTGGGGCAGCAAGACTTTTATTAATTGGGAGTAGATTAGAGATGGTTAGGACAGTTGTGCAAGGGATAGAATGTTATTGATTTTTTGTATTCCTTCTTTCATAAGCGGTAATCAACTCAATAGAGAGTGTATGTATAAGATTCCTATGTGATGCACCCCAAACAAATAGATTCCATCACAATATAGCATGGAGAAAAGGTTATACCTAAATGTCACAAACAAAGCAGGTTGAGACTACTTAATTTTGGAAATTCGAACAAAGTTTTTTTCATGAAAACTCTATGGTGCATTTCAAAAAAATATGATTTTCTATGAATAAATTGGATCCATCTTTCATACTTAAATTCATAAAATGTGTGGTCCATTAAAGCTTCCAAAGAGGACTCTCCTTTTTGGAAATCTCTTATCCTAGTTAGAGACAACCTGATAAATAAAGTGGGAGACAGAACACAAGCTAAACACTTGTTAATGAAATAGAGTGAGAAAGAAAAAATAGTAGCTGAGGCATAAAAATTTCTCAGATAATCACAACATAACAAGAAGCGAAGTTGGATTAAAGTAATTTGATATCAAAATTACTTTCCCAAACATATTGTCTTCTTATTCTTCTTATTCTTATTATTTTTCATATTCATCATATTCTTCGTATTCTTCTTATTCTTATTATTCTTCGTATTCTTATTATTCATATTCTTCATTTTCTTCTTATTCATCTTATTCTTCTTATTGTTCTTATTATTCTTATTCTTATTATTCTTCTTATATTTCTTATTTTTTTTATTCTTTTTATTCTTCTTATTCTTATTTTCTTCTTATTTTTATTATTGTTTTTATTTTATTATTCTTCTTATTCTTTTTTTTCTTCTTATTTTACTTATTCTTCATATTTTTCTTATTATTCTTCTTCTTATTCTTCTTATTTAGATTATTCTTGTAATTCTTATTATTATTCTTATTTAACTTATTCTTGTAATTCTTTTAATTCTTCTTATTCTTATTATTCTATCTATTCTTTTTATTCTTCTTATTATTCTTAATATTCTTATTACTTTTATTCATCTTATTTTTATTTTTCTTATTCTTATTTTTTTTTATTCTTATTTTTCATGTTATTCGTGTTATTCTTCTTATTGTTTTTATTCTTCTTAAACTTCTTATTCTTCATATTCATATTATTCTTCTTTTTCTTCTTATTCTTCTTATTTTTCTTATTCTTCTTACTCTTCTTATTCATCTTATTCTTCTTATTCTTTTTATTTTTCTTATTCTTCTTATTCTTCTTATTCTTCTTTTTCTTCTTTTTCTTCTTTTTCTTCTTTTTCTTCTTTTTCTTCTTTTTCTTCTTTTTCTTCTTATTCTTTTTATTCTTCTTATACTTCTTATTCGTTTTATTTTTCTTATTATTCTTATTCTTTTTATTCTTCTTATTCTTCTTATTCTTTATATTCTTCTTATTCTTTATATTCTTCTTATTAAAGTTATTCTTCTTATTCTTCTTATTCATCTTATTCATCTTATTCAATTTTTTCTTATTATTATTCTTATTCTTCTTATTCAATTTTTTCTTCTTATTATTCATATTCTTTTTATTCTTCTTATTATTCTTATTCTTCTTATTCTTTTTATTCTTTTTATTTTTATTCTTCTTCTTATACTTCTTATTCTTCTTATTTATCTTATTCTACTCATTCTTCTCATTCTTCTCTTTCTTCTCTTTCTTCTCTTTCTTCTTATTTTTCTTATTCTTCTCATTCTTCTTATTTTTCTTATTTGTCTTATTCTTTTTATTCTTCTTGTTTTTATTATTCTTCTTATTCTTCTAATTCTTCTTGTTTTTTTTTGTTTTTTTTATTTTTCTTATTTTTCTTATTATTCTTATTGTTCTTATTCTTCTTATTCTTCTTATTCTTCTTAATCTTATTATTCTTCTTTTTATTCTAATTCTTCTTATTTGTATTATTCATCTTATTATTCTTTTTCGTGTTATTCTTGTAATTCTTATTATTCTTTTTATACTTCTTAATCTTCTTATTCTTTTTATGCTTTTTATTCTTCTTATTATTCATATTCTTATTATTCTTCTTATTCTTCATATTCTTCTGATTATTCTTATTTTTTTTATTATTCTTATTCTTCGTATTCTTCTTATTATTCTTATTCTTCGTATTTTTCTTGTTCTTCTTATTCTTCTTATTCTTCTTATTCTTATTATTCTTCTTATTCTTCTTATTCTTATTATTCATCTTATTCTTCTTATTCTTATTATTCTTCTTATTCTTATTATTCTTTTATTCGTCTTATTCTTCTTATTCTTATGATTCTTCTTATTCTTTTTATTCTTCTTATTATTTTTATTCTTCATATTAGTTTTATTCTTCTTATTCTTCTTATTCTTATTATTATTTGTATTCTTCTTATTAGTCTTATTCTTCTTATTCTTCGTATTATTTGTATTCTTCTTATTAGTCTTATTCTTCTTATTCTTCTTATTCTTCTTATTCTTATTATTTGTATTCTTTTTATTAGTCTTATTCTTCTTATTCTTCTTATAAATTCTTATTCTTCTTATTAGTCTTATTCTTATTATTATTATTATTATTATTATTATTATTATTCTTATTCTTCGTATTCTTCATATTCTTCTTATTCTTTTTTTTCTTCTTATTTTTTTTATCCTTCTTATTATTGTTATTTTTCTTATTCTTCTTATTTTTCTTTTTCTTCTTTTTTTTCTTATTCTTCTTAATATTATTATTCTTATTATTCTTATTATTCTTATTATTCTTATTATTCTACTTATTTTTTAGAATTCTTTTTATTCTTCTTATTCATCTTATTCTTCTTATTCATCTTATTCTTCTTATTCTTTTTATTCTTCTTGTTCTTCTTGTTCTTCTTATTCTTCTTATTCTTCTTATTCTTCTTATTCTTCTTATTCTTCTTATTCTTATTCTTTTTATTTTTTTATTTTTTTTATTCTTCGTATTATTCTCATTCTTCTTATTTTTCTTATTTTTCTTATTCTTCTTATTTTTGGTATTCTTCTTATTCTTCTTAATCATCTTATTCTTCTTAATCATCATATTTCTTCTTATTCTTTTTATTCTTCTTATTCTTATTTTTCTTCTTATTTTTCTTTTTCTTCGTATTCTTATTTTTCTTCTTATTCTTCTTTTTATTCTTATTCTTATTTTTCTTCTCATTCTTATTTTTCTTCTTATTCTTCTTTTTATTCTTATTCTTCTTTTTATTCTTATTCTTCTCATTCTTCTTATTATTCTTTTTTTTTCTTATTCTTCATATTTTTCTTGTTCTTATTGTTTTTCTTATTCTTCTTATTCTTCTTATTATTCCTATTATTCTTATTCTTCTTATTCTTCTTATTTTTCTATTCTTCTTATTATTTGTATTCTTCTTATTAGTCTTATTCTTCTTATTCTCCGTATTATTTGTATTCTTCTTATTAGTCTTATTCTTCTTATTCTTCTTATTATTCTTATTATTCTTATTATTCTTATTAGTCTTATTCTTATTATTCTTATTATTATTCTTATTCTTCTTATTCTTCTTATTCTTCATATTCTTCTTATTCTTTTTTTTTCATCTTATTTTTTTTATCCTTTTTATTCTTGTTATCTTTCTTATTCTTCTTATTTTTCTTTTTCTTATTATCTTTCTTATTCTTCTTATTCTATTTCTTCTTCTTTTTCTTCTTATTCTTCTTAATCTTATTATTCTTATTATTCTTATTATTCTTATTATTCTACTTATTTTTTAGAATTCATTTTATTCTTCTTATTCATCTTATTCTTCTTATTCTTCTTATTCTTCGTATTCTTCTTATTCTTATTATTTTTCTTATTCTTCTTATTTTTCTTATTCTTCTTATTCTTATTATTCTATTAATTCTTCTTATTCTAATTCTTCTTATTTTTTTTATTTTTTTTATTCTTCGTATTATTCTCATTCTTCTTATTCTTCTTATTTTTCTTATTCTTCTTATTCTTGGTATTCTTCTTAATCATCTTATTCTTCTTAATCATCTTATTTCTTCTTATTCTTTTTATTCTTCTTATTCTTATTTTTATTCTTCTTATTCTTATTTTTATTCTTATTGTTCTTATTCTTCTTAATCTTATTATTCTTCTTTTTATTCTTATTCTTCTTATTTGTATTATTCATCTTATTATTCTTTTTCGTGTTATTCTTGTAATTCTTATTATTCATTTTATACTTCTTAATCTTCTTATTCTTTTTATGCTTTTTATTCTTCTTATTATTCATATTCTTATTATTCTTCTTATTCTTCTTATTCTTCATATTCTTCTGATTCTTCTTATTTTTTTTATTATTCTTATTCTTCGTATTCTTCTTATTCTTCTTATTATTCTTATTCTTCGTATTTTTCTTGTTTTTCTTATTCTTCTTATTCTTCTTATTCTTGTTATTCTTCTTATTCTTATTATTCTTATTATTCATCTTATTCTTATTATTCTTATTATTCATCTTATTCTTCTTATTCTTATTATTCTTCTTATACTTCTTATTCTTTTTATTCTTTTTATTATTTTTATTCTTCATATTAGTTTATTCTTCTTATCCTTCTTATTCTTTTTTTTATTCTTCTTATTTTTCTTATTATTCTTTCCTTCTTATTCTTCTTATTCTTCTTATTCTTCTTATTCTTCTTATTAGTCATATTCTTCTTTTTCTTCTTTTTCTTCTTTTTCTTATTATTTATATTTTTTTATTAGTCTTATTCTTCTTATTATTCTTATTCTTCTTATTAGTCTTATTCTAATTATTCTTATTATTATTATTATTATTCTTATTATTATTCTTATTCTTCTTATTATTCTTATTCTTCATATTCTTCATATTCTTTTTTTTCTTCTTATTTTTTTTATCCTTCTTATTCTTGTTATTTTTTTTATTCTTCTTATTTTTCTTTTTTTTATTATCTTTCTTATTTTTCTTTTTCTTCTTTTTCTTCTTATACTTCTTAATCTTATTATTCTTATTATTCTACTTATTTTTTAGAATTCATTTTATTCTTCTTATTCATCTTATTCTTCTTATTCATCTTATTTTTCTTATTCATCTTATTTTTCTTATTCTTTTTTATTCTTCTTATTCTTCTTATTCTTCTTATTCTACTAATTCTTCTTATTCTTATTCTTCTTATTCTTATTCTTCTTATTTTTTTTATTTTTTTTATTCTTCATATTATTCTCATTCTTCTTATTTTTCTTATTCTTCTTATTCTTGGTATTCTTCTATTCTTCTTAATCATATTATTCTTCTTATTCTTGGTATTCTTCTTATTCTTCTTAATCATATTATTCTTCTTAATCATCTTATTTCTTCTTATTCTTTTTATTCTTATTATTCTTATTTTTCTTCTTATTCTTCTTTTTATTCTTCTCATTCTTATTTTTCTTCTTATTCTTCTTTTTATTCTTCTCATTCTTATTTTTCTTCTTATTCTTCTTTTTATTCTTTCTTATTCTTCTTATTATTCCTATTATTTTTATTCTTCTTATTCATCTTATTCTTATTATTCTTCTTATTCTTATTATTCATCTTATTCTTATTATTCTTATTATTTTTCTTATTCTTCTTATTCTTTTTATTCTTCTTATTATTTTTATTCTTCATATTAGTCTTATTCTTCTTATTCTTCTTATCCTTCTTATTCTTTTTTTTATTATTCTTCTTATTTTTCTTATTTTTCTTATTATTCTTATTCTTCTTATTCTTATTATTCTTCTTATTATTTGTATTCTTCTTATTAGTCTTATTCTTCTTATTCTTCATGTTCTTCTTATTTTTCTTATTTTTCTTATTCTTCTTATTCTTCTTATTAGTCTTATTCTTCTTATTATTCTTATTCCTCTTATTAGTCTTATTCTTATTATTATTCTTATTCTTCTTATTCTTCATATTCTTCTTATTCTTTTTTTTCATCTTATTTTTTTTATCCTTTTTATTCTATTTATTTTTCTTATTCTTCTTATTTTTTGTTTTCTTATTATCTTTCTTATTCTTCTTGTTCTTCTTATTCTTCTTATTCTTCTTAATCTTATTATTCTTATTATTCTTATTATTCTTATTATTCTACTTATTTTTTAGAATTCATGTTATTCTTCTTATTCATCTTATTCTTCTTATTCATCTTATTCTTCTTATTATTCTTATTCTTCTTATTATTCTTATTATTCTTATTATTCTTATTATTCTTATTCTTCTTATTCTTCTTATTCTTATTATTCTTCTTATTCTTCTTATTCTTTTTATTATTCGTATTCTTCTTATTCTTCGTATTCTTTTTATTCTTCTTATTCTTCTTATTTTTCTTATTCTTCTTATTCTTCTTATTTTTCTTATTCTTCTTATTCTTCTTATTCTTATTATTCTATTAATTCTTCTTATTCTTCTTATTCTTTTTATTTTTTTTATTTTTTTTATTTTTTTTATCCTTTGTATAATTCTCATTCTTCTTATTTTTCTTATTTTTCTTATTCTTCATATTATTGGTATTCTTCTTATTCTTCTTAATCATCTTATTCTTCTTAATCATCTTATTTCTTCTTATTCTTTTTATTCTTCTTATTCTTATTTTTATTCTTATTATTCTTTTTATTCTTCTCATTCTTATTTTTCTTCTTATTCTTCTTTTTATTCTTATTATTCTTTTTCTTCTTATTCTTCATCTCATTCTTCATATTCTTCTTGTTCTTATTGTTTTTCTCATTCTTCTTATTATTCTTATTATTCCTATTATTCTTATTATTCTTATTCTTTTTATTCTTTTTATTCTTTTTATTCTTCTTATTCTTCTTTTTATTCTTCTCATTCTTATTTTTCTTCTTATTCTTCTTTTTATTCTTATTCTTCTTTTTATTCTTATTCTTCTTTTTATTCTTATTCTTCTCATTCTTCTTATTATTCTTTTTCTTCTTATTCTTCATCTTATTCTTCATATTCTTATTATTCTTCTTATTTTTCTTATTCTTCTTATTTTTCTTATTATTCCTATTATTCTTATTATTCTTATTCTTCTTATTCTTCTTATTATTTGTATTCTTCTTATTAGTCTTATTCTTCTTAATCTTCTTATTCTTCTTGTTCTTCTTATTTTTCTTATTCTTCTTATTATTCTTATTCTTCATATTAGTCTTATTCTTATTATTATTCTTATTATTCTTATTCTTCATATTCTTCTTATTCTTTTTTTTCATCTTATTTTTTTATCCTTTTTATTCTAGTTATTTTTCTTATTTTTCTTATTCTTCTTTTTCTTCTTTTTCTTCTTAATCTTATTATTCTTATTATTCTTATTATTCTACTTATTTTTTAGAATTCATCTTATTCATCTTATTCATCTTATTCTTATTATTATTCTTATTATTCTTATTATTCTTATTATTCTTATTATTCTTATTATTCTTATTCTTCTTATTCTTATTATTATTCTTATTCTTCTTATTCTTCTTATTCTTCTTATTCTTCTTATTCTTTATCTTCTTATTCTTCTTCTCTTAATTCGTCTTATATTCTTCTTATTCTTCTTATTCTTCTTATTCTTCTATTCTCTTATTCTTCTTATTCTTCTTAATTCTTCTTATTCTTCTTATTCTTCTTATTCTTCTTATTCTTTTATTCTTCGTATTCTCCTTATTCTTCTTATTCTTATTATTCTATTAATTCTTCTTATTCTTCTTATTTTTTTTATTTTTTTTATTCTTCGTATAATTCTCATTCTTCTTATTTTTCTTATTTTTCTTATTCTTCATATTTATGGTATTCTTCTTATTCTTCTTAATCATCTTATTTCTTCTTATTCTTTTTATTCTTCTTATTCTTATTTTCTTCTTATTCTTCTTTTTATTCTTATTCTTCTTTTTATTCTTATTCTTCTCATTCTTCTTATTATTCTTTTTCTTCTTATTCTTCATCTTATTCTTCATATTCTTATTGTTCTTCTTATTTTTCTTATTCTTCTTATTTTTCTTATTATTCCTATTATTCTTATTCTTCGTATTCTTCTTATTCTTATTTTTCTTTTTATTTTTATTATTTATCTTATTCATCATTTTTTTTTGATTCTTTTAATTCTTTTTAATTTTTTTATTCTTCTTATTCTTTTTATTCTTCTAATTATTCTATGTCTTCTAATTCTTTTTATTCTTCTTACACGACAATAAAAAGCCCATATGACTAGTAAAATTTCCTTAGCTATATTGGCTTTATCCGTCACTAAAATATAATAATGATAGATAATGACTGATTAATGGTGATAATAATCCCAAGACAAAGTGCTCGTCGCAAATTATTAACGAGAAAAAAAATATCCTAGCTAATCTTTTAATGACATAAATTCCTCAGTTATTTATTTTTTTTTCCTTGCTCATTTTGTTCACAATTAAGAATTACATCAACTTCCCTATCTAAATTAGCAAGGGAAAAATCCATAGCAATTTTAATTTAAAAACTATTTTCACATTTTATTTTTTTCAAAAAATTTTGGCTACATATTTTTTAAATTTTTATTTTAAATTTAATAAAAAACATATACTATAAACCATTATTTTTAATTAACAAAAATTAAAAATAGTTAATAAATTATTGTGATACAATATGTTACATAGTTAAAACAAAAATATAATATAGGCATATATGTTTCTGCTTTTCTATAACTTTCTTGTTCCTGTCGCTCCAACACGCAATGATTTGGATAGATCATCTATTCTTCTTCATCAATATACGTAAAGAAAATGTATAAATTATAATCTATCTATGAAATTGATGTTGCTTTCTCTCCCCAAGCTCCTCTGGTCACCATCTTTCTGTTGCGACAAATTTCTCTCTGCAGACAACTTTGATCACATCTCAAATTCGTTATGCGGGCTCACCTTCGTAAGATATGAATCTGAGCCTATTGTGTTATAATTCAATCACATTACTCTCATCAAAACATATTTCTAATATAATCAAGCAAAAATACAGTCATACAATACAATCAAACATAAAATCACACCAACCCACATCAATCCCTTACGCATTTGTTCTTTACTATCTATGATCCTTAACCAAGCTTTAATGCACGGATGGACATGTATAACTATGTGAAAATATCAACCTGCCACATGTTTAATGCAAGTGTAAAGCAATCTAAACATTTTAATAATAATAGAAAGAGGATTCGCAAATGCACAAGGGAATTGAAAATATAATATTCCGTTGCTATGACCGATACTTTTAACAAGTTTTAGAGAGTGAATTCGCAATTTCCTGCTCGTGAATTGAACACTAACATATATATAACTTGGTTTGTGAATGTTTGGTTTGAGAATGGATTTGCTTTTTTATTATGTCTAAAAGGTCTCATATTGAGAAGTTCATGTTTAGTTATATATATATATAAGTAATAAAAAGTACTAGTAAAATTTGTATATCACTAATCTAGGATTAGATTGCTACAATGTTTTCCATATACAACATAAATTTTAGTCTTGATTTTCTGTAAGATGATAAATATATCTTTGGCTCTTCCCTCGTGTTGTTCCGGGTTTCTTTCTCTTCATATGTGATAAATCATGGAAGCAAATATAACTTTTTTATAATGTTGGAAGGAGAATCTGATATAATTTTTTCTTTCATTAGTTGGAACATGCTGGGTATAGAGAGCTCATTACTTGGAATCTTTGCCCCTCTTTATCTCCTTCCAAATATCATTACCAAACATAAATTAAAAAAAATATGATTAGCAATCGTTAAATTTGCCAAGAATTCACATTTAGCATGTTGTGGCCTAGCATTTAACAATTTAATATTTTAATTCAAATAATCAAAGCATGTGATTTACCATCCTACCATGAGCCTATATAAAAGATTTTTTGGTTGACGGTAATTGAACATGATATAGAAGATTTGTCATATCATATTACGAGCATAAGTTGAGAAAGATATTTTGGATTAAGATTTCAGATTTGTTAAAAGAATCTTTATATTCTCATGCATGCTTCTTTACATAACTTTTCAAAAATTGAGAAGAGTTAAAGAAAATATTTACGATGTATTCATTTATGATGCTGATCTTGCTATCTACACACACATAGTACTGCATATATACAACATTAGATATATGCCTATAAGTATGCTTATATATTGTTGTCTTCATATAGATATGCATGTACATACTAACATATAAGCATATATATTATTGTATATATACATGTATTGTGAAGTCCCAAATCCCGAGAGGATCCTATTCATTCATCACACAACAAAACGAGCAATAAATTATATTTTTTTCTATTTTTACAAATGATTCTTACACATTTTTTTTTATTTGTTCAGGGAAATAAAAAAACACATAATATATAATTCAAGTCACAACCAACTTCCATAACACATGTGATCCCGCATGTGAATCTGTCATCTACCATGAACGAGTACCTGAAAGATACCCCACAAAGGAGTGAGCAAAATTCAATAGATGTAAATTCCTACATTGCTACTTCCCACCTAAGTGCTTGTATAATAAATCATGCACATATATTAATACACATTCAAGTACAATATTTACATGAATATAATTATAGATAAATCATGAGCAAAATTCAGTAGTGTGTATGTAAATACACACACACACTCACACACACACACACATAAATACACTCACTCACACACACACTTCAAAGAAAAACTAGAGTCCTTGAGCGCTTCCTTAAAGGTAAATTTAGAATAGTGAAATGCGGTTTGAGTCAAAAAAAGGTATACTCATAAGTCCAAGTAAACTATTCTTGCCTTAGGTGGTATTCTCATACAAGACTCTCATTTTAGCATGAATATAAGAGTCATTTATAGTCTTACCCTTGAAAGTAAGAGAATTTGTGTTAGGTGAATCTTAAATATGAGACTTATTACCCTTTGACAAAGGTGCTTGCAATCACACCAGTATATATCCTATAACTAGTGATCTATCCATAACAACAATGCAATTTGATAAGTTCATAAGTAAAGATGAGAGACTGAGCAATGAGATAAAGGACACTAGTGGCTTATTAGTGAGCAGACGAAGAAGATGACTTGGAAGAAGTCAGGCGGTCCAATAGTATGCAATTGATGTCAGTCATACATAATTTGGAGAGTGATCTAGCTAATCAAGTGCCATAATCTAGGTATTTTATAGACACTGTGAAACATAAGACATAATGATAATGATGATGATGATAACATAAGTTACAATGTGAAGCTTTCAATGGGTTGGTTGGAGTGGGTGCGAAATAATTCTAGGACATGATATTCTAAGTTTGAGTACCACCTTCAACCATATTAGCCTTGTGTATGGGTGAGTCTATGTGCGTAAGGCCCATTTCATGACATAAATATTTTACCCCACATCAAAAAATCAAGGACAAATGTAAATATTTTCCATAGATCACATAAATATACCTATTAGAGGTAATATCCTGGCATGATTATACAAATAATAACTCACAAAATTTCATAACTCCGAAATTAAAAATATTTGATCAAAAATAATATTGAGATGTCTTATCATATGAAAAATCCTTGTGTTCCAATGACAAATATCTTCGTCCAAGTACGATGCATTAGAAAATTGAGACTATTCAAACAAAGCCTCTTTGAATTTAAGAGATAAGACTGTCAGGATATTAATCTCTTCCATATCTCACACTAAAACAGAAGTTTGGTATGCTATAATACAACCTCCGTTCATATATGCCATTGGTATCAATGGTAAATGATATGTAATAATAGACCATGCAAGTGTTAGTTAGTTCGAGAAGCTCAAATCGCCTACCTCCATGCTTGATCAAGTAGTGTTATCATGTCATACATATGTGCCTCCCATATAATGATGATGAAAAGCCTAGGTTTTCATTCTATTGATGATAATATTTGAAGATGAGAGTAGATAAGCAAGTTATCACAATCATGTACACTTCAAATAGGTAAGTTATTATGATCATGTAGCATTGTGAATTGGCAAGGAAAAAAAAGTAGTTCTTGCCTTGCATTCCAATCCATGTGTCAACCCATGATAGGACAATTTCTTATTTCTTATTTTTGGACTCAAATTTCTTCAAAATAGCATCCCAAAAGGCAGGTTTTGCAACATCATCAGGCACATCTTTGAATGATGGAAAATAATTGATATCTACAATAACATGATCCTTTGTACCATCTTGAACCTGAAGAAACAAAACATGAAGCATATTACTTCATAAGGTAGAATTGATCTTACCAATAATATAGTAGTTTGGTTGGCAAAGGAAAAAGATCTCCCAATCATGAAAGACACGAGTTCAATCCCCAGGGATGTCGAGTGTGTGCCCAAAGGCGCCCCCACCAAATGTCCTATTCATACTACTTAGACCCAGACACGAGTCTTTCTTGCTCAGACTGCTGAGCCCCAAAGAGGCCCAACAAAGTTGATTTAGTTGGCTTGTATATTATCATGAACTATATCTAGAACAAAATAACTCAACAATACGTATTGTATAAAATTTTTATAAATACAAGTTGAAAAAAAATAAAAAAAATATTTTTTTTTACTTATTTACATATTATTTGACTTTTTTCTTGACTTTTAAATAATATCCTCAAGTTAATTTACTAAATATACTTGAGGTTATAACTATTAAATAATGCTCATGCATAGTATGTAACATGAGAGGTAAATATCAAATCCAAGACTTGCACTTTTGGACAAAGATAATTATCATAACACCAAAATGTGACATAATAATTTACCAACTTAATTTACATATTACTAAATATATTAACCAACCAATTGGACACACACGCACATACAGACACACACACACACACACACACACTACACACACACACAGATATACATAGACACAATATATATATATATATATGCATATAGATACACACACAAACACACACACACATATGTGTGTGTGTCTATTTAAAATGAGTGTGTGTGTGTGTGAGCTAGGAAAGTTTAACATACAATGCTAGATGTTAATAAGATAACAAGCTTCTAGAAAGCAAACCACAACATCAAAGCCGAAGATGGTGAGATCGAGCTCTCTCCCAAGCCACTTGGCTGCAACCTTGACAAGTTCAGGGTCAAAAAAGGACCCACTTATGGCATGCCCATCTATTGCATGTTGCACGACAATAGGCAGAGGCTTGAGGCTGCGCATAATTTTAAGAGAGTAAGACAAGTTTAACATCACAAGCATGATTCACAAAATCTTATGTGCAACGCTTGAGCAGTGAGCTACCTATTAAATATCAATGGCCGGAGTCCACTTCTATTAGATAATTCCATCAAGACATTAGCATTTGGTATAGATTTCTTAACCACATGAAAAACATGATCCCCTAGAACATATATCTTGAATAAAGTGGAGGAATGATCCACATATTCCTGCAAGAACAAACACATTCAACTCAAAAATATTTTAATTTGTTGCATTTTATTCGAGTTTTCGAAAGAAAATGCTTTTTTTTGCATAGCAAAATAAAAGTTTTTTTTTGTTTCGAGCTCAAAAAATAATTACAAACACTTATATTGTGCAAATTGAAATAATTTTATATTTAGTTGAGGTTTTGCAAGTATTTTACTGTTTATTGATGAGAACACCAAACATGTGCACTGACCTAATCCTTTCAAATTTCTATTTACAGTAATATAATTTTTATTATATTATATAAGTTTGTTTATTATTTTTTTATTATTTAATTTTTAGCATTAATTTTACATCGTATCATAGCAATATTTTTTCTAGGGATAGGGTTTGACGACAAGTCATTTAGAGTTTTATTTACAAACATCCTTCAGAACTATGCAGGATGAATTATATATCCTCACTTATATGATTATGTATCCATTATTTGTTTATCCTCAACTTAGCACTTGTCTCTGCCAAACTAAAAATTTTACATTCAAACATTAGGAATACCTCTATTCTAAATGGTAAACCCTATTAGCTAAGAAAACACACAATAATTTCATACTTAGTATATGATCTAAGAGATAAATACAAATGATATTCTTATTATTAAAGATGATTAATTATTAGTCATCTAACTCAATAAATATCTTAAGTTATTATTTTAAACAAAGCATCATCAAAACTAAAAAATTTTCTTAGATGTGTTTAAACAATTACTAATACACTAAATCTCATAAGAATTCCAAAGTTAAACGTGTTTAGTCATAATCACTACTAAGACGAGAAATCAATAGAAAAGCTTATCGTATAAATCTACCCTGAAGTGATAAGAGAGAATTATAGGAAGGGTGAAAAAAAAATTAAAAAAGAAACTAAAAAATTTTCTTAAAATTAAAAATTACTTATTACATAAGAGATAATATCTTATTACATAGTATATATGTAATTGATAATTTCATATAACTTACTCTTCTTAGTTGTGCTCCAATAGATACTCTTATCAAGTGAAGTGCTAATCTTTTATCTGGTATGACTCATCTACTTAGTTTGATTATATAAAAAAATCATAAAAAACATAAATTATCTAATTTTTATTAAATCATATATAACATATGCAATCAAGATAAATAAGTATTCCATATTTTCTCTGTGCTATGTTAATTTTGATGCACCTCCTTGCATATTGAAGCATATAAACAAATCTTCAAACTCTAATTAATTGGCTTTTTAGATTATAATTAGGCACCAACTTACACAGAGATCAAATACACTACAAAACATTATATTTTTCTTTAAAATAATTTTATCTCCTGAGAAAATAAGAAACAGGCAATAACCTTAAAATCTAATACAAACATATAATTCAATGTAATGATGACGATCAATAAAAAAATTTACAAATTAGGCATTTTCTTGAGAAAATCATAAACTCACTTTAAATCTAATGATTAAAAGAGAAAATTACAGTCTTCTTGAGATGTTTTGTGTATTATACAAACTTTAGCAAGAGTGGTAATACATAAAATAATTATTATTTTTTTAAAATTTTTTTCACCCTCTCCTACCCAGAAGAACACAACCATAACATAGGTAATTATTCATTATTTACTATCTTTCAAATTTGCTCTCTTGGTGATCTTATAACCTTCCTAAGGCACACGCAGGAAATAAACAATACAAATGTTATAAAAATTTATATCAAGTTGATATAGTGGCATGGGGGAAACATGATTCTCATAGTTGACCTCAAAAAGATACCATCGGGGTGATAAACAATATGCCACATCAAAGTTGAAACATGAATCTCTAGTGTAATATCAAATATCAACAGATCTGTACTTTCCTGGATAACAGCAGGAAGAGATACTTCCAGGTTGTCGTCAAGTTCTTCATCACCAAAAATGATAGCCTGAAATACAATTGTAGAGTAGGAACTCCATTGATTACAAATCTCTAATAGGTGTCAAGCAAACCAACAAAAGAGCAAGAATAATATGAAGAAACTGATTGTGACTGACAAATCTGCTGAAGGAAACCAAAAAGATAACTGTGATTTTCTCACCATGCTGTGTGCATCAGGAACGCCACAAGCAACTTGAGGCTTCACTATACATGGATAAAACAGTTTCCTTTCCCCCAGCCCTTGTATCAAATCAAGCTGGTTAAAATCATTAAGCTGCACATTTCAAAGTTGATGAAGCACTGAGATAAAATCAATGCGCTCTGCAATAAACTGATAAGAAAGCTGTTCTAGTTCTAGCCAGGACTGCAAGTCAGTTCAGAGGTGGAAATGTCTATTACAGAAAGACTGCACACAAAGAAGATGAAAAACTAGCCTATTCTAATGGACCTTGAGAAAATGGGGTCCTCTTATTCTAAGACAGCCTTCTTCTTTAAGTTCCTCCAGCCCATGTAGAATTTCTTGGATTCTTAATCGATCCAAAACAGGGGATATTTTATCAATGGGATCGATTGTGAAACAGGATGGGTGACTTTCCATATAGCTGACAACGTAGTGATACCAATCAGGAGATGACATAGAAATTAAGCCAACACTACAAGAAAAAATCTTTTTTGGGCACCACAAGATCTCAGTTGTTAAAAAATCTTTAAGCTCTATATATTTGAATGATTTGATTGGGTTCATGTTCCGCCAAAAGCTCACACACGCATGTCAATCTCTACGTGGGTGTCCATGTGTATGTGTACATTCAAATATATAGAGCTTCACGTGTTATGGGTATGCATATGTCTATGTGTTATATATGGGTGAGAGTCAATATATACATGTGTAATTACATGTTTGTAGATATGGAACCTACACTAAATATAAAAAAAAACCTTTCTTAGGACACCACAAAATCTCAATTCTCAACAAAAGGCACAAAAAAAAAACATGTCAAAAACAAAACATCAGGATGAGCGAGATAATAACAAAGTTATAGCCGATTAATGCACTATCAGGGAATGATTTTGAAAATTCATGTTCCACGAAAATCTCACATATGAATAAAGCTGTCTATGTGGGTGTCTGCGGGTGTAAAAATATATGTGAGTGCATATCTGTGCGTGTAGTTTTGTAGGTAATTAGAAAAAGCAGGAAGGTTAATCACCTGAGAAATTCCTGCATGCCTCGAGTGTAACTAATTCTCTTCGAGAACCCAGAAGAGTCACTGAATTCAACAGAAATGATTTCATCGGTGGCTTTATGGAGAACTGTATCAACATGCAGTAGTTGAGGCCTGAGAGGGACTTCAAATGAGAGTGGCAGAAACATCAACCCGTTAGGAGTAGGAGACGCTGGAAATACTCCCCTCTACAATAATCAAAACATGATGACATTGCTGACATGCAGAAAGAGCGACTATGGGGTTCTTATCTGAAACATAAAACCATTTTGCCACGAGAAAGGGATGGAGGGCAATCGTGATGCCAAAGAAATGCTGCTCGAGAACCTGATCACCTTCACGAATTCTTCTGCCCGTGAAGGCTTCATGACGTACCCAACTTTCACAACTTTACCACCGATATCCTATTCACCATTTGGAAACAAATAAGGCGAGCAATTTGCAATACCACATGTGCCAACACTGGCATGGACAATAGTTCTAGGGCACAGATGAAGCACCAACCTTCTTGTGAGAGGAAGAATTCATCGAGGCAATTGCTCGAGATTACCGCCACAGAGTATGCTTCAATGTGGGGGTCTGCCGTCGTCTTCCACTCCCTTGGGCATTGGCCAATAGTTTTAGAAATGGAATAAAAATTGATATAAATGGATTAAAAATAAATGGATTAAAAACGGAATAAAAATGAATTAAAAATAAAAAAAGAAAACATTGAAAAACAATTTTAAAACATAATATGTGTGTGTGTGTGTGTGTGTGTGTGTGTGTGTGTGTATTACTACAACCCAATTCCATTTCTAAAATTAAAAATGAAATAGAAATGGATTAAAAATAAAAAGAAAACATTGATAGAAAAATATAAAATGAAATAAAGATAAAATATAAACGGAATTAGAAATGAAATTAGAGGTTAAAATTAGAGGCTGATATATTAGTAGCATGATATTTAGTGACGGAAAATTATGTTTCTAGATATATTTATTATTAGAAGTAATTACTTGTCTAAAAATTAAAATGGAAATTTATTCAGTTGCTATATCAGAATTGGTGTTGAGCAAATTCAACAGCAGCTTCTTTGCCCCTCATCCTCGTCGGAATCGTCATCCTCGTCGGCATCGTCATCCTCGTCGGCATCGTCATCCTCGATTGTTGTGGCCATCGGCATGTTCATCATTCATAATTTTACACAAAATTTGTTACTTACACTCATCTCGCATTGTCATGAGGGCGTCCAAGCCTTGCGGTATGTTTATATTTCTCTCTCTTCCAACCACTTAAAGCATATCCAATAGGCTCAATAAATATATACCCTTTTCTATTTTAGATAATTTTTCCCTAAAAAATCACTCTTAAATACTAGTTTTTTGGCCATCTATTTCCCATATCCCTCATTTAGCTATGGAATATAGATCAACAGATGAGGTCTATGAGATATAGCTAGCCAAATGAGATGATAGTCAAAATGAGATGATAGCCAGAAGGATTTATTGAGCCTCTTGGAGATTATATAAGTTAAAGTTAGTAAAAATGAATAGTTATAATAGATATCATTGTTGAGGTGATTTTGAAAAATTGATTAGTTAAAGTAAATAATATAATATTTTAATATATTTTAAGTAACTATTTTAGATAGCATTGTTAGAGATGCTCTCACACAATATACAGTATAATCATATGAATTATATTGTATGCCGATCCACTCATTACAATTAGCCTCTTAAATTAATGTTTTGTAAATTTGATGTGATTTGTTTACAATTAGGGTTTAGTATTTTCAATGAATTTACTGAAATAGCCCACAACTAGATGACAGCAGTAATATGAAATTTCATTAATATACCATAAATACATCACTCACAATGTACAATATTGTCATTTATAGTTGACCATGCTGTGCAGTAAACACACACCACACCATTAGATCATTTTGTAGTATATGGTGTGCATACCCCTGGTTATTAGATATTTGTACTATAATATCATGGTTATTAGATATTTACTTGTCATTTACTTATGTAGTGCATAATTGTTAAACTGATTTTAAATTTTTTCTTATTGATGACATCAATATAATATATAAATATAATGATGATATTAATATATAACTTACTAAGAAATTGAGGTCATCAAAATGATTCTACTTATGGAGTCTATACTTGTAACTTATTTGATAAAAATTATGTGTGTGTGTGTGTGTGTGTGTGCATATTTGTTATTTCCTCTATATTTTTATAACATATATAAGCATCAATAAATTGTTGTAGACTTTATCTAATATACAATCAAATTGATTTTGAATATTAAAAATGTATGAGCTAATTTTAATTATCTATCAAATATGTTATGTATTATTCATTACATCCTTGATTAATACAATGAAAATATGTATTTATGAGTTTCATTTTGTATTTTTATATGTCATTAAATATTATAGTTAATTGTTAAATTATAATTTCTCATACATATTTTTCTCTATTAAAATATCATTACAAATTGACTTTCATCTTTTCATAAAGACATTATAAACTGTTTAGTTGAAGTTGAATTATATTTTTTCAGCATCCATGATATGCAAGATTTCATGAAATTAGCATCACGACAATACTCATGTTACATTTTACGAATACATTATGTAGTTACACAATTTCCTATATTAAGGTTGCTGGTGATATATAATATAATTTTTTTGTATTTCATTATTTGAAAATACCAATTGAAACATGTTTGGTGTATTTTGAATGAAAGGAGAAAATAATTACTAAACTATTTTTTCTTAATAATGGATTTAAGATATCATTATTATTGATGACAATGAACGAATGAGACATATTAAATGAGTAAACAAAGAGTATTAATGTCATACATTAAACATAAGTGTAGTTGCAAACAACAATAATATTCAACTCTCTGTATGTATAAAATTACTATTATTTTGTGTGTGTGTGTATCATTTGCACGTGAAATAATAAACTATAGTTTATAATTGAAATAACTGTATGCTTTTATTTTTTAAGAGACAATCTTACTTTTTAAAAAATTATAATAATTACATATCATATGTTTCTCATGTCCATATACTTTATTCACATTTAACTGATAACAATTGATGTTGACATTAATCCTTCACTACATGTTAATATGTAGTGTGTGTGTGTGTGTGTGTGTAAGTAGATGTTAGCATGATTGTGTGGCAGTATATACATGTATTGCATCACATGTATGTATATATACATATATTGTATCTTAATATAAATGTATATATGTCCTTGAGCATTCAAAAAGTTGCATGCAAATATCCTTTTTTAAAGAATACAAGAACAATTACAGTATACTTGTAAAATATATACAACACACAATGACAATAATATGTGTATGTGCTATAATAATTTATAAATATGATTTTTCAACACTATACTATTACAATTTACACTAATACGGGAACAATATTCCTTTTTATTGTATATACATCTTAATTATATAAATTATAATTATATAATTGTGATGCATTATTTGTGATTTGTGTTTCTTATCGTACCACACATTATACAACAAATATCTCATATTTGGTTAATTAATATTTTTTATAATCTATTATCATACATACATACATACATATATATATATATATATATATTCATAATTAGAAGTTATGACTTTGCATTTTCTTAATGACATGAACGAAAAGTAAGCAGAAATTTATTTCACTATAAATAATAATGATAATCAATTTGTGATCCAATTAACTATAAGCATATACTTTGCCCTCATTATACAAGATATAGTTGTAACAACGTATTAACAATATAAGATTAAGTCCAAGAATTTTAATATATTTTCATAAAATAATATTTCCAAGATTAGGCATACAAGCAAGCAATGGAATTTCATAATGGAAAATTTATAGCTCCCAGCTCAAGTTAATGAATGATTAAAGATACTATTATTTTCTTATTTAATAACAAACATAATAACAAATAAAATCATTTCACCCTTATCCTTATATGTTAATGACTCTCTCTACAATTAATACAATATATTTATATTTATGTAGTGTCATAAATAAGTAACAAGCACTTTAGTACAAATAAATTATTATCTAGATTATTATTGTTATTAAATATACATTGTTATTATATGTAATATGAATAAAAAATATTATGCGAAATGATCATGAATGGATGAATGTCAAATAAAGAGATGAGTTTTTGACTAATGAGTTTGTAGTGAGGATTGAAAAGTTTATTGGTTTTGCTAAAATATACTATTAATTAATGGCTGGAATAAAAATAAGATGCTCATATAATGACTATAAATATTATAATCAAAATTTTCAAGATGTGGACACTACGTGATTCCATCTTGTAAAAAAATAAATTTATTAAAGACTATTATGTTTGGTATAAATATAGAAAAATAGTTGTACTACAAACTATAAAGTATTTTGTATATAGAATTATTGAGTTAGATGTTACAATGAAATATGCTAATGCCAATAATACATGTAAAGCTATGGTAAAATATATTATTGGTTATTCATTCAATCTAGATGGCACTGATGATATCCCAAAACTAGTAACAAAAGAATTTTATAAAATGCTAAAAAGATCAAAGAAGAGATTTGATGAGGTAATTTATATGGCTACTCAAAATTATATGTGGTGACAAGACTGTTGAATTTAAAGTCAAAATATCATTTTTCAGAAAGGTGTTTTGATGAAATATGGAGTTCTTATTTGAATTATTACCAAAGAATAATATAATGACAAAAAGCTTTTATATGACAAAAAAATTAATGTGAGGTTTGAGTTTGTTGGTAGAAAAAAATTATTATTACTTTAATGAGTGCATGATATATTGAGGTGAAGATAATGAAGTAATTGTTTATAATTTCTATAACTATTTTCGGTATAAAAGACATAATGCATGTATAAGACAGAAAACAAATGTCATTTATAAGAAGATGTATTACTTTTCATTGACTTATCATTTGCAAAAATTATTTATATCCGAAGCTACCACTAAAGATATGAGTTGACATAAAGAGTACACTACTGAATAAGGCATGATGTGACATTGCTCAGATTCTCTATCTTGAAAATAATTTGATTATATTTATCTATCTTTTGTAGTTGAAAGTCAAAATATTAGATTAGGTCCGTGTATAAATAAATTTCAGCCATTTGGCCAAATAGGACAACAATACTATTTATTACTAGTGATTGTTATACCAAATAATTTACTGTCATAGATATATATAAAAGATGAGTACATGTTTTTGTGTGTGATTGTGCCTGGTTTGAGAAACTCAAAAGACAAGTTGGATGTTTTCCTACAACCCTTCATTACGAAGCTAAGAATTTTGTGAGAGTTGAGTGTAGAAAGATATGATATATCTAAAAAGTAAAAATTCCATATTAGAGTACTACATAAAAATTATGTGAACAATAAGTGATTTTTCAACATATTTAATATTATCAAGATGAAGTAATATAAAAAAATTAATTTGTCCTTATTGCATAGAGACCTCTAATGTATTTTCTTAGAGAAAATAATAAAAAGACTTCTTGATTTTATAACCATTATGAGTTATTACAAATTGAACATCCATTTTGGATAGAATATAAAGGCATTTAGAAAAGGGAAAATAATTATAAATAGTGCATGACATTTGAAGTCAAGTGAAGAAATATTAGAGGTAATTAAAAAATATGACTTTAAAAATATTATAAAAATCGATGCTGAATGTATTAATGTGCAAAATTCGAAAAATTATCATTGTGGTTAAGACAAATGAAACATCTTTTAGGATTTGCCTTATTGGAAAACAAACCTAATCAGGCATAACTCAGATGTGATGCATATTAAGAATAATTTTTTAAATTATATCTTTGATAATATGATGAATATAAAAGGAAAAACAAAAAACAATATTAAATTAAGAAATGATTTAAAAGAGTTATGTTTATATCTATAGTTACATAGCAATGAATCAACGAATAAATTCCCTAAGTATTGTTATAGTTTTGACAAGGATACAAAGAAAGTTTAATGCAAATAGTTGATAGAACTCAGATTTTTGACGGATAAGCATCTAATATGGAAAGATGTGTTGATATGAAGAAATTACAAAAATGTCATGATTGCTATGTGCTTATGCAGAGGTTAATACCCATAACATTCTGTGAATTAATTCTATAAAATGTTTGACAAGCCTTGATTGAAATAAATATTTTTTTTAAAATTTCATTTGTAATGTCATAACAAAAAAAGATATGGAACAATTACAAAATGATACACCCATAATTTTTATGTAGACTTGAGCATATTTTTCTTCCTATCTTCTTTGACTCCATGGAACATCTTCTGATCTACTTAGCTTATGAATCAATGATGATAAGCCTTGTATAATATAGATGAATGTATCCATTTGAGAGATTATATATTTTTTATTTCGTGATATAAAAATTTAATTGTATCTAACAAATAAATATTATTCTAATGAATAGTTTTTTTAAATATCTTAGAAAATTGAAGAATAATATTTGAAATAAACTCAAAGTTGAAGGATCTATATGCAATGTCTACTTAGTTGAAAAAGCTTCAGCATTTTGTGCACAATACTTTCAGCCATAAGTGTATAATTCACATAAAAAAAATCATGAAAATAATGATTATGGTATGAAGAATGGATCATAAAAAGAAGATATGTTTTCCATTTTCACCCATTTAAGTCGATCATATGGTAGATTAAAATCTATATATTATTTAGATGACCAAGAGTTTTATGCTGATCACACATATATCTTGTTGAACTGTAATGAAGTTAAACCATATATTGAGTAAGATTTATTATCATTTTACATTATCATTTCTTTCTTATGGTATATGATATATTTATGCTAATATTCAAAATAAAATTAATATTATTTTTATAGAATTTATGCTAAAGAATTACGGCAGTGTGAACCACATATTGATGATGTTGTAATTAATGCTAAGCTTGACAAAGATTTCACATCTTAGTTTGTAAAATTTATCAGTATATAACTTATTATGTTTCCTTATGATAAATACCATGCCAATGTATATTAGTTTGATTTTATTTTTTATCTTACCCCATGTATATTTTTTATCATCAAATATTTCTAATAGATAAATAAAAGATCTTGCAAAAGGATTATTATAAATGTTATAGATGTATCCCATACAGTATATAAATGAATACAAATTTCACACTTTGAAACATTGTTCAAATAGACCTATAATAAGCTGTGGTATATGCATTAAGGAGTCTAATTCTTTTGCATCTAATATTGGCTTTCATGGTCAGTTGATTGAAATTCTGTACTTGAAGTATCATTCTTTACCAATTAAAAAGATAATTCGATTTAAGTGTGAATGGTTTGATCTCATTCTAAATTTGGGTATGTTACAAATATTATCATAAGTACGATCCATTTATTCTTACAATGCAAGCAGAATAAGTATTTTACACCACTTATCCAACCATAAGAAGAAATATTGGTTGCTAGTAGAATATTTGTAAAATAATACCTAGAAATACGTTAGTTCTTGAATGGATGTCATAGTGATACAATCGTGTGCACTTGTATTTTCAAAAAAATATTATGGAAATTCATCCAATCAATCATGTGATAGATGATGAGCCTAAATATTAATTAGTAAAGATGAAAACTATTTAGATATTTTAAGATACACATATTAAAGAAGATAGTGAGGAATAAGTAATTGCATAATCAGATGTGGATTACTTAGATATAGATGATTTGTTTGAAATTTTTGATGATGATTAAACTTTTTTTAACTTCAATGTTAAGTTATATTACTTTTTTTGTAACTATTACATTTTGATAGTTAAATTAAAAAATGTTTGTCACAAATGAAAATATGAATGTGTTTGTCATGATCATTTCTTAGTAAGATATATTCATTATATTTATTTGTTGCCTTTGAATGTTTTGATATTTATGAAAATTGAATTAAGTATGAAAGATAATCATTCAAGTGACCAAAGATCTCAATTACTATAGAGGGATAGAGGAAGTTAACAAATAGTTCATGGAGGTGGAATTCAATATTTATTTAGTGACAATAACACTTTTAATATTTTTCTGCATTTATCTACATGCACAGAAGATACGTTGCATCATCTCATCTTGACACACACATATTGTCCATCATTGACATTCACTATTTATCTCATTATGCACTAACTGATAATATTAGCTTCGTCCCACCTATCTTAATAGGTACATGAGATGCTACTATAGTATCGATAATGACTAGATATTCATAATCTATAATTTACTTATAAAGTTATGATAAAATTTTTATTCAGCCTACTCTTCACAAAAAATAATATATAGCTTACATAAATTTACTACTTCATGTATTATTATAAATTAACTATGATCTTGTTTAAAATTTTAGAACTATGCATATAATTTTTTTATGTTTTTTTTGGTTTAAAATTTTATAATTTTTATGAATAACTAACTATGATTTTGTTACTATTCCATCATTATAATTAAAAATTAAAATTACATTTGCATTACTTAGTCTTGGAAAAAAAAATGAAAAAAACATCAACTTTGTAACAAAAGTATGCTATATAGGTTTATTCCTTCTATTTCTTGTACAATCGAAAAAAATTTTAAGGAGAAACTAGTTAAAGAGAGAATAAAGTGGAGAAAAATACCCTCGTATATGAAAAAATATTATTCCAAATAATTTAAAGTACAATTTAATACATGTAGCTAATTGTCAAATTATTTTATTTTAAAAAACTATACCAAAAATAATGCATCATAATATTTTTTTTTGTTTTTTGTTTTTTTGTAGAAAAAATATAAATGGCATAACACTTTGTTTATCAATGTGAATGATACATTAAAATATCATGCTAGTATTAGAAATAATGACAAATTTAGAAATAAAATCATAGAGTATTTTCCTAGATATTTGGAAAGAATAGTAGGAATATTAGACTTAACAATATTCTTTAGATTTGGTAATAGTCTTAATAACATTCGTTTGCATATTAACTTTGTAAATGCAAATGATACTAAATTAATGATAATGTTTCATGTACATCATTATTTAATATCATTTATTTTTATGAGATTGAGTTGGAATGTCCACCAATACTATTTGAGGTATTCAAGCACATCCATTAAAAAAATGATGAATTCTTTGTAGATAAGCAGTCAAATGATATAAATGTGAGTTTCTCATTTTTTTTACTTTCAGTGTGTTATGTGAATTATAATATGTTAACAAAAAAAATGTTAACAAATTAAACTTTTGTCAACCAAAATAATTAATTATCCATATAAAATATCTTCCATTTATTAATAGTGATGAGTCAGTATATATGGACTCAATTATAATGGCTCACTTCAATTTTATTTTAATATTTAGTAGGTTGTTGATGGTTTGATGTGCTGATTTCATGTATTGTGTGGTGTGTGATGTTTTTAAGCTGATTTCATAAAACCAACAAATGTTTTGTTTGAACTTGGGTGATGGTTATAACTGAAAAGATATGAATCACAATATATACAACAATGAGATATTAGAGATGTGTGTTGGTCTCATGTTGTAACCCACAAAGTCTTTATGTTATTATATTTATTTCTCATGGAATACAATTTTATATTATATTGTATAATTATAGAAAACTATGGAGGATATGATTGTTAGCTATTACAACTTCTCAAGTGACAGATCATTCTGCAAAGACTCCAGAGACTCCTTAAATTGATAATACATGTATTTACCTTCAAGACATTGAAGTGGAGCTAAAAAAAATAGCACATGTATGATTTTAATACTCATGTCATGTATCTATGTTTTATTCAGGTTTTGTTTGGAATTCTTCATCTTCATCTTCCAATTATAATAATTTTTTTAATGAGTAATTACAAGAATAGATAGAACAAATTCAAGATAATTTGCAAAGAAAAAAAATAAAGAGATATAACATACGAATGAAGAGATACAAAAATAGATTAAAGAGATGCAAAAACAGATTAAAGAGATGAAAAAAAATTGAAAAGAGTAAATGAAATGTAACAAAAGATGGATCTAGCAACAAGCAAAATAGAGATGTGGCAGTATGATGGTATATTAGTATAATTAAAAGCCTTTTAATATAGCTAAAAAAAGAAATAGTACATACGATCAGGGAAGCAAATGCTCTCAAAGACAAATTAGCTGAGGAGGCATGAAGAAGGGTTTACAGGTGTTTGATGGGGAGAATATACCAGATAAATACAAAGGTAAAATCACACCAGATAGAATAGAATTCCATTATATTAGAATTCAAAAACATTAGGAGGCAAAGAGGAAAAGAGATGATGGGGAAGATATATATTGTTTTTTGATAAAGATTGAGAAAATTATATGTAAATTAGCAGAGGTTTCATCTCTTTTTCAACATTCTGAAGAAGAACCACCGAGATCTCAGAAGGAGAATACTCATATTGACAATGAGTCATAGCTATTTTTCGTGTTGTCGGTGATGTATTTAGAAGCAACTTCGTTGTATTGGACTTTTCGTTGTATTTAGAAGCAACTTCCTATTTATGTATGTAAAATATGTGCAATGGAGATGGTTGAATTGTGATGTTTGTTATTGGATTTTATATATTTCTTCTAAACTTATGTGAGATGGGTATGTTTAAATGTTTTTTTGTAGGCAACTTATATGTAAAAAAAATTGAATCGAAGGATTTATTATTTATGTATGCATATTTAAAAGTATAATTGTATACAAAAATGGAAATATATGAAATATATTCTTGTGGTTAAAAATAGAAACGAAAAATGATATTTCAATTTGAACCTAATTTAGAAATGAAAATAATTTATCTAATTAGCCACCTTTTTATTATCAAATTATAAAAAAAATGGAGTGTTTAATTCCAACCCTATGTTTAGGAACAAAAATGTTCCACCCCACTAATTAGAAATGCCTGTGCGAATTAAGTTTCTAAAATTTAGAAAGAAACATTTTAGAAATGAAATAATTCCATCCCAATTTACAATTAGCAAAATTTTTTCTTTTCTAGAGAAAAGATAAAATTTAAACACTAATTAGAAATGTAGTGGTTATTCCCAATTTAGAATATACAATATACAATTTACAAACAAAGCATAATTGTATATATATGTGTGTGTGTGTATGTGTCCCTATGTTTGCATGCGTGTGTGTGAGATTTTGTATATTTATAGATATTTGTGTATACATACACACTATGTTTTGATACCTAAAGTAATAAGTATATTTTATCTTTAAAAAAAATGTTCTACATGTTGTACACAATAAAAAATATTTTATTTTTGATACAATAAAACAGATCAAAATATATATTAATTATGATGTCATCACATTATTAAAGATATTTATGTTTTAGTATATCAAACATGCAATTATTTTAAAATAAGAATTTTTATTATCAAAATTAAAAAAATATACATAAATTGTTGATGTTAGTGCAATGATATTTTTATTAGCATAATACAAATTTGTTAATGCACTAAATTTTTATCATCTAGATTAAAATATTCATGATTTAAGTTGAAATAATTTCGAGAGATTTTGATCTTTTAAAAAAAAGTAATTCATTTTTTATTCTCAAGTCAATCCAAACCAATCACCAAGAAAAAACAGAGTTCAAGTTAATGTATTCTCAAGTTAACGTTAAGCTCAAATTGAAATTTAGCCAAAGGCATAAGTTGTGCATAGCGAATTCAACAACAGGGAATATATACTAGGATTCACATTGAACTTGATGTTGCCTCAAGGGTTGATGCACAATTCAAGCAAAACTCATTCCAACCCAGACACAAATACACACACACACAAACGCACAAATACAAACACAGAAACAGACAAACATACAACCACACACACCAACACACAAACGCACACACAGACACATTGACACACAGAAACACAAACAAAGAAACACAGAAACACACAAACACATTCAAACACAAAAACAAACACATACAGACACACACACACACAGACAGACACACAGACACAGACACATACAGACACACAGACACAGACACATACAGACATACAATTACAGACACACACACACACAGACACATACAGACATACAATTACCGACACACACACACACAGGCACATACAGACATACAATTATAGACACACACACATACAAACACACACACAAGCACATACAGACATACAATTACAGACAAACACACATAGAAACACACAATTAGACACGAAAATACTTACAAACACACACACACACACAAACATAGACACGCTAACATGCGAACACACAAACAGACACACTTAACACATACCAACAAACTAACTCACACACAGACAAACTAACACACACACACAGACAAACACTCACAAACACACACACACACACACACACACACAAACATAGACACGCTAACATGCGAACACACAAACACACACACTTAACACATACCAACAAACTAACACACACAGACAAACTAACACACACACACAGACAAACACACACTCACAGACAAACTAACACACACACACAGACAAACACACACTCACAGACAAACTAACACACACACTAACACACACACAAAGACAAACTAACACACACACAGAGAGAAAAACACAGACAGACATACAATCATACTGACATAAACGCACGCAAACAGACACTGACATACACACAAATACAATCATACTGACATACATGCACACAAACACAGAAAAGAGTAAACACACACACACAAACACAACCAGACTCACATTTAGAGACAGTTACACACACAGACCACACAAACAGATACATATACAAATTTACAGACAGAAAACCTCACTCACACACATACACACAGACTTGCAATCACACGCACAGACACACAGACTTGCAATCACACGCACAGACAGACTCACACACAAATGCATGCACGTACACACAATGACAAACATGCATATGCACAGGCACAGACACAAAAGCATAGACATACAGAGAGAGAGAGAGAGAGAGAGATGCAGACGCACATTGATACACGTTTGCACACATGCATATAGATACACATGCACACACACGCACATAGGTACACATGCACACACCCACACACATAGGTACACATGCACATGAAAAACATACCCAAGCACACACAAACATATGCACATACACTTGCAGACATGCTTGCACAAACAATCACACACACACGCACACATGCGTTCACACATGCATTCATACACAAACACAAACATCTTCAAACACATGCAAGCACACACAAACACATGCATAAACACACACATGCACACACTTAAACACACACACACACCCATGCACACACTTAAACACACATGCACACAAACACACACACAAACACACAAACACACACACACAAACACAACACAACACACACACCCATGCACACACTTAAACACACATGCACACAAACACACACACAAACACACACACACAAACACAACACAACACACACACAACACAACACACACACAAACACAACACAACACACACACACACACTCGTAAAGACACACATGCGTTCACACATGTATTCACACAAACACAAACATCCTCAAACACATGTACAAACACACATGCACAAACTTAAACACACACAAACACACAAAAACACACACACAAACACAAACACACAAATACACACACACCCACACACAAACATAAACAAAAACTAATCATTCATTCACTAAAATCAAGTAAAATTGCTTACTTGATAAAATGATTCTTGATACTTTCAAGCATAACTATAAACAAGTTTTTTTTTATTTATATTTTTTGGTACAAAACACTATATATATGTATATCAATATGTGTGCCGACAAAATAAAAATCATAGGTTTTTAAAGGTTTTGTCAAAACAAAATGAACTTCACTCCACACACTATTGATCTTAGTACACAAGGGATCTGCTTAGCACATAATATGATATACATTTATATTTCACTAACAAGTACTATTGTACAAAGACTTGGATTCTAGATAATATTTTTAATATTTAAAATTTAAAATTAAGATATAAACATACTTATTTCCCAGGTCATCGTTCGCATTCAATATTTTACTTTATATTATCTCATGAAGAAGAAGAATATGTGATAATAATTCAAGCACACACTAAATTTTTTTTATATATATTTACATGCGTGCCAAAAAATTAAAATAATAAAATATTAAAAATTAAATAATTAACTAGAATACTTTTAATAATTCAAAATTAATATATATCATGCATATGTCTTTATTATTTTGTATGTATTTGTTCATTAATTATTTAGCTCATAATAGATCAACCTGACATAAATTCAAATTAATTCTCATAAATCTTAATATATATATATATATATATTTACACGTGGGATAAAAAAAATAAATTAATAAAACATAAAAAATTAAATATAAAATTAAAATACTTTTAATTATTCAAAATTAATATATATTATATATAAGTCTGACACAAATTCAAATTAATTCTCACGAATCTACATTTCTCAAAATCAAAGAGATTATATTTGAGGAACCTTGAACTTGAGAGAGAGAGAGAAGCTGTCGATCCAAGAAGATGATGCAACATTACTTTATTATCAGAGACTAGTATAACCTTTCTAGTTTCACCATATACCCTTTTTTTACCTTCTCTCATCCAAGAAGATGATGCAACATACCATTCTTAGAGAGAGAAGCCGTCGATCTTAAAGATCAGCAGTCGCCAACCTGCCCCAAGGCCAATTTCATATTCAGAGGATTTCCATAGACATATAGCATGAATTATTGAGACATTTTGTCGTGCAGTCAAGATGATCATTATTAGATTTATACTTATTACTGTTGCTTTGTAGAATGTCAATCGCATAGTCTTGTTCTTAAAAATTAGATAGATTATGTATGATGAGTTACGAACTCAATATTACAAGTATTGTTCACCCCAAATTTTAACTATACCAAAATATAAAATTTGAACCACTACATAATTTGTGTTGTCTAGGTTTCACAATGGTTCTTGTAGATGAGTTATTTTTATTTCCTCGTGTAATTAAATCTGACAATTTTAACTTGCCAAAAATTCCTTTAATATAAGAGACTAATATGATCTTTTTTTCTAGTTTTGCAGCAGACCTAATATTTATATCAACCCTCTTATTTATTTGAATGTCGAAGCAACCCTTAAAAATAGACAAATACAAAGTCTATTATTTTTGAGACCTATTTTTTATATTTTTCATGTTTAATTCCCCGTTTCAATACAAAATGACTACACTTTCAAGCAGCAAAATTTCCAACACTAGCTTTTGTTGTTTCCATTGAACAATGAAGCCCTCCAGCCAGCCATAAACCATTTACTCTCTCTCTCTATCTACCTATATATATATATATACATAAATGTCTTTATATAAATCTATCTATATGTAAGTATATACACACATAAACACACACACACACATATATATATCAATCTTAACTATATATATACAAAAATATCTCTTTATATATATATATATATATGCACCATGCATGTGCCACTGACTAATAGATTTAAAAAAATGATACAGCCGGTATGACACCCCATCAATAATATATCAGGGATTCAACCTTGACACAATTCCCATCACTAGCCTCATCTTTTCTCTTGATGACACTGAACCATAAAGCCCTCCGAATTGGCTATTTAGCCCATTTACTCTCTCTCACTCTCTCTCTCTACCTATATATATACATAAATATATATCATTCTATCTATTTACCCCCCCCCCCTCTCTCTACCTAAATATATACATAAATATATACCATTATCTCTCTCTATTTATCTATACCCCTCTCTCTTTCTACCTATATATACATAAATATCTTTTTATCTCTCTCTATATATATATACACACATAAATATATATATATATGTGTATATATATATATATATATATATTTATCTATCACTCTCTCCTGCTCTTCCCCCCCCCCCCCCCCCTCTCTATATATATATATACACACATACATACATATGCACCTATATGTGTTACTGACTAAAAGGTTCAATGTAACTATACAACCCACATGATACCATGTCAATAATTTACCAGAGATTCAACCTTCACAATATCAAACATTGACTTGTTACAAGGTCCACAAATCCAACTGCGTCAGCATGCCGGGAGCAGGGGGCCCGGGCCCCCCCACGTTTTTTATGGTTTGACTAGCTAACATATCATAGAAGAAAACTACAAAGAATAACAAGCAACAATCAGTTAATGATAATAATTGCAGGCAGGTTCGTTTAGACAAACACAATAGGAATAGCAATTGTTTTTGCTCGCAATGATGCTGAAATTTCTCAAATTTCAGCATCATGCGCCTTATCATGCAAGTCGTTCCATGATCAATTTTACAACTGCAGGCGCATCAACTGTAACAGCCACCTTCACCGTGGGTCTGTTTGACCATTCAGTGGCTCCTTCAAACCTTAGTCACAGAGACAAAGTCCAAAACATAAGCACAATCAATCAGAAACATTTTTTTTTATTATATATAAATATATAATACAAGATGGTCCTGGATGGTATGGGCTAGCCCAGCCCATTTGGGCCAAGCCATTCATGCAGCAGAGCCAAAATGGGTCGGCATGAGCTGTGAAGCAACATTTTCACTGGCAATCTGTAGCTCAATTTACCAAATATATTAATTTCTAACATTATTATAATTATAAAAATATTAATGGGTATTCAATAATTATATGGTTTCACCAAAAATCATCGCTCAATTCCCATATGTATTTTTGTACTGCTTATGATAGAATTGTTAAAATATTTCAAAAAAAAAAAAAAAAGATATTCTTTGGTATATGATATTTATAGACACATCATATTAATTAATGAGCTGAAGAATAATTAAGTAAAAAACTAAAACTTAAAAAAATCCTGATGAGTTGTAGCAAAATGAAATAAAAAATATTAAAAATATAATTTTAACCATGTTAAGAGTAACAATTATTTGATAATCGAAACACAAAAGTTAGGGTTATTAAAGATCAATTATTTCAAAAATCTGTGCTTTATATTAAGTATAAATAAGGATATTAGAGATAACTTATGTATTTTTGTGATAGACGAGTGCAATATAAATTAAAATAAAAAAATTAATAAAAAAATTATAAAATCAGTCATACTTTTTTAAAAACGAAAATAAAAAATATTAGTGTGTGATAAGCTAGAAAATATATAATTGAAAATTAAATTATTAAAAAAGGAAATTATAATAACCCAAACTCATATAGATGAAAGTATAAATATATCACACTTCCTAATACTTTAATTAGGAAGGGTGATAATATTTAATTAGTGACAAAAAAAAAATCAGAAATTAGTCTAGGAGAATTGAAGAAATCATATTAAAAAAAAAAAACTTAACAAATAAAAAAGTAAATCAGACAGAATAGAACTATTCTACCGACCCCAATTAGATGAAATAAAAATTAATTGATAAAAATAAATATTATAAAAAATTAATGTCTTAATAATGAATTCTACCGCCCCAATTCTTTATAGAAGAAATAAATATCGAACGACCAAAAAATAACATATACAAATAATACTGAATTCAGAGATGAAAATGATAAATTTAATACAATAAGATTAGAAAATACATAATTAAAAATAAAATTATTTAGAAAAAAAAAATTAGAATGGCTACTATAAATAAAAAAAATATAAGCATCACTATAATAAAGAAGCAAGCATGATGACAAATATACCTCTTCTGCTTGTTAAATAACAAAGTCAATCCCCGTGTAATTCCCACAGTCTGCACTCTGACAACACCATCAACACAAGTGACAAGTGAAGGATTAACTGCTACAAGAAGCGCCGTCGGATCATGCAGATAAATTCCTTTATCAATAAGAAAACACGAATTTATCAAAAATTATAAGAAACAAGTTATTTCTCTTCCTAACATCTATATATAGGTTTCGACTGGGCCAGATGCCACGAGCACGGCATGGGGGACAGGCCCACAACATGGATTGGGATGTGTCAGGCCTTAGTTCCTGACAAGAGAGGAGTGGCACAGCACAGCCCATCACAACGGCCTTAACCCAGGCTAGCTTGGAATGAATCAGGCTATGCATGCCTGAACCCAGACTAGAATGAAATGAACCAGGCTAGCCTGGTCAGGCTTGACCCAGCTTGACACGACTCGGAATAATCCGACCCAACCAGCACAGCCCAGGCAAAAAGCCCATTAGAGACATCCATGTCTATACAAATAAAATCTAGCAGCCAACCTCTTATGCCATATGCATCATGATGATAAGAGAAGTATGCATCCAGAATTTTGCTCAAGTATTGTGCAAATTTGGCATTTGAATTCTCCAACACTCTTCTCTCCACATCTGCATTTCTCAGAATTATAAAGATAATTATAACAATATAAACTATATTATTATACTATATCACAATGCTATGGTTTATAAACCCTAAATTATATTACTTAAGCTCAAATTTCTCTCCGCATCTGCATGCTCGGACATCTCACTCCAAAAAAAAAAGCACATCAATTAGTAAGTTTGTGTTCTGATGATAGCTCACGTGCACAATACTTGCAGTGATTGTGTGCGCGCAGTCACAATGTGGAGGTGATAGAAGTGTGCATTTTGGTAATTTAAAATGACTGAAATCAACATTGGACCATTGAAGTTGGCCCAATAAAAATTGAGGAAAAATACTTTTTTTTTTTTCATCGGACTAGATTAGCGAGTCTACTTTGTGATTCAAGGATACATAGAAAAAGTAATAAAAGATTAACAATGGATACAGATTGACCCATAGCTACTAAAGCATATGTAACAATTAATTGATCCCAGTATATCAAGTATGTTTGACTCTTGTAAAACTTGCAAAGAGGATTTGAGATATGACTGCTTGAATATATTCTTTATGTATATTTCATTTAAATGATATTTATTACTCAATTATAGATGTGTAGATTGACTGATCAGAACAAGATTAGTCATTACGTGAATTGGACACGGTCGTAGGAGTGGACAATTGGGGTAGTATTAGTACAGATATTGACAAATCAAACATCAATGAGGTTACTTAGTGAGTAGGCATGTAGTATTCTCTACGTGCATAGTGCATTTATTAGAAGAATAAGATATTAGCTTGTGAGCACACATTCTTAGGAAGAAAACACTTCCAACTCAATCATATATATATGAGAACTTTGTCACGCGGCAGTGATGGGAAGGCTTGGAGGCCTAATAGAGATACAAGGAGAGGTAGAAAGGTAGCAGTGACATACTCTTTCTATGAGAGATGAGAATAGAGTCGAGAAAGAAACTTAGCATTACACCATGAGTAACTACAAGCTTTTCAATGGGCAGAGGCTGTACAACATACCATACCTACTTTGGTTGGGAGACTTGATGATCCCAATCATAATATATCTCGAGATGAATACATTCATATTTCATGTTAGATGAGTCATCTGTCGTATTAGCAAATTTATCTTGAAGTACAGATTCGAATCTTTTATTCCAATTATTTTTTTATCCTCACTTGATAGCTGCGAGATTCTAAAAAATCTTTTTGAAGCACTCATTCAACCAGAATGGTAACATGCTATGCTAAAAGAAAATTGAGTGAGATCTCATTCAATCATACATGAGATCTCATCATAAAACCAATAGGTAAGCATGTAATGAGACGTTTTATACAAACCTATGACATTGACTATTGACACATTTTCTCTAATGCGGTTAAAATAATTATTTTTATCACACAAGTGAACTGTGTAACAATTAGATGTAAGAAATATATTTATTCATTATAATCTATAGAAAGAAGTAATCATATTGCAACCACCGAGATTCATCGTTCATCAAAACATATATATATATATATATATATATATATATATCATGTGCATGAGATTGTAAATGATACTTTATGACATAAAACAATCTCCTATGACATGATCTAGAAGTTTTTTTTTTGGGACATACTATGTTTAGTCTTAAGAGGAATATGTCAGATTATTATTGTTCTTTCTCACATAGAATATTAGGTATGTATGTAATATCAGTTGTGTATGTTGATATTTTTATTACAATAAATGATCAATTAGGTATATCTCAAATAAAAATATTTCAACAGACTGATTATCAGACAAAGAATTTAAGATGTATGATATATTTTCTTAGTTTTGAAGTCAAATTCTCAAAAAGCATGATTTTTATTTCCCCAAGGAGTTACAGTTTAGATATATTAACTAAGCTGGACATGTCTAGGTGTACACCTATCAACTCACCACTTAATTTGAATGTAAATTTATCCACAAAAATTAGATCGTCAATTAATTCTACTAGATATAAAATGATTGTAATAAATGAAATTATTTAACAGTAATGATGCCAAATATTATCTTAAAAATAAAAAAATAAAAAAAAAATAATGCCAAATATTATCTATAATGTCAGTATAGTTAGCCATTTCTTAATCTTTAAAATACAAATTCATATGGATGAAATATGTAAGATACTCTCATACTCATATATGCAAACAAAGCTCTAGGACATAGAATTAGATTTATATATTAAGGGCATAATTGAATAAAGATTTATTCAGTTTTTAATTGGGCTTAGATGATTACAAAAAAGATATCTGCTACAATTTTTTGTATTTTTGTAAAAGTAATTTTATCGTTTGGAAGAGCAAGAAACAAAAAATTATTTTAAGATGTAATAAAAAAATAAATTATAAAGCTTTTGTGACGGAGATTTGCAAGCTCCAATGAGCAAATTACTTTTTGGAGGAGTCTTGTTTATTAGTTTAGAGACCAATGATACTTTATTGTGACAGTCAGACAATCTGATATATTGCAATCAATCTAATGTTCCACGAGCATACAAAATATATTAAGATCAATTATCAATTAGAAGTGTCAAATGAGACATATAGTGTCAGCACGACCCATTACAGTGTGACATGGCCGTGCCACAATGTCGTACCAGGCACAACACGAGGGGTTTACCATGTCGTGCCCGGCATGGCACAAGAACCAAACAAGCAGCCCGACATGACACGATTGAACCGCACATTGCAAGGCCGTGCTGGCCCTAGAGCGAGCTATGCTGTTCAGGCTGGTTCGTGCTAACACGATCCATTTTTTTAAAATGTCTTATTGCAATAGACTACATAAGCGGTATCCGACTTTAAGTGGCCATTTAAAAAAACCATACAAGTGAGTAGTCACCTAACCGGACTAGATTCGTGACCTGAGATCCAATCATAACTACATCCAGCTAGTTGATCGTACCACTGGACCAATCACATGGGTCATGTTTGACCCAGCACGAGACATGGTTCGTACCAGCTCAACATAGCATGAGTCATGCCATAGGCCGACATGGTCCAAGACCAAGCATGATGTTGGATCATGCCAAGCTGGATCAGGGACGACTAAATCATGCCATATCGCAGGCCGTGCAAAGGCCACCCGACCTTGGTTGACACATAACATCCATTAACACTTTATTTGAGAGAAAATTTAAGATGATGCAATTATTATATATCTTCATAAAAGCTTTATGAGGACCACGACACAAACTATTTTCCTCTATTTTAATTTTTAAGATACAGATTTATGTCATGTATACTCCAACTTAAAAAAGAATATTGAGTTTTTTTTTTATAATTTTTTGTTTATATAGACAGTCATGTGGATAAAGCATAAATAGAATCCTAATTTATTTTATTTCTTTTTTCTCTAATTTTTGTTTCTCTTTCTCTCTCTCTCTTCCATTCCCTCTTTCAATCACTACAAGCTATAAACCTAGGCAAACAATAATCTTCATAAAGATGCTTAAAGAAGCATTAATAAATTAAAATTCAATAGTTACGATTAAGACAATATTACACAGGTCATAGGGCATGAGAATATTAAACAACTATATTGTAATATTATGTTTTCTTCATTTAATATTTCAATGCAAGATTGACAGAGTAAATGAATGATTTCTCTGAAAATTAAGCGAGATGAACTTTACTTATTACTCTACTTTCGAGAGCCTCTCTATTTACTTAACTATGATTGATTTATTGGTTGTACACTCTCAACCTAGACAGTTATCATTGGACAAATAAAAATTATGAAATCAAACATCAAAAAAATAATTTCTATTAAGTATGAAACACATTAATTAATAAACATCATGAGTGAATTATTAAATAATCATTCTAACTAATTCATTTAGATACATGTGATATTATAAGATGATCATACACAATTATTAAGATATTTTATTATTTTTATTAATTATTATACTAGATATACATAATTTATTATTTTTTTAATCTCAATTTATATCAAATTTTATTAAAAAATTATTAAATAGTAAACACATAATTTAATTATAGTATAAAATTAACAAAAAATTAATAATATTAAAAAATATATTTCTCAATAATTTTTTTATTTTTTTTTTTAAAATGAGATGATTCACTAGACATTATGTGTTAGCACAATTCAACTCACCAACTGATCCAAATTAAAATTTGTCTACATATATCAGCACTTCAATTGATTCTTTCATATAGAAAATTATTATAGAAAAATCTATCTATTTATAAATAATGATGAAACCACATATCATATTTATTACTAGTATAATTAATATTTTCATAATTCTCTCAGAGAAAATCATACATACATAGCTATTCATAATCTCAAAAATATGAAGACTCTAAGTCATGAAGTTTTATTCCGAGATCTTGAATAAAGTCTAATAGAAACATACTCAAATTCTAATTGTGTAACCACAATTACAAAGAAGAGATTCACCATCAAATTTAATATTGTTCTTAAAGATAATATTATCTTGTAAAATAATAATATTCAATAGATTATTATTTCTATGTTGATTGCAGATACATAATACAAAATTGTGATATCGATTACTTACGAACTTCAATTAATTAATTATTTCTTGAAGGAACTAAGCCAATTGGTCCACATTACAATAACACTTAATTATTATATTCATATAACTTAGCTCATTACTACCAATCCATTACTTCACAATTAGAAAAAATACATCTCAATTGTTTGTCTATTCATATGAGATATGATCTATGGATATTCTAAAAATATTTTATAAGTATTTTTTTCTCTCTTCCAAATTGAATATTTGTGACATTCACAAATTAATATGAATAGAAATTTTGAGATTTAATTTTATTTTGTTATAATTACACTTATTTTTCTTTACTTTGTCTGGGAGCATTCAACATATGAACTATTCTCTCTTTTGTCTTTTCATTGATTCTTTCTCTCTCTCTCTCTCTCTCTCTCTCTCTCCTCCCCCTGATTTTCTACATGCCTTAACACATAATTATGTGAAAAATTTTGAAGACTTTAGATTTACTTCATAAATCATGATTATTAAAATTTTAGCTAGAAAATAAATGTTACTTAGATATTTGAAATAAGTTATTGCTTTGGTGGGTAACTCATAGGCATGTGGTTGGTGGGTATGCTTGTTCCTAGACATGAAAGGTAGCACATACCAAAAACAGTAAGGGTTCTGCACAGCTACCTGTGAAAACGACTTGGTGGGTAACATTTATGCCAACTGCCAAGATTTCTGCTCCACTGGTAAAAACAATATCAGCAGCATCTGGATCGCCAAAGATCTGGCAAACTAATCAAAAAGTCACATACAAATTATGTGCATAAAAGTGATGTTGAGTGAACAAACGAGAATGACATACATGTTAAGAAAAAAAGAATATCAAAAATTAAAAAACAGCCAGCTTTACTCCGTTCTCATTGACAATAAATCAAAATCAGCAAAATAAAAGCAGTCCTGCAGCTCAGGTCAGGTCAACCCAAGCAAACCGAACCTCGAGCTGTAAAAGGGCCAGGTTGGGCCAGAATGGGTTGAATTTGGGTGGCCCATTCGGACCACCGTGCATTGCCAAACACGACATGAAATGGGTGCCTGGTCCATGCCATATCAGCACGAGTTCGTGGGAGGTCAGCCCAGCCCAGGCCATTGGCCTCTTCCTCAAATGGGCATGCCCGGGCTGTACAATGCCACAATGCATAATCGCCGACCAGAAAAAATATTCACCCACCAATATAACTGTTGAAAAAGAGAGATAGAGAAAACTTTTTTTTTATAAATTTCTGCAACTCCACATTATATTCAACACTCCTCCTCAAGTTGGAGCATATACGTCATATGCACCAAGCTTGTTACAAATGTATTTAATCCTAGAACGACTGAGAGATTTAGTGAAGATATTTGCTAGTTGATCATTTGAATTAACAAAACTTAAAGCAACACATTCTGATGCGATCTTCTCTCTAATGAAATGACAATCAACTTCAATATGCTTGGTCCTTTCATGAAAGACTGGATTGGATGCAATATGTAATGCTGTCTGGTTATCACAGATGAGTTTTATCTCTTCATCCTTTCTAAATCTCAACTCTCGAAAAAGATGTTTCAACCATATGAGTTCACATGTTACCAAAGCCATAGCTCGATACTCGGCTTCAGCGCTAGATCTAGCCACTACATCTTGTTTCTTACTCTTCCAAGATATTAGATTACCTGCAATAAAAATACAGTACCCTGAAGTGGAACGTCTATCTGTGGGTGAGCCAGCCCAATCTGCATCTGTGTAACCAACAACCTGAGTATAACCTATGTTCTCGTACAACACACCTTGGCCTGGTGTATTTTTGATATATCGAAGAATGCGGATTACGGCATCCCAATGGCTATCACATGTTGACTGTAGAAATTGACTAATAACACTCACAGAAAAAGAAATGTCTGGACGAGTAATGATGAGATAGTTCAATTTACCTACGAGTCGTCGATATCTCCCAGTGTCTCCTAAAGGCTCCCCCTGTCCCGATACAAGTTTGACATTTGGATCAATAGGTGTGTCTACCGGTTTACAATCTAACATATCGGTATCTTCCAGGATGTCTAAAGCATACTTCCTTTGGGAAAGGACCACACCTGAACTGGATTAAGCTATCTCAATTCCCAAGAAATACTTGAGTTTTCCCAAATCTTTGGTCTGAAAGTGGATAAAAAGATGTTGCTTTAGCTTCCGAATACCATCCTGATCACTGCCTGTAATGACAATGTCATCCACATAAACAACCAGATAAATATACTACCCCAAGGAGTTATGATGATAGAAAACTGAATGGTCTGTTGTACTGCGAAGCATGCCAAACTCTTGAACAACAGAACTAAAACGACCAAACCATACTCGAGGAGATTGTTTCAAGCCATATAGATAACGGCGTAACTTGCACACTAAACCAGACTCCCCCTGAGCAACAAAACCAGGAGGTTGCTTCATATAAACTTCCTCGGTAAGATCACCATGAATGAAGACATTTTTAATATTCAACTGATAAAGAGGTCAAGAACACATAGCAGCCATGGAGAGAAGCAGACGAACAGAAGCAATCTTGGCAACATGGGAGAATGTGTCAGCATAATCAGAACCATAAATCTGAGTATAGCCTTTAGCAACTAAGTGGGCCTTAAAGCGATCAACCTGACCATCAGGACCAACCTTAATTACATAGACCCAACGACAACCAACTGTAGATTTACCAGAGGGTAAAACAACAAGATCCCAAGTGCCATTAGAGTGTAGAGCAGCCATTTCATCCACCATTGCCTGTCGCCAGCCTGGATGGGAAAGAGCTTCATGGGTGCTCTTTGAAAGAAAAACAGAGGATATAGCAGAGACAAAAGCAAAATATGGTGAAGATAATCGATGATAACTCAAAAAATTGTAAATAGGATGAGGATTACGAGTAGAGTGATTACCTTTCCGAGTAGCAATGGGTAAGTCATCAGGAGAGGGTGGAGCCGAGGCAGGAGAAGCCGAAGAGATAGGAAGTGAGTCAGTAAGTGCCTCAGGAAACGACAGAGGAGCATCGACACGAAGGCGACGATGATAAACCTGAAATGATCGAGGAGGCACAACATCAGGTGAAGAGACAATGGGAATGAGCAATACTACAGAAACAAGAAGAGACTCAGAAGTGGTAGAAAAGAATGGTGAGTCCTCAAAGAATGTAACATCAGCGGAGATAAAGTAGCGATAAGTCTCAAGAGAATAACAACAATAACCCTTCTGAAGTCTGGAATATCCTAAGAAGAGACACTTCATGGCTTTGGCTGAAAGCTTGTCCTGTCCAGGAGTGAGAATATGAACAAAGCAAGTACAACCAAAGACACGAGGAGGAAGGAAATAAAGTGATTGGACAGGGAAGAGAAGGGAATGAGGAATTTGATCATGTAAAACAGAGGAGGGCATACGATTAATCAAATAACAAGCGATAAGAATAGCATCCCCCCAAGAACGAAGAGGAACATTAAAATGGAGGAGGATAGTACGAGCTGTCTCAACAAGATGTCGATTCTTGCGTTCAGCTACCCCATTTTGTTGAGGAGTATGAGCACAAGAAGACTGATGAAGAATCCCATGATGAGACATAAATGAAGTAAAGGGGGATGAAAAATATTCCCTGGCATTGTCACTGCGTAACACACGAATAGAAATATTGAAATGGGTCTGGATTTCAGCATAAAATTTCTAGAAAATAGAGAATAACTCAGCTCGATTTTTCATTAAAAATAACTAAGTACATCGAGAATAGTCATCAATAAAAGTGACAAAATACTGAAATCCTAAAGTAGACACAGTCCGACAAGGACCCCAAACATCAGTGTGGACAAGCTCAAAAGGAGACTTTGCCCGATTATCCAAAGGCTTTGGGAACGAGACACGAATATGTTTCCCAAGCTGACATGACTCACACGAAAGCGACGACAAAATGGAAAAACGAGGGACCATCTTCTAGAACTTGAAGAGACTAGAGTGGCCCAAACGACTGTGAATGAGGAGAGGAGCATCAGTGGAAATGCAAACTACAAGAGATGAATCAGAGGTGAGGTGATAGAGGCCTTGAGACTCACATCCTATGCCAATTGTCTTCCTCGTACTCCGGTCCTGCAATGTCACAAATTTATCAGAAAAGGTAATAGAGCAATTAAGAGTACGAGTGATTTTGCTGATGGAAATAAGATTAAAAAGATATTTAGGAGTATAAAGGACAGAAATAAGAGGTAGAGAAGGTAGAGGAAGGGCCAAACCAATACCTTTAGCCACAGTTTGAGAACCATTAGCTAAGATAACAATAGGTAAAGTAGAGGTATTAGTAATAGAGGAGAAAAGATCCTTATTACTAGATATGTGATCAGAAACTCCAGAATCTAGAATCCAGGGTCCAAGAGAAGATGTGTGGGTAAGGCAGGCAGAGGCTTTACCAGGCTGGGCAACAGAGGCAACAGAAGCCTGAGATGCGGAGGAGCTCGGAGGCTGAGGCAGCTGAGAATCAGAGGACTGGACCACATGGGCAGTGCGAGGAGGCCGTCCATGTAACTGATAGCAACGATCACGAGTGTGGCCAAATTTATTACAATAGGTGCAATGAAGACGTTGGCCCCTACCTCGGTTACCACTGCGGCCTCCTTGAGTGGTAGTGTGAGAAACTAATACAGAAGAATCTGAAATGCTATCAGATGGCAAAGTCTGAGTGGACGAGATACAAAGGAGGCGAGCAAATACATCATCCAAGGACGGAACTGATGAACTGCCAAGTATCTAATCGCGGACAGGCTCAAGATCCGGACGGAGGCCAATAAGAGTAAGGACCATGAAGAACTTATCAAGCTGTGTTTATTGAGCCCCAATATCAGAAGTAAGAAGCATCACAGTCAAGAACTCCTCATTAAGAGAAACAATCTGGCCAATATAAGTAGATAAATCTAAGTCCTGTTGGCTGAGATGGACAATAGCAGAAGCCACCTTATAAAGACGTTGGATATCATTCATGTATAATCCTTTGTCCTGAGTCCAAAATTTAAAACAAGTTTTATAGGCCCGAAGATAAAGAAGAATCTTAGGATCAACTGATTGCTACAATACACTGCATAACTGGGCATCTATCTTCCTCCACTGTACGCGGTCAACCTCAGGGATATCTGTCTCCTGTGTAACCAGGTGATCCTCATATCCTTGACCCATAAACCATAGTTCAACAAAAGCTGACCAGGAAAGATAATTATCACTGCCAACTAATTTCTCCGAAGTAATCATAGGAGATCCAGATATAATAGAGGAAAAAAAGGAAGTTTTAGCAGTCATATCTACTTCAGATTGAAAAGAGCCCTAGTACAACTTCAGATTATGGCGTGGCAGCACCCGAAAGGTAGAAGAATAATTCCGACGGCACATGCAGGATTGGGTGAAGAAAAAGTAGCCGGAAAGACTGTTCGGAGGGCCGGCGGAGACAAAAAATCCCCAAAAGAGACACGTGCAGGGCTCGGATGGGAGAACCAGGGATGTAGGGAGGCTGGTCGGCGTCAGGCGAGGTTGTAGGAGGAAGCGCGTGGACCATTTTCTGGCTCCGGCGCTTTGGAAAAAAAATGGAGATCCCCTCCAGACGCTCCTTGAGGTGTGGGCAGTGTCGAAAAAAGACATCGCCAGAGAAAAATGACGTCGCCGGTGTCGGAAAAAGCTTCGAGAGAGAATTAGGTTTTACCCTTGGCTCTGATACCATGTTGAAAAAGAGAGAGAGAGAGAAAACCTTTTTTTTTAATTTCTGCAACACCACAATAACAATTAAAATATTATAAAATAAAAAAAAATATTTACATTTATAAACTTAGACTCTGTATTGACTTCCTCTTGCCATGATATTTTGTTGCATATTTTCAAAGTTTTAAAAGGCGAAAGCATAAGGCGAGACGTTTTTGTATTCATGAGGTGAGACGCAAGCCTCGAGGCTTTGAGGCATAAGCTTTTTGAGGCTCACAATATATAATTAATTAATATTTTAAAAAATATAAAATAAAATAGCATAAATAAAAACATGAAAATAATTCTTTAGAATTATTTTAAAAAAAAGCATACTAGTTTATTACTTTCACAAAAAAATATAACAGTCATAAAATAAAAAATAGATTCAACTATACTAATAATTTCAAACTTTAACAAAAAATCATAATCAAATCATGAAATAAGAACAATAGAGTAAATTGTTTCAATTTACATCCTCCTCTCCAAAGGCATTATCATCCTCATCCAATATATCAAAAGTAGGAAAATATCCACTATCAAGAATCCTCATTTCATGTAAATCTTCATCTTCATCAATTGGTGTCAAATTGAACTTCTCTTTACCTTTGCCTCCACTTGTACCTAGCATAAATTATTAATTAGGTGTAAATATTATAAGTTTATTATTAAATTTAATCAAATTTATGACTTCAATTTTTGAGTACTTATTTGGTGATTCATTATGTTTTCTTTTGTAGGAATGTGAAGAAATCATGTAATCCGATGATGCTTGAGTCTGTTGGGAGTCGGATGACACAACTCTAATAACATCAACAGTGAATAACTCATCATCCTGAAGCCAACAAAGATCAAGGGGGAGAAATAGGATCTTCTTTCTCCACAATCTACTCATCATCCGAATCAATCTCCTCTACCAAAATCAACATTTTATTTCCTTTGTAGAGTTTGTTCTCTCAATCTAGTATTGTACCTTACATACACTAGAGCATTCAACATTTGATGTTCAAGTCTATTTCTTTTTTTTGTATGTAACTACAAATAATAAAATAAATAAATTTATGTATTAAAATGAAATAAAGTTTTCTAATATTGAAATAGAAATATATGTATAAAAATTTACAAAAATAAGAATATTACCGATTCAAATGTGCTCCAATTTCTTTCACATCCAGAAGCACTACAAGTAAGGCTAAGGACTCGAATAGCGAACTTTTACAACTCTGGTGTTGAACCCTCAAAACACATCCACCAACTTGTAGGAATTCTTAATGTTCGAGAATCAATTGCAATACGACTCCCAAATTCACTAATTGCTTGGTCAAATGAGTCTAATCGAATGTCAGCTTTTAAATCTTCTTAATAATCCAACATCCCATCTATACATTCAAATAATCCCTTCCTCACCTCATCAATATTAGATAACTTATTCTCATACTGAAATTGAGGATTAAGATAATAATCTGCTACATATAAAGGTCGATGAAGTTGCGGAGTCCATCTTGCATCAATTTTTCTCTAAATTAGGTCATATTTTCTCTCCACGCCCCCACAATTAAATGCAATCTTCTCCTTAACAGAATCCATTAACTCATAAATATAACTCATGGATGGTCTTTCCTCTAAATCAATCTCTCTCAAGACACTAACTAATAGAAGAGTGGTTTTTATGCAAAAAGTAACATGAGACCAAAGATTTGGATTAAATAACACTGTACTTCGAGCTTTCACACCTTTTACCATTTTAGCCCATTTGCTTGAACACTATTTTTCTGAGGAGAACATTGCTATAAGAGCTTGCTTTTGATTATAAAGATATAGAAGAGTAAGAAATAAAATAGCAAACAATGTAATTACTAGACGAAGAAGTTCATGATTTTTTATAAATGTTCTCATCAAGTTGCACGGATACGCCTAGGAACTGCTGTGTCGCCGTGACCGACCCGTGTCGCCGTGTCCACGTGTCCGACACGTGGACACGTGTCCATATATCAACTTCACTATTTGCCTAGCTCGAGCAAGTGTAGTTGCACGGATACGCCTAGGAACTGCTGTGTCGCCGTGACCGACCCGTGTCGTCGTGTCCACGTGTCCGACACGTGGACACGGCGACACGGGTCGGATACGTGTCCGATACGCCACGTGGCATATCGGATACGCGTCAGAGACATATCCGACGAGTTGTTCGGAAACAATCGTCGTTAACAACATACGTGTTGTTTATCTACAGACACGTCGTTAACCAACTGACGCGTTTTAACGATTCTAACGCGTCGGAAATACACTATATATTAACTATTACTCCTACATCTCCAACAAATTGAGGAGCACACCGCCGACAGTGAGTTGCCAACAAGCCGATTGCGAGAAATAGTTGTCAATTGTCATTGCGTCAAACGGGGAGGGGAGAAGCACACCGCCGAGGTGCCGACAATACCTAAGGTAACCTAATTCTATAAAGGGAATGGAGGGTTTTGGAATCTGTATCGGGAGGGGGGGAGAGTTCGAAAATCAAAACTGTAAAGGGAGGGTGGTGGGGGGGGGGGGTGTTAGAGGGTTTAAATTTTTTTACATTATTTTAAAATACAGAATTTTAAATTATTTTAAAATACAGAATTTTAAATTATTTTAAGATACCTAATATTTATAATTAATAATTTTTATTTTTAATTTTATTTTTTTTATCATGACGTATCCTAGTCGTATCTGTATCCTAGTTTTTTAGAATTTGTCGTGTCCCCGTATCCTAGTTTTTTAGAATTTACCGTGTCCCCGTATCCTGCCGTGTCGTATCTCTGTGTCAAAATCCGTGTCCGTGCAACATAGGTATCATGAATAGTTACCTTTCCAATATCCTCCAACATCAAATCAATACAATATGCAACACAAGGAGTCCACCACAATCTTCTCCTTTTTTCCATAAGCCTCATTCCAGCATTCATATAATTAGAGGTATTATCAGTGATGATTTTGCACACCATTTTCCTCCCCAATTTCTTCAACCACATCATCAAGATATTTGAACATCAATTCCTCATTTTTTATTGTATCAGAAGCATCAATTGATTTCATAAACTAAGTGCCAGCAGGACTACTCACCAAAAAATTGATAAGATACCTACTCTTTTCATCTGTCCAACCATCTGACATAATTGAACATCCATATTATTTCTAAGCTCTTTTGTGATCTTCCATAATGATACTTAGGTCATTCACCTCTTTTCTAAGAATCTATGTCCTCAATTCGTGCATAAATGAAGGCTTAAACCCGGGCTCAAAATTTGCAACAACATCCATCATAAGAATCCAATAAGAATCATTCACAGTGTTAAATGAGAAATCTTTTGAATACATAAACCTACCAATTTTTTTACATACTTCCTTTCTTCTTGCTTCCACCTTGAAATCAAAGTACTTTGATGAGGTTGTGAAGTGGTAAATTTATCCATAGATCCCATAGGAATAGGTTCCCCACTTTCACTCTCACTCTCTAAGGTACCAATTGTTTTGGACAAGGCACTCTCATGCATTGAAGTTGGACCCATACCAATTTCTTGGAGCAATTCATTTCTTTTTATTTTTTAATCCTTAAAATTGGCCAATGCATCTTTGCGCTTCAATCTAACATCTTCACTAACTTTGGGGAATAGTTTCATACCATGATGAGTTCCAGCTAAGTGATGTTTTAGTCTATTCACCTCTTCCGTGCATCTTTGATAGCAAAATTTACATCTCAAATATTACTTCCCGAAAACTTCAATAACATATTTACACACAAAATCTTTTCTTGAATTTTTCAAATTGGAGGAACTCATTCTAAAAAAAAACACCAATAATAATATTCACATTTCTATATAACAATATAATTGACTAAAAATAATAACAAGACATAATTGAAAGGAATTTAAAAATAAAATTCAGAATTTTATTAGTTTAAATTTAAAAAAATCAATATTTTTTAGAGAAAATTAAGAATGAAATTGGTTTAAATGGTTGTTGAATTTAAAAAAAATTGATGAAAAAAATATAGTAAACATGAGCTCCGATTTAATTGAAAAAAAAAATGAGCTAGTGGAGCAGGGGGTTGGAAATGAGCTAGTGGAGCAGGGGCCAGTGGGTAGGGGGAAGGGGGCTGGGGGCTAGGGGCAAAGACAAGTCCAATCTTCTCCCCTTTAAATTAATTAAAAAAAAATAAGAAGCAAAAGGAGCAGGCTAGTTTTTGGGTGGAGAGTTGTAGCAAACAGAGCAGGGGCAGTTTTAATTTTCAGGTGGAGAGTTAAAGCAAAAGGAGCATGGACATTTTTCGAGTGGAGAGATGGGAAAGGGAAAGAAAGAGCTCAGGAGAGATAGAAGAGACGGAGAGCGCAAAACAATTTTCTACTTGAGATAAAAGGGCTCGAGAGGAAGGGATTGAGAGATGAAGAGAGGGAGATATTGAAGATAGATGGGATGAAGAGATACCTGGAGTCTGTAGATGAAGCCGAGATGATCGAGCAGTCGCCGCTTGAAGTAGAGTTTATTCTTCTAGTTTTCTCCCAAATATAGTTTGCATTTTCTTTTTTTCCCATCGAGCAGTTAGGTTTTTTAATTTCCTTTTTTGAAGACCACATAAGCTCCCCAAACGTACGCATCAAAGCACGATCAAAGCACGCCTTGAACACACTTGACTGAAAAAAACATACGCCTTTAGTGTTTTTGACTTTTTTACAAATGTCTCGAGGCGTTTTCTCTGTGTCTCACCCTGAGGCGCGCATCAAGGCGCGCCTAGAAAACACGTTTGAAAACCCTGATATTTTTTAACTTTAATTATCTACAAAAATGTCAACAAGGAAGTAAAATAGCTGGTAACTTTTTACCTTAAGGATGGACAAATTGTGACTACATTTCTCATTATAATTTCAATTTCATTAATTTTTTCATTATCAACCTTTGAAAGAAGTCGAATAAGAAAAGAATAGAGTCAAAGATAAAGATAAAAAATCAAAAAAAAAAAAATCAAAAAATTATAAAAAACAGATATAAATGAAAAGTATATACAATAAGCTTCTTAAATCATAACATTATCAACATATAACTATATAAATAATAATAATAATCTCAACAACTAAATATTTTATTTCTAAAATAATTATAACTTAGAAGATAAATAACAATGAATGAAGTGGCACATTTTCACTTTGTATTTTTTTTTTATTTTTATGTATTTAATGAGTACATAATTTGTGTTATCCTAATTATTTTTGTCCATTATATAATAAGTAATAGTTACATTTTATTTTATGTTGTGTGACAAATTCCAACATAATATCAAAGTTATACCTGAGGAAAAATAAATCATATGATTTATGTATATGATATAGATAAATCCTGTGCATAATTACATGCATAGAACAAGCACAGTGCATGAAAACACTAACTAGGACACAGAATTACATTGTGCAACACCAAGTATCTCAGTCATTACACCCATTGTGTGCAACATGGTTATGTGGAAGATGTGGGCGGGCATGTGTGCTCGAGTAGTGGACGGAAAGATTGAGGTAAAGGTGCAGTGGCACACAAATTGGCATGAAAACTGGCATGCAGTTCGTGCAATTTGTTGGGGGAGAAACCCTAGTTTGGGTTTGCACAGAAATTAGGGTCTATAAACACTAATTTATTCAATTCCACAAAAATTATTTTTTAGGGTTCAGAAAAAACACTAACTCAGTTTAGTTGTTTTTGAGCAAAAATTAGGAATTTGGGCAATAACCCTAACTATGACAATGAGTTAGAATATATATTGTCAGATTCAACACTTACTATATAGATCATGAGATTATAAACAATGCTTTACACACCGGCACACCACAACAGATAAGGTTGCTGCACGAAAAAATATACATCTAATCTAAATTATTAGATAATTCAAGCTTGCAAATAATATTTCAAAATATTTTTAGAGAAACCACATTTTAACCACAATCTACCTCATCGACTAGGCATTCTTTTTTGGCACTTATCAATGCATATCCTATTAGATTTTGCATCTTGGAAAAAAATTATTTAACTTGTCTCATAAAATTTTTGTGTATGCATGTGTTGTCATCGATCACCCTCTAGGATAAGGCAAATTTGCATCTAAAGTGTTATTTTCTTTCTTAGATATTCTAATACTCAAGAGAAAACAAATACTTCTCATCATAGATTGATAGGATTTGATAAGTACAAATATATCATGTTTGTTCAAAACTCATTCTTAATGAGCATAAGAATAGTGTGAGTCCATAGGTTGCACTTTGATCAATTACTCTTCCATACTTACATGTGGTCCCAATTAGAGCACTATTTAACATAAAAAGTCATTTATCAACTACAAAATGATATTACTTCCTTTGAGTTATCATATCTATCAACAAATGGAAACCATATTGAATCTGCAAAAAAGTAAGATTCCTAGAAATGAAGATCTCATTCATGCCCATATAACACAGTACTCTCAGGAGTCTTTCTTAGTACATGCTCATATTGAGTAGGTAAATAAGAGACTTAATCATCTAGAAATTGAAGTTTATATTAAGAGAGAATGTGTGTGTGAGACATACACAATATGCTCATACTACAGATGTGTCTACCAAGAAATCATATGATCCTATAACAAACCCCTTTAGCCTTTACCTTTTGATCACAATTTGGAATGGACAAAGGAATTGTACTAAACATACAATTTTATAAGTTTTCTAATAATCTTGTAGAACTCCTTTTATTTATTTTATTATTCTTCTTGACGGTACTAGTATATTCAAGCCTCCTTCTAAGATATTATATCATCTATGATGACATCAAATTATGATGGAAGAAATGCATACTCTATACTATAATGAGAGATGAAAATTAGTATTGCAAACTTGAGAATGACTATTATTAACGACAAATGGGGTATTCACTATACAAACATATGCATAAAAAAACATAGATCACTTTAATACAAGATTTATAGCGAGTGAATTTACTTAAATATTTAGTTTATACTACAGGATACTCTATCTAGTGGTCAAAATAATCTAGAAATAAATTTTTATTTTTCTTATGATATGTTAGATAAATATGAAAAATATATTTCTTCATATTAAACTTGAATATGATGTATATATGAAGCAGCTACCCGAGTTTCAAACAGCACAGTGAGATGCAGTTTGTATATTCCAAAAAATGTATGACCTGAAACAATTACCAAGAGACTCAATTCAAGAAGATGATGAGTTGTAGATGACTCAATTTAAAAAGTATCTTCAAATAAAATTTCAAAGGAATAATCTTAAGAGATTCATATACTTATTTTACAAGGAATATATTCTATCATTAAGGATAAATGCACTTGAATGCAAAAATAAATTAACACTCAATATAAAAATAATATACAACAAATATCCATATATAATATGTAAAAATAACTTAAACAACTCATAGGTTGACTGGTCCCATCAAAAATATCAAAAATATAAAAAAAATAATTAAAAAATCACAATACTCCCCGTTAAGATGATGCATACAATTCCAATACATTTATATAATAGGCAAAATAATTGGAAAATCTCATAGATTGGCTGCTCCCATCAAAAATATTAAAAATAAACATTAAATTAAAAAAAATCAAATACCCCATGTCAAGTTGATGCAAACACTTCCACAACACCCAACTTATAAGAATTAAAGATTAGCTGTCTTTTCAAAGCCTTTTTAAAAATATCTCATAGCTTCTCTGCTACCTAAATGTATATTATAATAATTATGTCATCCTGAATTTTTTTTCCGGGGAAAAAAAACAATCCACCTCGATATATTTCATAATCTTGAGGAACATCAAATTAAAAATTATGTCTCACTGTCTAATTATCACGATAAGATAGTTAGAGAAGAAAATGCATACTTAATCTTCTCGAACAAGTATCACATTTAAAATATCTTACAAATAATTATCACAATCATTTTAAACACTACTTCTATACTAAATCTCAAAATTATTTATACCTCTTATTTTTCTAGAAGATGAGGTTATCTCCATGAAAAATGTAATATCATATTGCAAACTTGCTCGCATGCTTGCAAGAGCCTAACTCAAATTTAAATACCAATTAACTATAAATATCAATAATTTATGAAAGAGATCCTCTTAAGTCATAAAAACTTCTTCATATATCTTAATATACGAAGAGTTGCTCCAAGGTGAGCCTCCAATAAAAATTTAACTAATGACTAAATATATTGACTACATATTATTTATCTAAACTAATCATAGTCAGATAATTAATTTTTCATATGATTTTCCTATGACTAATAGAATTAATTGAAAAGATCACATCATGAATAAAATTAATATCTAAATCAATAAGAATATTTAATAAAACACAACATAAAAAATCAATATTTACAAAAGTATCAAATATATATCTCTTCTATAAAAAAATTATACTCCTCGTACTATAAGTCATATCTCCTCTTATAATGATTGTATCAAGATTCTTTATATAAGATAGTGTTTGAAGATACAATTAGAATTAAGTGATTCATAACTCGTCATCTTTTATAATTAGAATATTATTCACATAAATAATGAGCAAAATCATCATTTCATCAGGACTCATAAAATACAATGAAAAATTAATATCACCTTTATAACACAAAAGAGGTGATTACCTATAAAAAACATCGCAACCCAGACTCTCGGTGACTACTTCATACTGTATAATATATTTCACAATCTATAAATTATACCTGAATATATTACTTGAAATACATTTTTTATGTCTAGAAAGTGTATCCTCCAATTATGAAATAATACAAGAAAAATAAGAATATACAATGAGATCATATTGGTTACTAGAGTAAATGTCTTAATACTCCATATAAAATATCTGAGTATATCACATTGATACTAATCTCACCTTAAGGTAATCTATCAACTTATTGAGACTTGTCTTCATAGTAAACATCACAAACAACCAACAATAGACCTTCCTGAAAACCATGATAATAATTACCAGATCATATTTGAGAAAATGACATACGCCTCTTTAATCATTGTCTAGCACCATCCTAGATAAAATAATACCCCCAAAAAAATTTGAGAATTTTAATATCATAAAGAAAACTATTAAAAAAAATAAAATTAAATTAAAATACAAAAAAAAAATAGTTAAATCAAGTGCCAAGTTCAGCTCATTTGTTCCCTCAAGAGAACAATCAAAAAATTAAGATTTGAGATACTGACTATTAAATTATTTAGGTCCGAGATAGACTCGTCTTTGTTTTAAAAAGGTTAAATATATATTTCTCTCATAGTATAAATTTTAATTCAAAGTTGGTCAAGTCTCATAATTACCGACTAAATATTAGTTTATTAGGGTGCATGATCTTATACTAGCATGTCATCTAAGACTAAATGCAATCCTCACACTTGAGAAATCTCACTCATTTCAGACTCGATATGGTTTGAATTAGTTGGTAAGAAAAAAAACTTGATAAAAGTAACATCATACTCAGTATCAACATGCTCAGATATATCCGATGAGTGACTCTCTCTACTAACAAGTAATCTAGACGGAACAATAAAAAATAAATGAATATTGAATTTAAGTGTAATATCTAAATTCATATTCTTCTAAACACCTTAAAAATAAATCCTTGTCAAAAAATGATAAGATTCGTACTTATTAAAATCTTATTAGTCTCTAATAAAATACTTGTGCCCTCTTTGAACATTTAAGTATCTAAAAAAAATATTACCTTAACTCTAAATATCAACTTGTCATATCTTACAAAGTGATGACAAATAAAATAAATATAACTAAAAATTCTAAATGATTAGCTAAATAACCTCTCAACAAGATGTATGATCTAAAAATATATGTAATGAAAAAACAAAAAGAAGACAATATCCGGATGATGAGGAAAATTGCGATTAAAAATCTCTCCCCAAATATATTTAAAAAAATTCTAACACCATCACTATATAGGGCTGGACTTGCGTACGGGTAGAAATATTTGAATCATTTTAATCAAATATTTATTATTACTTTCATCTACATCATTCCAATATATATTACAATACATTATTATATTTTTATTTTTTAATATTTTTATTAAATTGAGTTTTATCATTTAGTAAAAAGACAAAAATAAAAATAACTTGTAAACTATCATGAAAAAAATATATTTATGTATATCTTAATTAGTCATCAATGAAGATGATCAAATACTTAAATCTCTCTCTATTTAAATCTCTACTAGATTCTCATATGATTGAATGTATCATATCAAATAGATCCCCACTTAAACCAAACTCATGAACATAATAAAAAACTTTGGTAAGTATTCTTAGATGACATATCCCATACTCTAATATTGAAATATCCTTAAAACTAAGATAAAGTATTCTCAAATTTATTAATAAATGATGACAAAACTAAAAATGTACAAGAGTCTAAAATACTTAAATATCTAAAGAAAAATCTTATTATTATAGAAAAAACATATAATATAACTAGTTTATTCTCAAATAATCTTCCTCAAATTCTTCCAACTTTATAGACAAATGTTAATAAAAGAAAAAATTAAAATTAAGTTGTTTGAAAAGATAACTCAAAAAAATAAACTATCAAGACATAATAAAATAAGCAAAACAAAATAAGTAACCAAAAATAAACTTGAATACTATTATATCCAATACTTTTCAAATATATTTTTTTGTTAGAATAATATTTTCATAATAGAAAAAAAGATAAAAAATAAAATATAATTATCAATAATATAACTATTTGTTCTTATACTAATAATTTAAGAGTCTGAAATAAGAATATGAGAAAAATAACTAATAATATCTTTAAAAAAAAATTTGCTCATCGTTAAGATAAATTTTGCATACTCATCAGTAACAAGTGTCATGGTGGATAAATTTTATGAGAATTCCTAATAACTCTAATATTCAAAGCAAACTCACTCACTATGATATAATGCTCTTGATCTTCTTTTCTAAAATAATATCAACCACCTATTTATGCTACAATGGTATACTAGACTTAGACTTTCATTTATCTATGTCTACTATGATAACCTATATCATAATACAAAAAAGTAATTCTCAAAAAAATACAAAAAAACAACACAATCCTATTCTTTTTTTTTTTTGAATTCTCTCAAAGTCCTAGTTAGAGTTTATGTAAAAATATAGTCATGAACATCATCATTTTCCACCTTTTTCCATTATGCATCACTTTCTACATCCATTCACCATTGTGCTCTACTATGCACCTGATTAGATTTGCCAATAAAAATCACCAACAACACATGCTTGTTTCCCTTACTATGCACATGCCTCGGCCCACACTGTGCATGAGCAATTCATTGTGTGGGTGCCTGTAAAGTGCGTGAGCCTACTCTACCCACATTGCCTCTATTTTTTTTGTTGGTGATAAATATGTGCCCCTCCCAAGGTTGGTAAACTCTTACCCTTTGATACTGAGTTATAAGTTTAGATACAAAAATAAAATAAATACTCAATAGAAATACTCTCACTTAATGGTCAAAAATAATTAAGACAACCACAAGCTGGGTGATCTCATCAAAAAAATTAAAAATAAATATAAAATAAATAAAAAATCAAGACAATTCTCTTATAAAGATAATTTTTTTAGATTGTGCTCTGATAGATTCACCTTTAACCTAGTTGACACACTTACTTGAATAAATCAGATGCTTATATTTATTCAAATATTAACTTTACTTTTTATGCAACCTCTTTAGTTGATACTCTTACTTATTGGAGAATCATAACAATATTAGTTATATGATTATGATCTTATCAGATATTGCATATACAAGTAATATAGTTAATTATTTCTTAGACTCTTCTTAACATGTTCACCTTTAATTTATTTAGAAATATCTATGATATATGAAAAAATATTTAGGATTCAAAATCAATGAATAAGCATTCATGATTCAAATTTGTAAAAATATTCAGGATTCAAGATATGTGAAGAACTAGATTTTTACTATATATCTTAGATTCTTCTCAAATATAGCATACACAAATATTGCCGCTTATATATCTTTGCATCTTGAGATTTGTGAAGTATTGAGGATTCAAAATCTCTTTCATAGATTATAGATATTTCCAGTTAACTAATTTTTTTAATTTTTTGAATTGGTCATAATTATGCAACTAGAAAGGTAATTTACATGAATTTATATTTTTTTTGAGAGTAAAATTATATCTTAAAAAATTAAAGACATAATTATTTTAAAATGTAATACAAAGATAAAATTCAAAGTAATGATCACAATTAGTAGTGAGATATTTTTGATGTATCATTTATCCGAAAAGATCTGATACTTTAACTCCCACTTCATTATTATTTATTATGATAGTCAGATAAACAATTATTTTGAGATTAAATAATAAAAATATAATTCAAAATAATAATCAAAATTACTAGTAATATATTTTAGATGCAATATCAACTCAATGAGATCGATTATCCACTTTTTCTAATATTACTTTTTATTATGATAATCAAGCAACAAGTCATATAATCTTCAATCTAATATTTTATGAGTGAACAAAATATATAGACATAAACTATTTTTTTGTCAAGTACATGATACATGATTAGACTATTTCTATGAGATTAATTGAGATATTGAAATAATCAATAAATATCTTTACAAATACCTTAAAAAATCTCAGTTTACCTTTCTCTAATCCATGCTTAGAATTTTAAGCATTTATGCATTACCTTCAAAAAAAAATTATACTTTTTTATTAGAATATTCTTTTTATTTTATTTTTATACTTTTCATGGGAACATCCAATCTATAGACTGTCTCATTCACTTTTGTCTATTATATAAATATATTTAATATATGATTTTATTTAATTAGTGTGCTTATATTTTATTTCATATTATCTGGATTCTGGAGTAGCTATGTTGCACGGACACGGATACGGACACGGGGATACGACACGGCAGGATACGGGGACACGACAAATTCCAAAAAACTAGGATACGGATACGGCTAGGACACGGCATGAAAAAAAAATTAAATATAAATATTATCTATTAACATAAATTTAGATAAATAAAAAAAATGCTAAGATATTTTGATAAATAAAAATTTAGAAGGCTTAAATAAAATTAAAATAAATTATTTGTTTATTATATTTTGTATATATATTAAACAAACAATAATAATTAAAATATAAAAAATATATATTTAAGCCCTCTAACCCCTGCGGCCCTGCCCCCTCCCGTTACAGCTTCTAACTCTCTCTAACATATATTTTAAATATAATATTTTAAAATAATTTAAAATATAGTATTTTAAAATAATATAAGATACAGTATTTTAAAATAATTTAAAATTCTATTTTTTAAATTAATTTAAAAAAAATTTAAACCTCTAACATCCTCTCTCCCCTCCCCCCCCCCTCCCCGAAAATCCCTCCCGAACCTTTTTCCAGAACCTTTTTCCCCTCCAGAACCTTTTTCCCCGAAAATCCCTCCCGAACCTTTTTCCAGAACCTTTTTCCCCTCCAGAACATTTTTCCCCGAAAATCCTCTCTCCAGAACCTTTTTCCCCCCTCCCGAAAATCCCTCCCGAAACCCCCCTCCACCCCCCTCCCGAAAATCACTCCCGAAACCCCCTCCCGAAACCCTCTTCCCCCCCCCTCCCCCTCCCGAAACCCCCCCTCCCCGAACCCCCCTCCCGAAACCCCCTCCCCTCCACCCGATTTTCCGAAACCCCCTCCCGAAACCCTCTAATGACGCGTCGGTAGGTAAACGACGCGTCTGGAGTTTTTCGGAAACGATTGTTTCCGAAAAACTCGTCGGATACGTCTCCGACGCGTATCCGATACGCCACGTGGCGTATCGCATACGGATTTGTGTCCGATACGCCACGTGGCTGGTCGGACACGTATCCGACGCGTGTCCGACGCGTGTCGCCGTGTCCACGTGTCCGACACGTGGACACGGCACTCCCTAGCCGTATCCGTGCAACACAGTGGAGTAGAACTCTATTTCAATCTCTTGAATCTATTTTTTATCTCTATCACATGGTCTCATGTGACACTCCATCAATAACAAGATGGCCTCCAAACAAATGTTTGAAATACCAAACATATGTTACATTGAGAAAGAAAATAATATATAGTTAATTCCTTATCCACCTTTCTTTCCAGTATATGATCTCACAATCAAACCAAAGCATGTTACATCAATAGTCATAAATCAATAAACAGGCATTACAATGTACCTCTTTCATTCAAATACGTGGATCCACAAGATCCATCCAAAACAAGTTCAAACTTAAACAACAAAGAAAAAACATTCAAGGAAAATGACATACAAGAAAAAATGAGACATGAAAAAAAATTCTACAAAAAAACAAATAAAACTAGAAACTGAAAGTGTAACTCACATTTGCCTCTGCTGCTGGATTCACATTCCCATTCACTGAAAAAGCACCACCCAAAAGAACAATCTGCCCAATTTTATTAGTGAATGTAGGATCAAGTCTGATAGCCTGCAAGACAGATGATTCGTTCATGAAAACAGTGATAAATGTTCCCTAAGAAAAAAAAATTGAAAATGAGCAAGCACATGACCAGTGCAATATTAGTAAGTGGACCCAATGCCACCAAAGTGATCTTTCCTGGATAAAGAGTTGCCTGATTGACCAGAAAATCAGCAGCTGACTGTTTCATTGGGTTTCCTAAGGGTGGCGTGAAATTTTGGTTGCCAAGCACATCAATACCATGGACAAAATCAGCAAAGTGAGCCGCATTTCCTTTCTAAAAAAAACAACAAAAGAAAAATAGCTACAACGAGTAATCTCAAATTCCATGACAGCTTTTGGGCTTATTACTGTTGAGACTTCAAAACAACAATATATATATATATGTATGTATGGAGCAGCCCTCCCTCCCAAAACACTAATTTAAACAATCATTATCTTCCAATATGATAATACAAATAGACAAAAAATACATATGCAATATTGTAGCCAGATTGAAATTTCAACAACTATATTTTTCAGGAAACCTTGGTAGTGGGAGAAATGAAGGGGGAGAAAGAAATAAAAAACAAAAACATTTAATTAATTGAAAAAGAATATTTTAAGAATACATCAAAAATGGTGTGTGTGTGTGTGTGTGTGTGTGTATGTGTATGATTTATGACAATCCATAGGTCACATATCTAGTGCTCTCAAACAATAAAAAAATATATTAAATTTCAAACCCCCCCTAAGCTGAGGCACCTGTTACAAACATTCAACTTAAAAAAAATCATCCTCCTCTAAGATCATTCATGAAGATGTATGCAGTATACTCACCACTAGATACATAAATAATAGCAATTATTTCTGAATTTTTTACTAAATTATATTATAATGAATCTCAATATGTTTCATCAAATAGTATAATCAGATTGACAGCAACATGTTGCATTATCTAGTAGTAATAGTAAAGTAACATCGGTCTTTGAACTAAAAAATAAAATTCCTCTAAGAAGTGACTGCTACACTTAGAATTTATAAGTAGTCAGGATCATAGTCTTGTACTTTATCACTGTGTTAAATCTCAAATTAACTATTTATCTTTTATTTTTCCAAAAAATGAGATTACTTCATTACTTATAAAAATAATATAGAAACATGTGCTAGATCTCCTCTTTAAACATAGTCAGGCATCATAGAACTTTTTCCATATACCTAGAAAGTATGTTCACTGCATCAAAATGAATATCTCAACAAGAATCAAAAAAGCCTAATAATATTGATAGTACAGATAATATCTGACATAGTTAATATTAAATAATTGAGTTTTCCTATAATACGTTATATTCAATAAAATTAAGTGATGAATCAACATTTATAAATAAGTCTACTTTGATTATATGATGAATTAAGAGGTAGAAATCAAAATATATAAAGATCAAATAAAATATCTAAAAAATATTTTCTCTAAAAAAGAAATATAATATCTCATAAGCATTCAACATTAATACTTAAAAAATACCTAAGATAACAAAAATCTTTCAACTAAAAATGAAATTGTTATGTTGATTACAATTGGGACATATCTAACTGAATATCTCTATCAATCAAAGTATTATTAATATATACGACTAATATCACACATTGATATCATAATCTACTTTAGAAAAGGAAACATTTGATGCGCATCTTCAAAGACCAAAAATATTGTGTCAAAGAAAATCTAAGTCAAAAGAACAAGAATGCAAGTTCACAAATAAAATCTTGTTTTCGATCATGAACCACAAACTAAATTTTTGATTATTTGATGAGGCTATGACATAGAACAAATGTTCTTCAACAACTTTTTCTTCGATACAATTTATTATTTGCAAACCTCTTGCTTGCCATCGTTTAAAATATGCCCAAATTTCTTACAATTGAAATATTATGATCTTGTCTTATACCAATAATTCTTACCAAAATAATTATTCTTCTTTAATATCTTATAAGCATAAGAGAAATAACCATCAACCACAGATGGGGTTCAACTTCTAGTAGCTCTCCCTATTCACCTTCCTCTTCGTCTCCCTTGTTTGTTTATAATTTCTGAAAGACCACTAGTTATCTTGTTTGTTTATAATTTCTGAAAGACCTCTAGTTATCTTGTTTGTAATCTTAATAAATTTACACCATTGTTGGTTTGATGTGAGCTTGGACTAGAAGGAGACTTCTAATGAACACTTTGAATGCTCAATATCCTTTGTTCAAAGGACTTCAATGAGCTTAAATGCTTCTGCATATTGAATTGATTTTAATTATTTGTTTCTTTAAATTACTAAAACTATTGGATCATACTTATCAGTTTTCTGGAATCTCTTCCCCAAGAATCTTCAACTAGTTTGACTATTTCAATAAATTTTGTTTCCCAGCTAGTTAATGAAGATGAGCCTGTTTCGATTGACTTCAGAGCTGCCCAAATTGTTAGAGATCACACTGCATTGACAATGCCATGATTGAGTTGCAATTTTCACTCAAAAACTTGAGCCAAATTCATAGTAGTGGTAAGGTTGGAAAGAATTTGCATTTCCACATCCATCCTCAAACTTTCCATTAATCCCACAATGAACATAAGAACCTGTTGGTCGGGTCGTACCGAAGTTGCTCTTGTAAGAAGGGTCTGAAATTGGCAATGATGATCTTCCACATTTCCAATATGATTGAGATTGATTAGTTCGCCTAATGTGTAGCTTGTTAATAGGGCCCAGCCCAAATCAAAGATAGCAGTAGTTTTTGAATTGGCCCCAATTGAGAGCAGGTTCCTCCTACTCCAATTTATAAAACCAAAGTCACACATCCTCTATCATGTGGAATGCAGCTAATCCTACTTAGCTCAAGTCCTCTGTCCGTTGGTTGCTGAAAGATTGCTCAAATCTATATATCCATCCCAAAGGATCTGCAACTCCATTATAATAAAGAAAGGTCAACCTGTTATATTTAGGAACAATTACAGCTCCTTGGACAGACCTGTCGCTCGCCAATCGATTCTACCAGGTTTGGTTATGGTTGTCCCTGGATTTAGCCCCTACTGAATTCTTTCCCTTGCTGGAAAATTGTATCTCCATAAAGCACCCCAATTCTCGGATGTCATCCTTCATCTTTCACAACTCTTTTCTGTTTTCCATGAATTTGTGCTCCAGATCATGAGCCCTAGCCCTCAATCACTCAAAAATACCCACGACACCATCCTTTGATACCAGATTGTTAATACCCACAAATAGTATCTAATCATTGATAAGTTAATAAGAAATTCTATTTAATTTCCTTTCTTTCTCCCTTTCCTTAAGAAACCTATCTTAAAAGCCTTAAAGGTGATTTGTTAAAAAAAAATCAACTCTTCCCTGTTCTTCCTCTTGCTTTGACTAGAAAAAATTTCTCATATTAAATTAACCTTTACCTAACATACATAACAAACATATAAAACAAAAGACCTTATTTAACAAACTCTTTCAAATAATATTATTAAAAATTAAATTCCTAAATTTAGTTAAGAGATGAGATAAAGAATGTTTTATTTACGGCACATTATTACTATTATCATGCTAAATTTCTTTCCAAAAAAAAATCCACAATATTTTCACAAGAAGTCATAATATTTTCACATGAAGTCATAATACTTATTATTTGCGGCACATTACTACTAGAGACATTGATGATAGGGTGGTTTTGTCAATTGTCAAAGTAAATAATATTTTTATTGTAAATAATAATAAGTTGGAGATCACATAACTCAAATAGTTTATTCAATCACAATTTCAAATAAAAAACTTGAGAGAATAAAATATTTTTTTAATATAGAAATAATTTATTTTATGAGAGTTATTATTTTATCACAAATAAAATATGTATTTGATATTATTGAAGATGTTAGTCTTTTATTTATGTTCCAGAAAATATTCATATCAAAATAGATAAACTTCACTTTTGATACGGCCTATCATTTTACTATACTACTTATAAAAAAATTATATGAAATATTAATTATCTAAATATGATTAAATCAGATATCACAAAAATAATCAATATAATTAATTATTTCTTTAATTATTTTCAACTAATTTATCTTGATTTAACTCTTTGCATATTGAAATAAATGAATAAAACCTTAGGACTTGAAATCTATTTCAAGGATCATAGACACTTATAGTTACCTATGATATTCATGTTTGAATTAAACACCAACATGCACCAAATTTATGATGAAATATTATACTTTTCTTGAAAGCAATCTAGTCTCCTAATAAAAAATCTAGGATAACATTTCATACCTTTCTTGAAATCAAAAGTAATCAATATAATAAAGTTTATTTTGTTTTTTTTCTCTCTTTCATTTTTTTCTTTTTATTTTGGGAACCCTATGACTATGAGTTTGTGTTGATTTCAATTTCCCAATATTTTGCGATTCTAGAATGATCTACAATTTTATGTCATGTAAAATTTTCAAAGTTAAGAAAATATTTGCTAATTAATGATAATTCAAAAGTCAAGAAACTAATAAAAAAGACATATTAATCTTTAATTGTAAAAAGTTCATGCATTTTAGTAGTCAAATAAAAAAAAAATAAAATTTTAACTTGTTAACTTAAAATAGATAATTTTTGCATCACAATATATCCACCAACTTTCTCTATCATCTTTAGTGTTTATCTATTTTTTCTTCTTAATCTCTCTATATTCTCTCTATTATATTCTTACAATGCAATATTTTATAACATATTATCAGCACGAAGAACTACAAATTAAGTAAATAATTTTTACAAGGTAAATTTTTTTTATCAATCAGTTTGTACTTCATCTTCTTCTATCAATTCTTTTTTTTTATTTTTCTTAGCCTGAAACCAAATTTCCAACCTAAAAATATACTTTTGCTCTTGAAATGCCAGTGGATATTTAGAAATCTTACTAATTAATCTAAAGATTCATTTGTTTTGCAAAAATTTTAGGAAATATTGAAAATCTCAAATTATACATCCTCGAAGTGAGTGAAAATAATTATCTATCATGGTACTTTAACATAGAAATACAGCTCTAAATGCAAGATCTTGCCAACTTAATTACAGAAGACAAAACCTCAAATACAAAAGATTAAACAAATGCACTGATTTTTATTCGTCATCATTTGCATAAGGGCCTACGAACTCAATATTTATCCATTCAAGATCTTTTAACCTTGTGAAAGATGTTGAAAGATAGGTATGATCATATCAAGACAGTTATCCTTCCTCAAACACAATATTACTAACAAAAGCTCAGACTACAAGATTTTAAATCAATGTCTAACTATAATTTTGTTTTATTTGATAATATTTCTCAAAAATATCAAGATCAAAAATATATAACTTTAAAGGGTTTGACAAGATCAAAAATATAAAGGTGAATCATTTAAATAGAATGTGCTCAGATCATAATCCTCTTCTAATTTCATGGCATAATAGTGAAAGGATGCACAATAGATTTAAGTTCTAGAATGCATGGGGACTATACAATGACTATGACAAGGTAGTCATAGATACTTGAGCAAACCCAGTAACTTGAAATCCTATGAAGATCTTGGCAACCACACTATACAATCTAAGATCTGCTCTAAGGGCTTGGAATAAAGATACTTTTGGAAATATCACTAATAAAATTCAGGAGGCCACGGATAATGTCACAAGGTTAGAAAATATTTATGAAGAAGTGCAAGATGACCACTCAAGAGTAAATGTAAGCAAAACGATAGTAGAATTAATACTCAGGATGCATTTGGAAAAAATCTTATGGAAGCAAAGGTCCAAAATTAAATGGTTAAAAGATGGAGATATGAACACAAAATTTTATAACACCATGGCAAAAATAAGAATTCAAAAGCAGAAAATAAAAGGTCTAAGAACCACCAAGGGGCAAATGGGTAGAAAATGAAGAGGATATAAGGGGAGATTTAGAAGAGTTTTTTAAAACTCATCTATGTGGGGGATTACCTCTTAAGGGTAACTCATTAATGCAAGCTATAAAAAAAAGAGTCTCCGAGGAGGATAATAAATGGCTCGAAGAAATCCCATCAGAGGAGGATATAAAAGAGGTAGTTTTTAATTCCAACAAAGAGAGCATAGCAGGACCAAATGACTGGAACAATAGCTTATTTCCAACGTACCTGGAACATTATAAGAAGGATATGGTGGCAGCCATTATATGGATCTTTGTGGAAGCATATATCACTAAGAGATGGGCATGCTCTTTCATTGTCCAATCCCAAAAAAAGAGTATCTTGAGAAATGTGAAAATTATAGACCAATTAGCTTATGTAACACAATATACATGATTTTAACCAAACTACTCCAGAATAGGCTTAGCAAGATCTTATCTTCTATTATATCAGCCGAGCAAGCAGGTTTCATTAGAAACAGATCAATCAAAAAAATATTAATTTAGCCGCTGAAATGATGAGAGAAATAAGAACTAAGGCAAGAGGACACAATATAATTTTTTAACTAGACTTCGCTAAAGTCTTTGATAAGGTAGAATGGGATATCTTATGTTACATAATGAGAAGAATGTGTTTCTCTGAATTTTGGATAGACCTAATGTATAGATGTGTCTCTAGTGCATGGGTGAAGATCTTGGTAAATGGCTAGGCAGGCAAGGAATTCAAACCAACTAGAAAATAAAGACAAGGAGATTCTCTCTCACCTTCACTATTTAGCATATATCTTGAATTGTTTATTCTAAACTTGAAAAAAGAAATGAGGAAGGGTAATATCTTAACCTATAAACAACCGAGAAATACCCCAAATGTATGCTGCCTAGCGTACATAGATGATGTGATAATCTTCTCCGATGCTAGTAGAATATCCTTGGTAAATATGACGAGCTTACTACAAGTAATGGAGGAAGAAACTGAACAAATATTGAATAAGAATAAATGTCAATTTATCTTAACAAAGAAAGCACTGGTAAACATAGCTCAAAAATTAAAGAGGACGAGAGGTTTTTCTCAAAAGACAATAGCATAAATGTATTTAGGATGCCTGATTTTCAAGGCAAACTAAAAGAAGAATATTGTGCTTTTCTAGTAGAAAAGTTAAGAAAGAAGATTGCAGGATGGAAGGAGAATCTGCTAAGTGTGGCAGGTAGAGATAATCTAATTACACACCTGCTTCAAAGCTCACTAATATATACTCTAATGGTGTTTCAGCCACCATGAAAGATAATAATAAAACTAGAAAAGGAGATGTCTAACTTTTTATGGGGCAAGAGGGAAGGGAAACCAAAGTTTCATTGGAAAAAATGGGAAGATCTATGCTTCCAAAAAGATGAGGCTGGCTTAGGTTTTACTAGTCTAAATGACATAGCTAAAGCTTGGGCCTGCAAAAACTAGTGGAGCCTGAAAGAGAATACCAATCTATGTGCTGAATATACAAGAGCCAAATACAAGATAGAGGATAATTTATTTATGGAACCCACAAAGGCATCTAAATGTTGGAATTTAATGCAGAAACAACAAAATATAGTAGAAATGCACTCGATTTTGATAAACAGCAGGTGGAAATGGACATTGAACACTCAAGAAAGATTCTCCTTAAAAAGTGCAAAAAGGCTAGCAAGGAAGAAAAGGCAGTTTCGTGATATTTTCAAATGGGTATGGGAGATAGAAATTCCACAGAAGATTAACGTATTCATGTGGAGGGTTCTTTCAAATGCCATTCCATTAGATAAGAATATTCATAAGAGAGGTATAAAATTAGCATTTAGATGTAAATGCCGCTCATAAGACATAGAAAGAATAGATCATTTATTATCTATAGGAAAGATAGCTTTAAAAGGTTTGGAATAGAATATAAACATATATGGGCATGAAAAAAGAGAGCTTCCTCTTAAGTCCAGTATAAAATATTGGAGACAAGCCCACTTAAAGTGTAAGCTGGTCAAATGGATTAGAAACAATATGCCTCACATAATGATCTGGTGCATATGAAAAGCTAGAAATAGAAGTAGATTTGAGAATGCTCCAATGAGCGCCAAGAATATATTGGAGGAAATAAGAAGAGAAAGCTCCTCCATTTCAACCTACAACCCGAAAAGAGTCAATGAAAAGAACTTAGAGGTAGAGATTAAAAAGATATAGAGGTTGAAAACTACTAGGAAACCTCCATCAAGTTTTATAACATTCATTTGGAAAAAAAACACCAAAAGAAGCAATAGCCTTAAACATGGATGGGTGTTTCAAAAGAGACATGGGGGCGGCAGGGGGAGGAGGGGTTATAATAGATGAGGAAGGAAAAGTTATTAAAGCATTTACAATGAGGGGAGTTACCATTTCAGCCTTGCATACGAAAATTATGGCCTTGTAGAAAGGGCTGGAAATTTGTAGCACATATTGACTCCAAAATTTACAGGTACAGGTTGATTCATGCCCACTAGTGGATAGAGCCACATGAAGGATAGATATGTGGAGGTTCAAGAGAGAAACTCATTGTATCAGAAAGGCTATAATAGTTTTGAATGGAGATGTGATACACATATACAGAGAAGCAAATACACTTGTAGATAGATTAGTAGAAGAGGGTAGAAAAAAGTTTTCAAGAATTGTTGGAGAAGACATTCCAGACAGATTTAAAGGTATAATTAAATTAGATAGAATAGGTTATCCATACTTCATAGTCGCAAAGAATAAAAAATATAAGTAGGAAGAGTTGTGGCTCTGGCGGGCATAAGCTAGAAGAGTGATAGCCACCCTGGTCCTGTGGGGGGGCTAGTAAAATTTTCTAGGAAGAAGCATATACTAGTTAAAAGAGGTACTAAATTATAGCTAAATAAAATATAGAACATCATTAAAAGTAGGGCAGAAGGATTAAAGATATATAAAAACTAAAAGTTAGTTAAAGATTATATTTAAAACATTTACATATTGTTGTTGTGTTTATGCTTTGGTTGGCTTGGTATTCTCTTAGATCAGGAGAGAAAGATGTTCTTCTTTCTCTGATGGCCTTTAGGTAGAGCAAGAAAGGCACAACCAGGTGACATCAAGAGGTTGACAGCATAATGGGAGAAGAAGGATTGAAACAAACTCAGATTTATATTTTGTAGGATATTGGGAAGCTTTTGTTGTTTTTGTTTGCTTGTTGTTTTGTATGGGTAGGAAGGAAGAAGAAGCTAGAAGCAAAGTCAAAAGAGATAGAGTTTTAAGGAGCTATTAGCAAAAGAAGATAGCACGGAATAATGCAGGCCGCTACCTCTGCTATATGGGATTATATATGCTTTTTTAATCCGAAGGTGTTGAATGGAAGGAATGAAATAAAGGATATAATTGCAAGTTCTACAGTTATTAACTGCTACTAGAAAAGCAAAAGAAAGGAGGAAGGATGTCTAAGTAGTTCGAGTTCAATTTCAATAGAATGGAATTGAAAAAAAAGGAGACAATGTAGGCTACTGCCGCTGATATGCTCGTTACACATGATGTTTTAGTGTTAAATGGCAGGGTAGGGAAGAAGAACCTAGAAGTGAAAGTATTACAAGAGGCAGAGCCAAGAGGAATAAGAAGAATAAAAAGAATAAGAAGAAAAAAAAAGAATATGAAGAATAAGAAGAATAAGAAGAATAAGAAAAATAAGAAGAAGAAGAATAATAATAATAATAATAAGAAAAAGCATAAGAAGAATAAGAAGAAAATGAAGAATAAGAAGAAAATGAAGAATAAGAAGAAAATGAAGAATAAGAAGAAAAAGAAGAAAAAAAAGAAAAAGAAGAAAAAGAAGAAAAAAAAGAAAAAGAAGAAAAAGATGAAAAAGAAGAAAAAGAAGAAAAAGAAGAATAGTAAGAATGAGAAGAATATGAAGAATAAAAAGAATAATAAGATGAGGAAGAATAAGAAGAAGAATAAGAAGGAGAGGAAGAATAAGAAGAAGAGGAAGAATAAAAAGAATAAGAAGAATAGGAAAAATAAGAAGAATAGGAAAAATTAGAAGAATAAGAATAATAAGAAGAATAAGAAAAATAAGATGAAATAAGAAAAATATGAAGAAGAAGAAAAAAAAAAAAAAGAAGAAGAAGAATAATAATAATAATAATAATAATAATAATAATAATAATAATATATAGAAGAATAAGAAGAATAAGAAGAAAAATAGGATTATGAAGAAAAATAATAATAAAAAGAAATTGAAGAATAAGAAGAATAAAAAGAATAAGAAAAATATAAATAATAAGAAGAAGAATAAGATTAAGAAGAATAAGAATAATAAGAAGAAAAAGAATAATAAGAAGAATAGAAATAATAAGAAAAATAAGAAGAATAAGTAGAATAAGAAGAATAAAAAGAATAAGAAGAATTAGAAGCCTTAGAAGAATAAGAAGAATAAGAAGAAAAAGAAGAAAAAGAAGAATAAGAAAAATATAAATAATAAGAAGAATAATAAGATTAAGAAGAATAAGAATAATAGGAAGAATAAGAAGGAGAGGAAGAATAAGAATGAGAGGAAGAATAAAAAGAATAGGAAGAATATGAAAAATAAGAAGAATAGGAAGAATTAGAAGAATAAGAAGAATAAGAATTTAAATAAGAATATGAAGAAAAAGAATAATAAAAAGAAATTAAAGAATAAGAAGAATAAAAAGAATAAGAAAAATATAAATAATAAGAAGAATAATAAGAAGAATAATAAGATTAAGAAGAATAAGAATAATAAGAAGAAAAAGAATAATAAGAAGAATAGAAATAATAAGAAAAATAAGAAGAATAAGAAGAATAAGAAGAATAAAAAGAAAAAGAAATATAAGAAGAATAAAAAGAATAAGAGATTTGGAAGATTAAAAAGAATAAGAAGATTAAGATGAATAAAAAGAATAAAAAGATTAAGAAGAATAAAAATTATAACAAGAATAAAATGAAAAAGAAGAATAAGAAGAATAAGAATTTTAAGAAGAATACGAAGATTAATAAAATTAAGAATAATAAGAAGAATATGAAGAATAAGAATAATTAGAAAAATAAGATGAATAAGAAGAATTAGAAGAATTAGAAGATTAAGCAGAATTAAAAGAATTAGAAGAATATAAAGATTAAGAAGAATACGAAGAATAAGAAGAATCAAAAGACTAAGAAGAATAAAAAAAATAAATAGAATAACAAGATTAAGAAGAATAAAAAGAATAAGAAGAATAATAAGAATAACAAAAAAATAAGAAGAATATGAATATTAATAAGAATAAGAAGAATAAGAAAAATAAGAAGAATAAGAAGAATAAGAAGAATAAGAAGAATAAGAAGAATAAGAAGAATAAGAAGAATAAGAAGAATAAGAAAATAAAAATAATAAGAATAAGATCAAGAGGAAGAAGAAGAATAACAAAAAAAAACAAGAATAAGAATATTATGAAGAATAAGAAGAATACGAAGAATAAAAAGAATAAGAAAAAAAAAGAATATAAAGAATAAGAAGAATAAAAATTATAAAAAGAATAAGAAGAACAAGAAGAGTAAGAAGAATAAGAATAGTAAGAAGAATAAGAATAATAAGAAGAGTAAGAAGAATAGGAAGTATAAAAAGAATAAGAAGAAAGGAAGAAGAAAAAGAATAATAATAAGATGAATAAGAATAATTAGAAGAATAAAAAAAATTATAAGAATGAGAAGAATAAGAAGAATGAGAAGAATAAGAAGAATAATAAGAATAAGAAGAATAAGAAGAAGAATAAAAAGAATAATAAGAATAAGAAGAATAAGATGAAATAAGATGAATAAGAAAAATAAGAAGAAGAAGCATAATAATAAAAATAATAAAATATGAAAATGAATAAGAAGAATAAGAAGAATAAAAAAATAAGAAGAATAATAGGAATAATAAGAATAAGATGAATAAGAAGAAAACGAAGAATAAGAAGAATACAAAGAATAAAAAGAATAAGATGAATAAGAAGAATAGGAAGAATAAGAAGAATAAAAAAAATAAAAATAATAAGAAGAATAATAAGAATAAGAGGAATAAGAATAATAAAAAGAAAAAGAATAATAAGAGGAAGAATAATAATAATAATAATAATAAGCGAAAGAATAATAATAATAATAATAATAAGAGGAAGAATAATAATAATAATAATAATAATAATAATAAGAGGAAGAATAATAATAAGAAGAATAAGTAGAAGGGGTGGGTTTCATAGGTTTGGGGTTAGAGGAAAAGCAATTGAAGAAATAGAAGGAATGAAAAAATATTGGCAGTAAACAACAGGTTTGGGGTTAGGGACAGAAGGGAGGGCAGTAAACAGTAGGTTTGGGTTTAGAGGAAGAGGGAAGGAAAAAATAAAAGGGGCAGAAAAAATCAAAGAAATTGAGAAACAAATGGGAGGATGATGATCTCCTCTTGGAGGAGGGTTCAGAGGTTAAAAGCTTGCCGTTTATAAGTCTTTATAAAGAGGAGGTGAGGCATATCCCTAACCTGCCTCGAGATGATTTAAATGAGCATGATATGCCTTGATTCATCCCACAAAACAGAGAACACGCTATTCAAGAAATAAAAAGAATGGGGAAAGATATGGAAAAAATGAAAATAGGAAAAGAGTAGGCACCACCTAGCTCAAGTAAAACTTCTAGGAATAGTAAAAAATATTTAAATATGAAGTATGATTCAAAATGCATCATTAGAGCACAAACCAGATTTATATAGATATGTTTAACAGCTTATATTAGAACAAATGAGGGGTGGCCAACACTCCCACAATAAATAGAATTAAAAGTTTAATTAGAATTCACAAAATTAATATCATAATATTAGCTAAACTAATGGTAATAAAAGAACAAAGAGAAAAAAATAAAAATCTAATTGGTTTAGATCAGGCCTATTCTAATCTGAATGATAAGTTATGGGTCATGTGGAATAAGTCTATGGAAGTTGATATAGTTGAAGAAGCTAAGCAAATTATTAGCTTCAAGTTAGGTAATTCAGAATCGATCTTTTTAGTAGTATATGTTAGTAACGCTAAAAAGGATAGAAAAATTATATGGCAAGCAATGGAAGACCTAGCCACAAAGAAAACTTCATGGCTTATTGTAAAAGATTTCAATGTGATTAGAAATCTTAATGAAAAAAGGAGAGGTAGATCTCCTGATCCAACGTTGCCTTAGACCAGTTCAACGAGGCAATTGCAAGAAAAAATTTAATAGAGGCAAATTTTCTTGTGTCAAATTTTATGTGGTATAATAATTAGAAAAGGAGGGATACAATATGGTCTAGGCTGGATCGAGTTCTATTTAACTCACAATGGATAGATAAGATGAGAGGAATTAAAATCAAACATTTAAATAGAACCTGCTCGGACCATAGTCCACTCCTTATGACATTTGAGGTAAGTAAGAAAAGAACCTACGGGTTCAAATTTCAAAATATGTGGGGTTTACATAAAGACTTCGATGCCATTGTAATAGAATCATAGGAAAATTCAGCTTTGGGTAATCCTATGCAAATCCTGGTAAAAAAACTTCGAACACTACTTTTCTCACTTGCTAAATGGAATAAAGAAGCTTTTGGTAATATAAATAAAAATATTCAGGTAGCTAAACAAAAGGTTGAGAAACTGGAAATAGAATATGAGCAAAGGCAAGATGATGTCTCTAGATGGAAGTGGTTGAAAGACGGAGATAAAAATACGAAATATTTTAATGTTATGGCAAAAATAAGAAGGCAATAACAAAGAATAAAAGGATTAAAATTAGCAAGCAGACAATAGTTAGAAAAGGAAGATGAAATAAAAAATGAACTAAAAAAACTTTTAAAAAATCATTTATATAGTGCAAACATATCTAGAAGGGCCTCAGATTTATGCAGCATATTGAGAGGAAGGTCTCATATTAAAATAACAAAAAAGTAGAAGATCTCCTCTCAGAGGATGAAGTAAAAGAGGTCGTGTTTAGCGTGAACAAAGATAGCATGGCAGGTCTGGAAGGGTGGAATAATGGTTTTTTCTAGTGTAGTTAGCACCTTATAAAAAAAGAGCTGATATCGGCTATTTATAGTATCTTTGCTGGTGCAGAGATTACAAAAGCATGGGCGAACTCTTACATTTTACTGATTCCTAAGAAGGCTAATCCACAGACAATAGAAGATTATAGGACAATCAGTATATGTAATTCGATTTATAAGATTTTAGCTAAATAACTATAGGGCAGACTTAGCAAAATCCTCCCCTTTATCGTATCTATTGAACAAACTAGTTTTGTGAAGGATAGGGCGATAATGTAAAATATTAACTTAGCTTCAGAAATGATAAAAGAAATAGGAACTAAAGTTATAGGGCATAACATAATATTAAAATTTGACTTGTCTAAAGCATTTGATAGAGTAGAATGAGACATCTTATGCTTTTTAATGAGAAAGATGAGATTTTCAGAATTCTGGATAGAAAAAATGCATTGATGCATTTCTAGTGCATGGGTTAAAATTCTCATAAATGAATTGGCTAGTGATGAATTTAAACCTACAAGAGGGCTTAGACAAGGGGACCCTTTCTCCCCATCTTTATTTAATAATTATCTAGAGCTATTTATAGTAAATCTAAAAAAGGAAATGAGAGAAGGGAAAATCATCGCATACAAATAGCCAAGGGGCATACCGACTGTGAGTTGCTTGGCATATGCGGATGATATTGTTATATTTTCAAATGCAAGTAACAGATCTATAAGAAATCTAATGAAGCTTCTGCAAAATTTGGAGGAAGAATTAAGGCAAGTGATAAACTCAAATAAATGTTAATTTATTATTACAAAGAATACTCCCGAAAACATAGTCACTATAATTAAAAATCTCATGGGATTCACATATAAAAAAGGAACACTACGCTATTTAAGCTATCCGATTCATGAGGGAAGGTTGAAGGAGGAATATTTAGCAGGCTTGATTGAAAAGTTAAGAGAAAAAATTACGGGATGGAAATAAGATTTACTAAATATGGAAGGAAAAATTATGTTAATCAAGCACATGTTACAAGGCACATTGGCATACACCTTAATGGCCTTACAACCTCCAAAAAATATAATTACAAAGCTTGAAAGAGAGATGACTAATTTTCTATGGGGCAAAAGGGAAGGAAAAAATAAAGCACATTGGAAAAGATGGGGAGAACTCTGTTTCTCGATAAAGGAAGGAGGTTTAGGATTCTATAGATTGAATGATTTAGCTAAGATTGGGCTTGTAAAAATTGGTGGAGCTTAAAATAATAAAATAATAGTCTTTAGGAGGAATATATGAAAGCCAGATACAGACTAGGAGATAAAACATTAAAGAATCCTAAAAAAGTGACAAAAATTGGAAGCTGATATGTAAGCAGCAAAACAATGTGGAGAAACATGCAATTTTAAAAATTTGCGGGTGGAAATGGTCTTTGAACCCACAATGAAAATTTACGCTAAAAAGTGTCAAAGAACTTGTTAGAGTTAAAAAACCTTCACAAGATATCTTTGAAAGAACTTGGATAAAAGTGCTCCCTCAGAAAATGAATGTGTTTATGTGGAAGCTTCTCTCAAAGGGGATTCCGGTAGGTGAGAATATTCAGAGGAAAGACATAAAATTAGCTTCCAGATCTGAATGTTGTAAGCAAGATATAGAAAACACATCTCATCTTTTTTCAACAGAAAATATAGCTCGAAAAAAATGGAACAAACTAGAAATGGAAGCGGATATAGAAATTAGCACAACCTCAATTGAAGAGAGGTTAAAAAAATGGGGGAATAGTCATTCTAAAAGTAAGATTTTAAAATGGATAAGAAATTACATCCTGCATATCACAATCTGGTACATATGGAAGTCCAGAAATAAAAGTAGATTTGAAGGGGTTCCAATGAACGATATAAACATATTAGAAGAAATTAAAAAGAATGCACATTTATTTTGGTCTGTAAGTCGATAAAATTGAGTAGAATAAGTCTAGAGGAAAATAGGAGACTAACTTGGGGTCTCTCTACATGTGTTAAAAAAATACAAGAAATAAGAGTTATAACCAGAAATATGCCCCCTCAGGGAGGCTTAGCCCTAAACACAGATGGAAGCTTTAAGAGGCATATGGGTGTAACGGATAGAGGAGGCATGATTAGAGATCAAAAGGGAACTGTAATAAAAGCATTCACAATGGGGGGCTTGGCCTCCTCAATCTTGCATGCTGAAATTAAAGCATTACATAAAGGAATGAAAATTTGTAAGAAAAATAACTTTTTAAATATTAAAGTTTAGGTAGATTCGAGCCCACTAATTGATTTAGTTACATGTAATCTAGTATTATGGAAATTTGAAGATGATAATATCAAAATTAAAAGTTTAATAGATGAACTAAATGGTAAAATCACTTACATTTGTAGGGAAGCGAATGTTGTGGCTGATAAATTAGCTAACGAAGGCAGAGAGAAAGGAGCACAATAATTTGATGGAGTTAATATTCCAAACAAATTTAAAAGTTTAATAAATTTAGATAAATTAAGATTTCCCTATATTAGATTTCCCTATATTTAGATAAATTAAAATTTAAATGGATGTCTGTCTATCTCTCTATCTATCTATCTATCTATTTATATATCTATCTGTCTATCTATCTGTCAATATATCTATCTCACTATATATTTTTATATCTTTCTATATATCAAATAATCTATCTATCTATTTATTTATATATCTATGAACTATCTATCTTTCTATCTGTCTATCTATCTATGTATCTATCTAAAAATCTATTATCTATATATCTATCTATCTATCTATCAACCTATCAACCTATCAATTAATCAATCTATCTGTCCATCAATCTGTCTATCTACTTGTCTATCTATCTATCTATCTATTTGTCTATCAATTTTACTATCTATTTATCTATAGAATTATATATTTATCTTTATGTCTATCTATCTATCTATCTATTTCTCTATCTATCTCTCTATCTATCTATATTCTATATATATATATATATATCTATATATCTATCTTTCTATCTATCTATTAATCTAATCATCTATATGTCTATCTGTCTATATTTCTAAATCTCTAAATATCTGTCTATCTCTTTATCAATCTGTATATCAATCTCTCTCTATCTATCTTTCTATATGTCTATCTATCTATCTATCTGTATGTCTATATTTCTATATATAGATCTATCTATCTGTATATCTATCTATCTATCTTTATGTCTATCAATCTGTCTATCAATATATCTATAAATCTATCTATCTGTCTATCTATCTTATCTATTTTTCTATCTATCTATCTGTATATCTATCTATCATCTATTTTTTTATTTATCTATCTCTCTATCTTTATATCTGTCTATATGTCTATCTATTTGTCTATCTATCAATTTATTTGCACGTCTATCTTCCTATCTATTTGAAAATCTATTAATCTATCTATCTAGATATATTCGAATACATTAATAGAATCTATCACAATAGGTAAAGCATGATTAGAAAAATGATAGCTTGTATAAGCTCTTTTAGTCCTTCCTCATGCCTAGTTACTCTTTAGGTTGTGTTTTATTGGATAGAATTGAAGGGGGATATGATTTGATGATATTTAAACAAAGTAGGATTAATAATATCAGTTTGGATTTAAAAATCTTATGAATTAGCATGGAATAAACTTAGAGTTTATTGTAATTTATAAGTAACTACCAATTAAAATTGATATATTTTCAAATCCAATTTTCAATTTCTTGTGGAATTCAAATAATGGATGTATATGTTCTTCCTTTTGCTCTTCAATTTCATGATTTATTCAAATGTTAAAATAGATATATTTTTCTATCTAATAAGATATCACATCTTTATGTGCTGACAAAAATCTATCCGAACACTAAGAACAAAAAGCCTCAAATTCAAGATTTATCATCCACGATCTCTTCTATCTTTTAAGGTAAGATTGTCAAGATAAGATATTGGTAAGATTTGTTTTCTTATCTAGCTTTTGTATTTTAAATGATTCTATATATTAGGATAAGATAAGATAGATATGTAGATCACATTCATGCCCAAGTACAAAAGGCTCTCGCTTTAACAAGATATATAAAAAAATTAAATATCTCAACAATTTTACCTAATAACTTTGAAGAGACTATGTTTGAATAAACATTGTAATACAAAAATTTTTCAAGGTATCAATCATCTTAAAATATTATTCTCTCATAAATAAATTTAACTTCAAAGTTATTTTGAAACTAATATTAGTATTTATATAATTACACAACACATTTGTAAAAGATAATATATGCAATAAAAATAATATACAAAAATATCTAATATAGTGAGCACAATAACTTTTTATAGTGAGCACAATAACTTTTTGAACTCTAATATAGATAGATATATATTAGATATTTTTATACAAAAATATCTAATATCCTTCTAGAGTTTGAACTTTAGAATAGATTTTCTACTTGAGCTTCTTCCTTACGTTGAAGCAAGGAAATCCTAGCCCTTGAAAGCAAGCAACCAAACTTCAAACTCACTCACAAGAAAAGCACGGGCCTTTATATCCTTCTAAGACTAAGGGTGAACTATTTCTTAGAGAGAGTTGGGCAGAGTCAATAGCTCTAAGATCACATCGGATTGGTTCTAACATCTAGGCTAGATCTTTGTGATTCAAAGTAAAATGCTTAATCCTTCACTTTAATGGGTAAATAAATGAAAGATTGGTTGATACCACTTTTCAAAGATTGAATATTAGCAAACTAAAAGTGTCTTGCATTTTCCCTTTGATTATAGTTAGCCTCTAATCTCACATTCTAGTTCGCTCTCTCTGTTAGTGGATCCATAGTGGATATAGAAGAGTTTGTGCAATGGGTCTTGAGGTGTTCAATCTGGTCATGGTGTGTATGATGGTTGAGCTCCACCTTTGATCTGTGACTCCCTTTCTTAAAGTAATGGGCTCACCCAATTACTTTTCTATCTATCTAAAGCAAATACCTACTTTTCTTTTGTTTTAGAAAATTCTTTCAATTGAACTATTATTTTGGTGTCTTAAAAGGAGAAACATGAAATTGCCTACCCACATTTAATTTTTCACATCGCATTCTTCAGTTCCAACTTACCATCTCATACATTTGGTTAGAAGGCCTACTTGTTCATCTTTTGCCTTACCTTCTTCTATGGTGCATATTTTTAGATGCTAAATAAAAGAATACTAAGAGCATGACATCAATGGTCTTAATTTAGGTCTTCAAATCAAAGGAAGCCTAGGAGACTATGTTCAATTTTTTTTTGTTGGAGAGAAATTAGTTTAATGTAAAGTCAAAATGTTTCTTTATTTCTATTTGGCATCACAACTCACCACCAATTTTTTCTTCTTTCTTCATTGTTCAAGCTAGAAGAAATAGAATTTATGCATAGAAAACTCAGAATAGTTGGCAAGTAGAAATGTAGAATTCCAATATTGAGTAATTAAACCAAGGGTGCCAAGGGTAAAGCTCGAATTGAAAATAAAAAACCTCTTTTGCTCCGACCCTAGTAAATCAAAATTTTATTTGCCCTATTCATACAGACTTTGTAGCCTATTCTATAACTACCTTTACAACAACTTCTATTCTAATTGGTATGCAATATATTAATGTTTGAATTAATTAAATATTTTTTGTCGGTACTACTTTGACACCTGATAGCATAACACCTCCTATTTGTTTCTCATGGTGGGTGCTTTTATTTTAGTAAGGCTAGCTTTATGAGAGGGTATCTAGTTCACTAGGTTTGACCATTGCCTTCTTGTCTCAAACCCGGATCTTGTACTCCCCACCCTAGTTAGGAGAAGATCTTGCTAGGTTTTTCACCTCCAAAAGAAAAATACTGGGATAAAAAATAGCATTCTAACCCCGGAATTATCCTACTTTTTCTATTAAAGAAAAAGTTTTTCATAAATAATATGGAATTTCATCAGTAATGAATGCTACATATTCTTCTCGAACTACAACTTTTTTCCATTCATGGTAGGATTCTAATCAATAATAGGAGAGATTTCCATAGCTTTATTCTTTCATTCTTAGGTTTCTATCTATGTCAATTTGTGATGGTAGTGATTTCATAGACTTAAGAAGGATTGGGTGGCTCTCTATGCCCTTTTAAGCTTTCCTTTTGAATCATTTTGTTGTACATAAGGATGACGAGAGTTTTCATCCATCATAAAAAATAGGTGTTTGGAGTTGCATCATGCTATGTTGTAATCTAGCTTGAAAAGAGGAGATTCTTTGCTACACCATTCTACTATTTGTTTAAAGAGCTGATGGTTGAGCCTGCCACCAAACCTATTTCACACCTCTATATGGAACTTTTTGTTTTAATTTTATCATAAGTGTCTATGAATTACTTAAATGATCTCTTATTTTTTATATTTTTTGTGTCACCTTGCCAATATCACAACTCCTTGTGTAGGAATCCTAGATTTTAAAGTTCTAATTCTTCCAACCAAATTATTTCACTATGACCATAACAAGGTGATTCTAGCAATTATACCTTGTAGAAAAATATATGAATCACATTTCCCAATAATCAAATCTTCTAATCATCCATCATCACCACCAACTAAATCACCATGAAAAATGCTATGTTCCAAATTCAATGAGAATGAAGTAGTAGAAGAAGAAGAGATTTAGGGTCATAGCCAAGCACTCACCTAGGAAAGTTCAATTTCCTAACTAGAGGAAAACTTCATAGTCCAAAACCATGAATTTAACTCCCCAACTTTGTGAGTATCACTGTGAAAATCCATCTATTCACCAATCAATCAATGTAAAAAATACTTCCCATTTTGAGGTCAATCAATATTGAACTTGAGCCTTTAACCAATATATATAGTAATTAATGTAGTAAATCATTGACCCTCAAATATTGACACCTATTTGAGAACATTCCAATATGACAATTTCTTAAGATGACAAATTTTTAAGATGACAAGTTCACTAATCAATCCATGTAAAAATAATACATTCCAAGATGTATGATTTTAGAGCTTTTAAGAAATATTTATCAACTTGTGATAAATATGTAGTAACCCTAGATTATTTCACTATGGAAAGTTCTTCATCCCAAGCTCATTTCACAACTCTATATGGAACTTAATATTTTTTTAAATTTTTCACATGTTCCTAGAACTACTTATATGATCTATTCTTATTTTCATTTTATTTGTGTCAACTTGCTAATACCACAAATTCTTGTGTAGGAACCATAGATTTTGCAAGTTCCAATCCTCCCAAGACCCAACTAAATTATTTCACCATGGCCATAACATGGTGATTCTAGCAATTATACCTTGTAGAACATATTCAAAACACATTTCCAACAATCAATCTTCCAATCATCCATAATTACCACCAATTAAATCACCATGAAAAATACTATGTTCTAGATTCCATGAGATTGATGTGGTAGAAGAAGAGAAGATTTAAAGTCATAGCCAAGCATTCACCTAGGCAATTTTAATTGCCTAGCTAGAGGAAGACTTCAAGGTCCAAAACCATGAATTTGCCTCCTAAACTTTGTGAGCATCACTATGAAAATCCATCCATTCACTAATCAATTCATTTAGGCAATACTTCTCATTTTGAGGTCTATCAATACTAGCCTTGAGCCTCCAACTAATATATATAGTAACTAATGTAGTAAATCCTATACCCTCAAACATTGACACCAATTTTTGAACATTCCAAGATGGATTCATGGATGATTTTAGAGCTTTTAAGACATACTCATTAACTTGTGATGCAATAAGTTTATGCAAAAAAAGTATTGTTTGAAACCTTTTATGCTTCCAAGAATATTTTTTATCTTCCCATTGTCATGAAATTTTATTAGGCCATTACCTCTCATGGGGAAACTCAATTCTCATGACTAAATATTACCATGAGTATCCATCAAAACCATTGTACCAATACCAATTATAAGAATTAAATGAAATTTTTAGTCTCGAAAATGGTGCAAGCACTATCTTCAAGGTTGTAAAATCTAGTTATATTGTGAGAAAAGATATATCTTCATTTTTGTTTTTTTGTAGTCCATATTATTTGATCTAATATTTATGTTTGTCCACATAATACAAATCATGCTAATGATATTTGAGAAGCATTTTTCAGATAGAAAGGTGTAATAGTTTCCACTACACTTGTTGTGGATGCCTCATTTTATTCAAGCACAATGTATATGCAAAGAAGTTGTACTATGTAATTATGTATCAATTACCTTTTAAGATAGATGAATACTATTTTAAAACATTATAATTTTCAAGAAGTACCAGTATGACAAGAAATCCCTCCTTGGAGAATTTTTTCTGTTTCAATATGACAATACATATCAATTAAGAGTGAAGCTACTTCAAATATCACTACTCTATGTTGCACCCATAGTCCTTGGAGCATACTTAATATCAATTATAATGCTAATGATATTCGACTAAGTCCTTGACATTATGTACATCCATAGGGTTTATACTTTACATTTATATAAATTATGTTTCATTATTTCATTTCCTCCTTTATATTTATTTATGCAACAATGGAGATAATATTGAACTGGTTGGGAAAAAAATATTAGGAAGATTATAATGTTATTGTATGATGCATTTGCATGATGTACCTTATTTCTTATCAATTCTATTCATATTACAAGTCTTAAAAAAACAAAAATAATAAATAATGTAATAAAAAAGAAAAAAATAGAATTATAAAAAAGAAGAGAAAGGAAAAAAAAATAAAGAAATAAAAAGAGGAGTGTGAAGGGAAATAGGAAAAAAAGAGAATTTTAATATTTTTTTTTATTTTTCATTGTAATAGATTAGTGATATGTAGATCGTGGGTAGTGATCAAAAGTGCACATTTGAGGTGTGATTTTCATTTTACTTATCTATTTCCAAGTAGTAATTTTCTATAGTTGACAGACTTTACATATTAAGGTTTAGAGAGAGAGATATATATATATATATATATATATATATAATAGTTTGTTGTGTTTTTGGTGAGTTTTTTCTCTTGATTAGGGTTTACAAATTTTTGGAAGTACAATGATAGTAGGAGGAGCCAAAAAGTATGGAAATCAAGGTAAACATGAAATTTGTAACACTTGCAAAACATTTGCAAGGCACTATGAACTTGAGCTACAAAGGATTCTAGTTGGGCAAAATAATTTGTTAGCTCCCACACTTGAAAAACTGAGAGGATGTGTTTTTGGATATAAGACATCAAATAGTTTAAAAGGACTTATAACATTTCAAAGAGAACAAAAATAAAGAAAAAGCCTTTGTTGGTTCACAAGCATTTAAGACATTTTAAAAGCATGATGATTCAATAGTTAGTATGAATTTGCAAAAATTCAAATGCTACATTTGTGGGCACATGGCTTTTGTAATTGGAAAGCACTTACAAACTACTAAAAATACTTATGGATCAAAAAAATTCTTAGGCTACTACTTGATTCTTAGACTGCTACTTGATTCTTAGACTACTACTTGATTCTTATGCGGCAATGTACTTGTACTCTACTTCTATTTAGTTGATGGGCTATAAATAAGTGTATTTTTTTTATCAAAACTATAAAATGAGACCTTAAACATTAGTTGGGGGCTTTATGTCATTTTTATAATTATAGATTAAATTTTCCAACTCATTCTATATTTTTATTCTTATTTTCTTCTCTCACTCCGTCTCTTTCTCCTCATAGCACTTCTTAGAACCCAACCTTGGAAGATGACAATTTAATAGATGCATGAATATATTTTGTATTTTCCTTATGTATGAAAATACCCTTATAGAAGGTTTATGATAATTGGGTTTATAAATTTCTTATTTCATATTTTTCAATTTTGTATGGATACAACATAAAAGCATATATCCTTTTCTTAGATTAGCTCAAGTAAATATTACTTGGTATTTTACAATGTTACCATGGATGTTTATCACTAGCTTCACCATTTTTAGAAAATATTATTTATTATTCATGGTTAGACTAATCAAAATCATGGATTGTAGAGTTAATCTTTCAAATTTACTTATCTAATATAGGTATTTCATTCATAAATATAAATCTAGAAATTTTATATATTAATCAACTATTGAAATTGTGTCTACTAAAATTCAACCTCAAGGTTACTCATCAAAATTGTACTTATCAAAACATAAAATCAAGTGAATTTCACAAGTTTAGAAAAATTGTTCAACCACTCAACAACTAATTAATTTTATTTATGTTTCTCCTTCCTAGCTTATATATAATATAAATCCATCCCAATGAATAATCCTAAACTTTTATGTTATGAGAGTTCATGTTAGGCAAGCCTTGATCTTACTTTAACTCCCCTTAGTGAAAAGTTTTGATTTATAAATTATTTTTGACCTCACCTAATTAATCACATGATAATCACTCTTAAATCGTGATTAATTTAATAACTCTCATATTGTATGGTTTAAGATAATCTATCAAGATCAATTAACTTGGTTTAGGAGATAGGAAAAAGAAACTTAGGTAAGATTAGTTGATAATTAAGGAATTGACTGATTTTACAATAATGTATAGATTTTATTGGAATCTAGGACTTGAATGGCAACATAATGGGTGATATATGGTATGGTTTGTTCTAGAGTATAATTGTTTTAGATTATGAAATTTCTAGATTTACATTTAAGAATAAAATCCTCAAATTAATGAAATGATTTTCCAAGATTAACTTTATCTATCATAATTCCTTTATTTCATTTATTTAACTATTGATAATAAATGACATCTTTTGAAAAATGCCGAATCTATTGATAAATATACATGAAAACTTAGTAAAATATTAAACACTAGTCTTCCTTAATATTTTAACAAGTTCTTTCAAATTGTTGAAACATTCTTCCTAGACAAGGTCTTCCTTTGAATTTTGAAAGTGTTTGCTAACTTTTGAAACAATCCTTACCCAATCCTCCATCAATTTTTCAAGCTGCTGTGAACTACAAATTTATTTTTAACTGTTGTTGTCTTTAGAATTTCAAAGGTGCTCATGAACTTAAAAAGTCCCTTTCTAGCCACACAATCCCTCATTTTTACATGTGCATACAAACTCATGAAGCCCTCAACTCATACCAGTAGTTGTAGTCCAAGTTGATAGCACATTATGAATTTTTACTAGTACTTGAAAACTCCTTTTTCACACTAATTTCCCTTCTTTTTGATTGCTTATATATGTTCTTTTTTTCTATGTGATTTTCTAAGACCAAAACAAGAGCTAAAATATATCAAAAATACTATAAACTCATGCAAACACATATACATTATTGGTTGGGACACTTCAAATATGAATTTGTTACTTATGAATAATTATTACTTTGTAGCAGCTAAGTCAATAAAAAATCAAATTATAAATATTTACCTTTTGAATGGTACTTACTTTTTCTAACCTACACGTAGCTAATAACTAGTAATAAAAAACAAAAATAAATTAACATTGAAATTTTACTTTCTTTCTAATTTTTTTCTTTTTTTAGTTTTTTTGTTTGTTTCTATTTTTTCCTTTTTATTTTTCATTTTTCTTCATACCCTTCTCCTGACAAACTCAATTTATCCTCAATATCATGTAAATAAATATAAAAAAGAAGGAAGATGATAAAATGAAACATATGATACAATAGGAGTGACATGACAAGATGTGTAGAGCAAAAATATTATCAAATACTTTGTGTAATATGCTAACAATACTAGACTGAAGAACATGGCACACAAACAATAAATGTGAAGGCAAATCTATCATAGAATGTGACTAGATTGTACAATCCCTTGGGATTATATTTTCACAATTTACAATGTAATAAAAATTGCATCCAAATTTCTAAATTGCCATCAGTGCAAGGGTTATTATGAGATATCATCAAGGCAATATCTATGAAAGTTTGCATTGTAATGGGATATCCCAAAATTTTCCTTGATAAATTAAATATAACATAGTGAAATGTTAATAAAATTTCATATGAAGAATAAAAGGTTTGAAGAAATATTTCATACTTAAAGCAATCACATCATAAATAAACGAAAATTCAGAAAAACTCTGAAATCATAGAGCAATTCATCATGGAATCTCCTCAATTGGTAGTTTGCATTTGAAGGTCTAGGGTTAATTATGTTAGTTTCTCTTTGCATAATATTTATGGTAGGAGGCTCGAAGTTAGCAGTTATTGTCTTGACCTATAAAGTATACATGAATTGATTTTCACAACAATATTCACAAATAGGGGTATATGGACCCTTGGTTCTCAACAATGCAGTTCCCCTCTACCTAAGTATTTCTCTCACATAGGGAACCATTTAGCTTCACACTTGAATCATACTTGTTATTCCAATGCAATCTTGAGGAGTCACAACAAAATATTTATCTTGTTTCTCTATTAGTAGTGGTGATGCCAGCTTCGATGACTCGCTACTAGAAACATCAACTATATTTGATTCACGAACTCATTTGGTTGGGATCCATTGCATGATGCCCAAGAAAAATGGATTTGGTAGAAAAAGTGGTGCTTGTCAAATCTACGGTTCCTTCAAGAGTTATAAGATATTTATAAGTTTTCTTTTTTTTCACCCTCTACTTCATTTATTGGTAGAACATTTCTACTTGATCATTTCTTTTTTGTTTTTTTTTCTTCTTTTTATATACCAAGTGGGGAAATCCCAAAATAGCTATGAAAGTTGTTTGGTAAACCAATAAGCAATATATGAATTTTATGATTGGCGTTTATAATTTTTATAAGCATACTATTTACACCATGGTTAATGTTTTTTGATTTACTTTCTGTTTGGCAAGAAGATGATTAATAGCATGAATTTAAATACTAATTGGAATAAAAAGAAAAGATCCTCCCATTGACCTAGATTGAAGAATAAGGTTACAATTTATTGCAAACATTGAGAAATAATCACAAATATAATTCTAAAGATTAATATATTAACTTGTTAAAGTATGACATATGTAAGAGCATCTCCAAGAGGCTCGCTAAATGCTTCCGTTTAGGTATTTATGTGAGATTTTCCTTAAAACCCAACTCCAATAAGCTCGCCAACCACCTAGCTATTTTAGCGAGATTTTCCTTAAAACCCAACTCCAATAAGCTCGCCAACCACCTAGCTATCTTACATTTCGTTGGCTTCACTTGCTAAATATAGTGATCCTTCCTTTCTCCCCAGATGCATAACCGTTTGCATATTTTTAGAATAGTACCTCCCAAATTTAGGTAATCTTCATTTTTTTAGAGCGTCACCGTTCCTGTTTGTTTACCATATGCATTTTTTTAGCTGTTCACATATTTTTTATTACAACAGAAAATAATATGTTCCAGAATTTTTTTTTTCATTTTGGCTAGTTTCGATATTCATGATTCATCTTTTTTTTTTGTTTTTTGTTTTGATTCCCATCATATTAACTTGATTCGTTGCACGAAAACAAGATTTCGAGCAATGAAATACAGAAATAATGTGCAACAGAAATATTTTTCTATTTACGATAAATGATTTTCCATTTATCATGAGATGAAAATAAGTTTTCGTTGCACGAAAACTTGAATTTGTTCCGCGAAAACATGATTTCGTGCAGTGAAATCTTGATATATCGTGCAAAAAATTTCGTTGTATGATATATTTTTTCTCAATTTTTCATGCAACGAAAACTGGTTTTCCATGCATGAAAACTAGATTTCGTGCAACATATTTTGATATCCAAAAATTTAATAAAATTTTAAACATTTTTTATTTGTTTTTTCAATTTAGCTCATTTTTCATAAATAGAAATTTGAGTTTTCGATTCAGCTCAGATATTTTTCTAATTTTTTTTAAGTATAAATGATGGATATATCCTTGAAATTTAAAAATTATACATGAGCAGTGTGTGTGTGTGTTGTGTCAGTGTTTTTTTGTGTTTTTTGGTGTGATTGTATGTGTGCTTGTGTGTGTTCTTGTGTGTGTTCTTGTGTGTGTTCTTGTGTGTGTTCTTGTTTGTGTGATTGTGTATGTGTGTGAAAGTGTGTGAGATTATGTGTTGCTTATTTTTTACTTAGCAAATCCAATGAATCATAGTTTAATTATGTGAGCGTTGCTTCGTTACACAAAATATATGAAATATGTCTATATGATTATAATATATTTACATAAAATAAAAGGTAGTAATAAGTTTAGGAATTATTTGAGAAGATTATATAAATATGCTTAGTTTTTAGGATTTCATTTCAATAATGATTTTGATTAATATGATTAAATGGTTTTTGTATCTATTTTACCATGTTTCCTTATTTTTATAAACTTTGTATTTTTTTACATTATTCTAAGTTCTAACTAATCTTTTTTATTTGAAAGCACGAACTGGTCATCTAATGAATCCATTCCAACATGGAGCATACTTCACTAATCTATTAAAAGATGATTTAGATGATGAATGTATGTGTTTATCTTCTTTACTACTAAAAAATAACAAGAATACCACCTAAATTAGAGACCAAAAAAATTGGTCGGTAATTACATACCAAATCACAACCATTTAGAGATCAAAAAGGGATTTTGAAAAAAAAAATAATTATGACCAAATTTTCGACCAAAGACTAACCATATTTACCGAGCAAATATTTTTGGTCGGAAATTAATTTGTAAATTATTAGGAAATTATCAAATAAAAATTACTAATAAATTAGTGACCATTTAACGACCAAAAATATTTTACCATGAAAAATGGTCGGTAAAGTGGCTTTCCAAATTATTTATAATGCCGTAATTACCGATCATTTACTGACCAAAATTTTGGTCTGTAATACCTAGGTTAAATTTTTTGGTTTAAGAAAAAATAGATAAGTCATTAGCACTAAGCAAATTTGTCCTCTTTTGTATTTCAAAGCAGAGGCGAAACGCAATTACAAAGGAGCAACCTAGGAATTCTATCTTTTTACCATGTACTTTTTTCATTACTATTCTCCTTCAAAATGCTATATACATATCTCCATCTCTCTGAATTTTATTAGCACTATCGGATTTTCATTTTTTCAGAATAATTGGGTATTAGCTTTTTTTAATTCTCTCCCGATTTTCTTTCTTTTTGCTTTCATTTTCATTTCACCTATATGATTTTGACTCTACACCATTAATGAAACTATAAATTATCAGTGTAACCTTTGTTCTTCTACTATTTAAATTTTTAGGGTTTTATTGATTTCAAATTCTTAATGTTTACATTTTGTTCTCTCCTTTTTGATGTTTTCTGCTTCTGTAACTTAAGAAAAAATTAAACTTAATGTTAATGGGTTATATTTTTATTTTCTCCTAATAAATTAATTATAAACATGTAATAGTATATATAAAGTTTTATACATTTATATAATCATATGACATTATATATAAATATCTATACTTTAATTTATATAAATGTATTACATTGTATATAAACACTAATATGTTTATAACATATAATGTTATATATAAATATTTATACATATATATTTATATTTATAAATATCTATACAACATTTACATAAAACTATCCATTTATATAATTTTTTAATTAATAATTATATAACATTTTAAATGTTTATACAATTTTGTATAAACATATATTTTACATATTAATTTTTATATAAATATATAATATTTATAATATTTATATAAATGTGATATATGTACTATATATTATTTATAAAAGTGTTACATATATATAATTATATTTAAGTAACATTTATAAAAATATTTTAATCACAAATATTAATATCTAAACACTTATTTAATTATATAATCATATGCTATTATATATAAAAATATTTATAACTATATTTATAATAGAGTAAACTATTTTTATAACTATACATTACTAATTTTTAATTATATAATAATGTATAACATTTGTATAATTTTATATAACTATATTTTTAAAACAATATACTATATGTATAATAATATATAACTATATAAAATAGTATTTTACTAAATGTATAACTATATAAATGTTGTATATAATTATATCTTAACTACATACATATTTATAACTATATGTGTATAACAAGATATAAACATATGTAAAACTATGTGACACTTTATATAATTAAATATAACTATATTTGTAACGATATATACATATATGTATTAATATAATTAAATCAAAATATTTGTTTATAATGTTGTATATATTTATGTATAACTACTTATAACTTCTTGTATAAATATATTTAAATATAACTATATGTTTAATTATATATAACTATTTATAACTATATATATTATATGTATAATAATATAAACTATAAATAATTGTATCTTACTATATGTATAAGTATAAAAGGTTTATACATAATTATATTTAAATATTAAATCTACAGCTTATATTTATTATATATTTGTATATATTAGTATATAAAAAGTATTTTACTATATCTATACGTATACATAACCATACGTATAGATATATAAAATTAAATGTAAACATATTTATACTGACTTGTAAAAATATAAGTATAACTATATGTGTAATTATATGTATAACCACATGTAACTATATTTATAATTACTGTATAACAACATACAACATCACGTTTAAATAAACATATTTATACTGACTTGTAAACTCTATATAATTACTCTATATAATCAATATTACTAACTCATTAATGCATAACTATTAAAAATAACTCTCTATCTTTCATGCTTCGAATATTATATTACAAAAACAATACCAATAATATCAATTTGTTACATATTCTGATTTAATTTTTGTGCTTATCACTGCTGAATAAACTAATAAATTACTGCTCAAAAATCATGATCTTAGACCTAATGACTCAAAAGCATTGCCTAAAACACATAGCAAACTTTCTAAAAATTATTGGTCATTTAAGAGCTACAAGCACATGCAAGAATATAATCCTAGAATGAGTGGCAGAAAATTTAACCATCCTAGAAAATCTAATTTTGGTTCAAATCATGCCAAAGAAAAATATCAAAAAAAAATCCAAATGAAAGTATTTGCCATCATTATGGCATGATCGAGCACTGGTGACATACTTGTCGTACACCAAAGCACTTTGTTGATCTATCACTTTGTCATATGCCAAAATTTTTAATAAATGATAAATTGAGTTTTTACCTAATAATATGTATATGATGATGTGAAAAATAAATGATAATATATATAATGTACGAATATATTATTTTACTATATTAGTAAATATTATTTGGTTGCTTATAAATAATGGAATGAGATATTTGATAAATTGTGTAATATCAATTATAAAGTATTGAACTTATAATATTGCATATGTATTGTTATTCAAGTGATAATAGAGATGTAGAATAAAAAATATATATCAAAAATAATAATGAGAAGAAAGACCCAAGTGAAAAAATCTCTTCTAACACACCCCCTAACATGTTTGATAAGAAGTAAATGAAAGTTACCCACTTGATACTTGGTGCTAAAATTTTTAATTTAGCCAATGATTAATGTCAAAGCTAATAATATACAATCAATGAATAAATTAAAACCAAACACCTCGAGGAACATCTGTAAGTAAAGAAATATATATATAATCCATCACAATCAATCCATAAGAAAATCATATGCCTAGTTAACCAATCAGACACACAAACTCTAGAGGAAAAAGAAATCGCAATTTAATTACTTAGTAAAATAACTAAATAAAAATAATTTATGATTAAACTTAATATAAAGACCAAGTCAAAAAAAAATTCAACATTGATATCGTTATGTTAAACTACCCATACAAAGATATCATTATTCATAACAATATCAAAGACTCAAAACCCTATAAAAAAGTAAAAATAACATGATTAATTATGACATAAATGCTAGTTCCTCAATCTATAACTCAAAAGTCTAGAGAATAGTGGTGATAAGAAAAAGCTAAAACCTTTTGAACAACATCTACAACCTGGGTCATCCTTCATAAGTCAAGATGCACCATCCAACACCTTCCATGAGTGTGTTCCAATCTCACAAAAAAAATTAAATCGTTGCTGACATCCTCCTCTCATAGGTCTACTATCAGCTCTCTCATTACCATTTTATTGAGAAATCATTATAATTGTCTGATTAATAATTCGAATTGTGCTTAATTTGAAAGTAGTTGTAGATGCGTGGATCATCCTCTAAAAAAATTTCAAAAAAACTAGAAGCATTTGTTCACTAAAAATTAGATCCACAAAATAGTATATTACTCTTCTAACAAAACATGTACAGAATGTTACGAATCTAATCCCTATAACTTATCAACACAAATATCAAAATACTACAAATCTTATTCTGATTAGATAATTATACATGGAGGTGTCAAACGTGCCGGGCCGGCCCGGCCCTGCACGAGGCACGGCACGGTTCGGCCGTGCCTGGGCCGGCCCGGCACGTTCTTAAACCGTGCCCGAATTAAGTTCATCCCGTGCCGTGCCGTGCCTGGCCCGGCAAGACTCGTGCCTTGGCACGGCACGCCAGCACGGGTCCATCCCGTGCCGGTTCACGCAGGCACGCGTGGCACTGGCGGCGTGCCACGTGTGGCGTGGGCCACGTGGCGTGAGTCGTGACCCGTCCGGCCGTCCCCTGCCCCCCCCCCGGTAAAAAGACCGCGGGTCGAGTCCAATCAGACCCGACCCGCGGTCTTTTCTGCCGAAACCCGAGTCCCAATCCGAGCAATTCCAACGGCAAAAAAAAAAAAATTCAAACTTCACTGATTTTCAGCCCTTGGATTCACCTCCAACGGCTAGGGGGCAAAATCCAACGGTCCTCGTGATTCTGCCCCTTAAAAATCTTAAAAAAATTCAAAAAAATAATAAAAAAATATCTTTTTTTATAAAAAAAAACATTCTTTAGCCTATAAATTCTACCCCCTCCCTATAACATTTATGTTTTTCAAAAACATAAAACCTCTCAATACTTTCTCTCTCTTACATAAACCGTGCATCTCTCTCTCGGGCCTCGTGATTTTGATTTCGGCTTGGATTTTCGCGAAACTCAACTTGAGTTTTGAACATCAGAGCTTCCTGCGGTGCACCTTGCACGTGACTGACCTCATTGCTTTTACCGGGTAATATATTTTATGTTTTTTTGTACTCTCTCTCTAAAGCTTCTCTCTCTAAAAAAAACTTACGAAAATTAAAAAATGACAAATACACCTGACACGTATTTAAATTTGGAAAATGAAAATGTTAGTGTTACACAAACGTCTATGGCTCCTGAAACTTTGGTTTCTCATGTCGTCTCAGCCCAAAGTTCTAAAAAACAAAAAACTAGGAGGACTTCTATAGTTTGGACACATTTTAAAATCATAACACAAGTAGATGTTAGGGGTGAGGAACATGAAATGGTACAGTGCAAATATTGTATGAGACTTTTAACATGCAAGAGTACATGTGGGACTGGGCACCTCAAGAGGCATGCTGAAATATGCTCCAAAAAACATGGACCCTTAGATCCTAGGCAAACCCAACTTGGCATTACATTTTTTGAGACTGGATCGAGTTCAGTCTCAAAGTTTACTCCCTTCATATACTCCAGCGAGTTGGGTAGGGACGGCATGGCCAGGCTCATCACATTGATGAGTCTTCCGATCAGATTTTCGGAAGATCCGAGGGTAGTGCGCATCATGCAGACTTATTTTCAGCCATCCTATCGTAGGATTCCTAGGTCCACATCTAGGAGTGACATACTAAAAATATATAAGTTAGAAAAATAAAAAATAATTAAGGAATTTTTGGCATTTAGTGGAGTGGTGTTCATGACGTCTGATATATGGACATGTCACGATGATTCTTCTTATGCATGTTTCACGAGTCATTATGTAGATTCTAACTAAAGAATCAATAAAAAAATATTAGGATTCACTGAGATTCTTCATCCTCATGATGGCCCGGCCATTTTTGAGTGTATGATAAAAATATTTAAGGAATATAAAATTCAAAATAAAATTTTTAGTGTCACTTTCGATAATGCTGCAAATAATGGAATAGCGATCAATATGTTTGTTAGGAATATTAGAGACGCGCCATTAGGAGAGATCTTTCATGTCAGATGCATGTGTCATGTTATTAACCTGATAGTTCAAGCGGGTATGAAGGTCTGTTCCCCCGCGTTGGAAAATATACGCAATGCACTCAAGTATATTCGCACTCCTCGCAGACTACAAGAGTTTGGTAATCTCTGTTTGTCTGGGAATCTTAAGAAGAAAAAATTCCAATCAGATGTGAGACATCGTTGGAATTACACGTACCTGATGTTGGAATCATGTGTTGGATACGAACACGTGATATCCGACTACGTCAATAGTAAGAGTGGCGAACTTATTATTGACGACACTGACTGGGCTTCAAGAATTTCATTTATGAAATTCCTGAAGATATTTTATGACACGACGAACATGTGTACGTCGGTTTATACGCCCACCACTTGCATTGCACTCCGTTGCATATGCAACATTAGTAGCATATTTAGGAAGTATCGAGCGGACCCGACGCTTAGCCATATGGTTGCAGAGATGGAGACCAAGAACCTGAAGTACTGATCCACCATTCCATCTTTTTATTGCCTCGCATCATGCATGGACCCTAGGGCTAAGGTAGAAGGGGTTGAAAACACCCTGACTTTCATTTCCTCGTGCATAAACCTGGAAGAGCCACCTGAAGGGTTCATTTACGAGAAGTTGACAGACCTGTTCACATACTACGATACTAGGTATGGTGGTGGTGGTGGTGAGACTGTGATTACGGACACTGATACATTGTTCGGAGATGACGATTATTCCATTAACCTAGCGAGGGGAAAACGTAGGGGTGGACTATCACATAGGAGCGAGCTGTCTCGGTACTTAGATACCGATTACTGCTCAATCCTATCACCTTTTGATAATAAGAATCTTGATTTATTATAGTGGTGGAATCATATGAGCCCACCTATCCCGTGCTACCTAGGATGGCACGGGATTTACTGACTCCTCCGGTGTCGAGCGTAGCATCAGAGTCTGCTTTTTCTGTTGCAGTGAACATGATTTCGGATAGGAGATCGAGATTACGTCCAGATATGGTTGAGACCTTGGCATGTTTGAAGGATTGGGAGGAATCGAGATTTAGCATCAGTGATCGTGCTGAAGCTGGGACTGTGACAGACACTGCAGTCGCATCCACATCCACTACGATGGCGGAGGAGCTGATTGCCGATGATGATGACCCATATGATACTGATCTTGATGTTGCGGCTGATGATTCTCATGATATGCCGCTTGACGATTGATGCTCATCTGCTCTTTTTTTCGATGTTTTTTTATTTATTTTATTTATACGCTTTGTTTGTACTTTGTACCATACGTTGTGTTGAAACTTATACTTGTTTTGTTCGGACTATTGGTTTCAAAAGCATGATTGGTAATTTTTCATTTGTGTAGTTTAATTTTTTTTTAATTTTAATTTTTACTAACTTAATGTATTTATTTATTATTTTACGATTTAAATTTTATTTTAAAAATTAATAACTTTAAATTTTAATATATAATTAATAAATTATAATAATAATAAAAGCTAAACTTAATTGAATTTGATAAAAAAAAATTTTTCTAATATTTGTTTGTTTTATTTAATTTTAAATTTTATAATTTTTACAAAAAATTATATTTTTTAATTATTACTAATACTCTATACGGTTACTAAATCAAAAAATTTTCAAAAAAAAAAAAATTCTAATCTGCCATTAGCCCGTGAGGCCGTGACCGTGAGGCCTCACGGACACGGACCCCGGTTGACCCGGTCCCGCATTGCGGCTCCCGCCTGCCCGGCCGTGCCGCCTGGCCTGTATGGCCAAGGCATGCCCGAGCGGGCCCGGCACGGCACGGTAGCACGATCGTGCTCGTGAAAAATGGGTCGTGCCGTGCCGAGCCGGCCCGTTTGACACCTCTAATTATACATTAACAATTGAGAAATACTATCATACAAGTGAAATATCACAAACAAATACAAATACATAATCAATTCTTGAATCATATTACACATATAACATAAACTAAACAAGTTGATCATATTTGAATAAATGAACTGTCATAAATAAATAAACAATTATGCGTAGATCACCAACAACTCATGTAACCTAGCCTCAGGTAGCTCTTCCAATCATAATATCACATACACTTGGCTCAAAAACTAGATCTTTACTAAAATAGCTCACAAAAAATATGTATCAATCTTTAATTTCCACTTAGTTGTCATCATTAGTCCCAAACTAATTCTAGTCATTTTTTTAGAAGAGACAAACAATAAATAAAAAAATAATCATGATACTAAACCCAATACATAACAATACAATTTCAAACATTAAATAAGCACCACACACTATACGAACACTTATTTATTCACCCTCACAAAAATGTATTGGCATCATCGCACGAACCACCATAAGAACCACCATCAGAACCATCACACACATTATCCGTGCCACTAAGTAAGCAAAAACTTACAAGACTTACTTCTTCACACACATTGTCAATGTCAATTATAGTATACACTATCAAAAGCACTGCTTCATGATACACGATCACATTTAATTTATGTCATTAAGGTTTCATGCCTTTAAGTATTTTTGAAAAGCAAGTGAAGAGAAAAAAAAATAGAAAAATATTTTTTTTATTCATTCATTAAAAAATAAAAATGACAAAATATATATACTCAAGTTAAGGTAACCCATATGTTAAATATTTCCATACAAATTAAAATAAAAAATAAATAAAATTAACTAACACATAATATTAAACCTTAATAACTATGAATTTTGTATATCATTGATAGTTATTACTTTCATATCTATTCAAGATTGACATTTCCTACTTCCCAATCCTACAAGACTCCAAATTGAATTTATATTGTAATAAACATAGCATGCATATTTGACTTTTTAATTGATAAAATTTATAGTCTACCATAAAAATATATCCCACTCAAATTCAATTAGCTCCATTTTAGTTTAACTATATGAAATTTATAGACATTTGCAAAATGCTATTTTAAACTATAATTTATTTATAATTAACATATTTAAATATTTTTTATTTTCTTTGATTATTTGGATTTTCTTATGAAAATATATCTTTTTTCTATCATTTCAAGTCCACCATGATTATATTTTAGTCATCATGAGTCATATATTCAAACCATGTGAATACACATTTTCTTGTAATTATCAATTTCGTTCTAATTAATTTTCACCAAAATAAAAAAAATTAGAGTAACAAACTCTTAAAAATCTAGAGACAAAATATAATCAATTTGCTAATTATGAAGATTAAATAAACAAACTTTGATTATGAATGAAAGCTAATATGACAAAAACTTAACACGATTATATGATAACTCATTCAATTCGGCAAATGAGCCTCACAATTGCATTATATGGCATCTAGCTTTAGATAGTCATTCATCTCAAAAATTTATCAATTCTAATATTATTAACTTGAAAATATTTTTTAACAACAAAGGTAACAGCAATAAAATATATCTTATTAATAAATATAATCTTTTACTTATGTATTATTTATCATATATTTTTTCTAAATAGTATGGGACATCTTCACAACTATCTTTTTTGCAGATCTTCTATCCTCAACCATATCTCCTTTGGGACATAACATTCATGTTTACTTCCTTATCTCTTGCCTCATGGTATAGTTTATTGAATCAATGATTGAGTTATCTTTCTGGTATTATTTATTATGATTTGATTTAATTATATAAAAAAATATTTATCTAAACTTTGATAAACATATGTATAGGAATGTGTTCTTATGTTATCAACTTAGCATACATCTAGAAATGTTCTAGACTCTAGTAATATTGACTTTAAAATTTTTTAAAACCACAAATTAGTAATACAAAAAGATTTTTCTTAAAATTGGACATGAGTTTCTTATTTACATATCATTGATCATAATAATTCTAAGATAACATGTGCCTTCGTGAAGAATGCATTTCTACTGAGCTTTTTGATAGTGTTCACTTTGTAGTTGAAAAGAAAATTCAAAATTAATAATAACCAAATCAAAAAGATTTCAAGATTAGTGTACAACTAGACAATTTCTTGAAAATCAAATGCTAAAATAGACAAAATTATGTTATTTACAAATGCCAAAATGAAAATTTTTTCATATGATTGGAATCAAATTATCACAAGATGTTTAATGGCAACTAAAATTGATGAAACAGTAAAATTCAAATGTGCAATTAAAAAAATATTGAGATTAATGCAGTATTTGTCATGCAAGCCTGACTTAAAGCTGATTATTAAAATAATTGAAGCTTGGAAGTTCATAAAAAAAATCTTATAATCTAGATAAGAGATACAAAAAATTTGAATAAGGAAACCAATCGCCCAAACAAAACAGGAAGGAGAATTGGTAAGTATCAATACACACTGTTATCGTCTCGTGAGCTCCTTCCACCACTGGGATATCAGTCCTCTCTGCAAATTCTAACTAAAACAAAATGACAATTACAAATACAGAATATGAAAAATAATTAGTACATAACCTCAAAAGTGAGTTCAGAGTTGAGTTCAGACTGGAGTTCATTTAAGATAAGCAAGCACCAACAGTTTTCGAATTTAAATCACGAGAACGCTTATAACAGCACCTCAGAAATCTAATCAATTTAAGATTTCCAACCATCAAACTCGTCTTTTGGTAGATTAATCTCTAGTGATGAACATCAATTTTACCAGATGAAGAGAGTTTCTCGTAGCCAAGGTGGTAGAAACATTCCCGTATATAGTTGTTAGACCAATAACTTCAACCTCAGGTGATTGTAGTGCCAGAAATATCGCCATCGCATCATCTGTAATACAACAAAATCCAAAACATATCATTTATACAAAAGTCCGCTCTATGAAAATGATTTGCTATCGCATAGAGTATTTAACTCTCTACGTAATATTTCGGATGATTTGTCCTGTGAAGCAGGATAACTAGCTTTACCAGTTCTCTTTCATTTCTGTTAGAGAACGAGCTTGTTCTAGCACAAATTATAAGATGAAATGAAACAGTAAGGCTAAATTAGGAATGATAAACTGATAAACGAGTCGAAGAGTAAACAAATCAGTTCCTATGCCAGGATCAGCGTCAATGATGATCTTCTTTGCTTCCGCTCCCAGTCCCATCGAGCCGCCACCATCACGATATACAGATTATATATATATATATATATATATTATCTATAAATGTATACATATATATAACATATATATATATAATGTATATGAGTAATGTATAAATATGGTGCATGTGTACTAACATATATTTATATAATATATATTTATATTTATATGTATGTATGTATTTCATATATATATATATATATATAATGTCTATATGCGTGTGTGTGTCGGTGTGCAATATATATATATATATAATAGTATATACATAAACATATATATAATGTATTTGTATAGTGTATATATGACATATTTTTTGAATACTTATATATTATATATATATATATATATATACACACACACACACACACGCTCACACATATACGAACACAAGTTTTCTATATAAAAAAACAAAAAAAAATGAAAATTAATTTTTGAATTGGAAAATCACCATTTGAATCCCAAACAAAATAAAAAAAAAATTACTAGCATATGAGCACAGGGCATACTCAAATTTGTATTTTGGTTCACTACGCATAGTAATTAAAAAACTTAATTTTTTTAAAATCAAAAAAAGTCACAAAAATCAGAAATTATTAAGTTTTGGTGAACTTAAATGTATTAATAAATTTTGAGCTTTAAAGTTTAAAAAATCAAATTAAATCCCAAACAATAGTTTTATAAATCATAAACTACTATTTGAAAAGTGGTTTTCCAAAAATAATAAAACTAATGTATCAACAAAAAAGTATTTTCGAAACATATATTTAAACTACAAGTAGGTACGTGGCATATTGAACCTATAATATTCACATTTATGAAATTATCTACAATCATCCAACTATAAGTAATAAATCATCTAGCAAATGAATACACACGCATATACACACACACACATTGATATAGCCTTTGGATTATTAATACTTTTTATCAAATTAATTTTTTTTTTTTCTCGAAGTAACTAATGAATAATATTATATTAGGAATATTTTACTTTTTATCAATTTAATTTAAATTTAGACTACTTTATTGATAAATATTATGTTATGAAATTTGTGTTTTTGTGCACTCAAATATATTAATCATAAATTACCCTTCAACAACACTCTTACTTTTCCCTCCCTTTGCCCTCGTCCTCACTCATCTCCCCTCACTCTTCTCTCCTCTCCCTCGAGCTCCATCGATCTCTTCCATGGGGCAATGACGAGGGGCAAGGAGCAAGGGTGAGGAAAGGGGCAAGTGAGGGTGTTACTAAAGGGTAATTTATGATTAATGTATTTGAGTGCATAAAAATTAATATGTATTTTTTATCTAATTATTTTTTTTCTTGCAAATTTATTGTTTTTTTTCAATATTTTCGTTATATAAATTATAAATAGCATATATTTTTAGTAAGAGTATAGACTTGTTTTGTATTACATGTATCATACAAAATAATTAATTAAATATTATATATCAAAAGCTAATTAGTAATTTTTATCAAATAATATTTATATCTCGAGTCATATATTTTACTCAATATTATAGGTAAATTAAACTTAAGAATAATAGGCTTTATTGTTTAAGTGTAGATATATAAACAAACATATACAAATAAATATGTATGTATATATTTATTTATATATGTAGATATATGTCTATATACATATGTAAATACATAGATAATATATATATATATATATACACACACACACACACACACACATATAAATATATAAAAAAATATAAATTTATTTATTTATATATGTGTATGTGTGTGTGTATATATATATATATATATATATATTTATATAGATATATATATGTGTGTGCGTGTGTGTGTTTATATATATATATAGAAAAAAAAAGAAGATAAGTATAATGAATTCAAAACACACACTCAAGAAAGGAAGTGAGAGTGTTTTCAAAGAGAAATCATAGTAAAGTGTCGATACTATAATCAAGTATGACACTTAAGAGAGATCATCTCGAGTGGAAAAAAACACCAAGATGAACATGGGAAAAGACTGAAAAGGTGTCTTGTGCATTTGCCACATATGGTGACATTGCTTTTTTAAGTAATATAGAATTGTACAATAAAGTTAATTATAAAAGTGACTGGGTAACATATTCAACTGCAACCTTGCATGTTATACTAAACTCATACTAGTTTGTGACATTTTCATCCAGAGACTATAGATTAGTTAAGATGAATGATGAAATAGTATCAATAATATTAGGCATCGGTATTAGTTATCTAAAGACAAACATGAAATACCAATTATTTCTTTAGTATGTATGATATATCTTGAAGGTTAGATTGAATGTGTTGTCCCCAAGAGTGTTGGACAACATGAGTCATGTGATGAAATTTGAGAAAAGTCAAAAAAATTTGTCTAAAAAATCACTGATTGATGAGGGGTAGAAGAGTAAATTTTATTTATTTTACCCAAGCTAGGGCTAGCTTGAATTGGATAAATATTTGGTAAGAAATTATAATCACTATCTCCAAGATGCATAGGCCCAAATATGTTTGTGTGGATAATAAATTTTCCATAGGAAATGTATTTCAAACTCACAATCATAATGTCATTTAGTGATGTTAGGCCAGTCGATATTACTAGATAAAATTATATCATGGTCACACCTCACTTGAAGAAATCAAGGATGATTGATTTAGATTTCTGATTTTGCTTGTTTTGAGACGAGCAAGAATTTGGAAAAAAAAACTTTAATGATATGATTTTTACTTTAGTCACACATATAAATCACACTTATTAATAATGAGCTTACAGGTTGAAAGTAAATATTAATGCTCTTACTTTAGCTACTCCTCGGGATTAGTTGAATCAATGGGGAGCTGATTGCTCAGAAGAAAGAGTGAAGTTCTCGGGATATTATAATTTTTGAAGAATTTATTCTTATATGAGAAATGAGAAATAGTTTTATAGTTTGTAGAATTTTCTATGATTTACATTCACTAAACCCAAACCAAGAATTTATCTCAAACATCCTAAACATGTCAGAGGAGGAGATCGTTGTGTCTGCCTGATTTTGGGTAGACTGAAATATGTGTTTTTATCATTATGTGGCTCTATTTTTGGTTTGTTTGATTTTGTTTTAATTTTAAAATTAGAGTGAGTGCTCTCATTTAAAGTGTTTCAAAAAATTAAAACAGTCCTCTTTTTTCTCTTATAAAAACCAATGAAATGAATAATATGGGACACACTAAACTCACATTGTAATAAATGAAAAAAAAAAGGAGGGGAAGGCTCACTCACAACGTGGCGACTATTTTAAAGGATTGGAATCATTCCCATTTTTTGTTTTTCATTTTTGATACAAGTGAAGTGTGATTTATCTCATGTGTATAACAAGGGTGTGTGCTTGAACTAGGCGCAAAAATGAGCATTATTCTTGTTTTTTGCTGAAATAGTTGTGCGTAAAAATGGCATACATCCCATTTGTGCCTCCTCATGTGTGTATGTGCATGAGAGTTAAAAATGAGAACCAATCCCTATTTTTGTTTTAAATTATTTTTGTCAAAATCTTTAAGTCTTTATAATATAGAGGTATAGTTACTCTCTCAATCTTTTCTTTATGAGGATTGTTGTATTCATGCGAAGTTTGTGTCAAGTTTTTGCTAAGTTCATACATAATTCATGTGGTGTTTGAGACATGATTATTCATGCATTTTTTATGCTATGCTTGTGTTGTATTCATGATGTGATCGTGTTGTGTTCATGACGTGCTCATGTCATGATAGTAGTTCAAAAGGTATTTTTTAATAACATTTACATTTTATTTGATTTGTATTATATGGATAATGAGATATTTTATAATTCTATAAATATTCTATGAGTTTGGAGACAACATATTTTTTTGACTATATAAAAATTATGATTTACTATTTATAAATATTCAAGTAGAATCATAAGGGTATAAAAATATATATCTTGGATAGTTCGAAATATATATACACGTAATTTTAATGGAATAGTTTGCAAGCCCGAAACATATTTTAAAATCCACTATGCAGTTTAGATAAATTTTCTAACAACAATTTTAAAATATTTTTAAAAAATTAAAAAATATCATTTAACCTAATTGTTGAATCGAGAATTTGCTTTGAGACTATTTGTGATTTTTAGGACTATATCTCGGTCGACCCCAACAAAATATGTATATATACACACACACGCGCGCGCGCGCACACGCGTGTGTGTAGACGTGTGTATGTGGGTGTGTGTTTATGTTTATACATATATATGTGTGTGTGTGTGTGAGTGAGTGAGTGTGTGTGTGTGTTTATATTTAATATATGTTTATATTTATAAATGTTTATGTTTATATATTAATATATGGTTATATATTTATATATATGTATGTTTATATATCTATATTACATATATTTATATTTATACATGTATATATTTATATATGCTTATATATAAATATATACATATACATAGAATATATTAACATGTATAAATATTTTCAATAACTATCTATTTTGTTTTATATACCTTAGTCATCAAAGGAATGTTCTATAATCACTATAAGAAATAATGCAATTAGAAATGAAAAATAGAGACGTCAAATTCTATTTCTAAAATTAGAAAAAGAATTGAAATGAATCATAAATGAAAATTATAATTATTTACAAAAATTAGAAATGGAAAAAATAAACTGTTACTATCAAAAGGTAATGATTATTTCTCATTATATAGAAATGAAATTAGAAATGGAAATAAAGACGAAAATTGAATGATAATACCTTTCGTCGCTAACATAACTCAGCATTGTGGGTAGATTACATTGCGTGATATTTATCGACAAAAAATTATCTTTCTACATGTAATTGTTATTCAAAATGATAATTTCTCTAAAAAATTATGATGGATATAATTCTATTGCAATTTGTTTAGAAATGGATTGTGGATCCGCTTCTAAATTAGTGATGAAATTGAATTTCATCACTAATTTTGAAATGACATGTGAGTATTTTGCTATTACACTTAAAAATCTATACAACTGAATTTAATTCCGTCACTACTTAAGAAATGCAAATTTCTCGTAGTTATTTTATGTTAATTATATTTTTGAAGAACACTTTGTCCGTTCCCACATTTTTTAGGGTCTAAGCTACATTTCCACTAATCTATCATTATCCATCTATCATTTCGAGCTTGAATTCATATGCTTTTGTGTTTGTCACCCAAATCATCTATCATTAAGGTATGCAATTTAATTTTTTGTTGAATTAAAGTTGAAGTTTTGCTGTGAGTGCTTTGGTAAGATATAGTTATTTATTTTAGTTGATTGGTTATTTATTGATATTAAGATTATGAACATAATAAATGCTAAAATACCATAGGTAATGCGGTGTAAGTGTATATTATATATATGGGGGGGGGGGGGGGGGAGAAGCACATGGCACACAAAACATGATGAGTCTTACTTAACTTATAGATCAATATCAATAATATGTAAGAGACTATCTTCAAATGAATGTTTTTAACTTTTTTCGATTGGTTATAATTATAATTTGAAGATCCTTATTTTAGGTAACCAGTTGAATTTTTTCCAAAGTTTTTATAATAACAACTCGTGTTTTGTTGTAATTCCCCTTGGTTGTTATAAGATAACTTCTCTTATTGACATGATTTTTATTCTCTAAGTTACATTAATGACATCTACTTATAATTAAGTTGCATTGGATTTTCTCAAAAAATCAAAAAAGAAATAATTTGAAATGAGTGTACAAGATACATTGTCATATTTTTTTTAATTTTCAATTAATGTAACTCAAAGAATGATATTTTTTTATCATAATCCAAGCACACTTTGAAAATTATCGAGAAGTTTGAAATGAATTCATGTAAATACAAATTGATATGCATATCTATTAATATTAGTTTGAGCAATTTTGTTTCTAATAAATAAAAATTGATATACATGTCTATGGCAAAAGGTACCACCTAATTATTTTATAGTTATTTGCTAAAAAATATTTGTTTTATTCCTTTTAAATTTATTTTTATCTTTTACTTGTATGTGACTTAATTTTTGCAATTTTATCATTCATAGATAAATATGAAATATTTAATTATTTATATATGAGAAAAATACAACTAAAAGATACTGGTAAATATTTAAGAGATTAATAGAACCCACATAATCTCATTTTAATGTAAACATAGCTACGAATGATGTGACTACAACTATTTTATGATATTTATGTAATGTGATAAATATGTTACAACATCTATATTACAAAGAAGTCATTCTCTAAATTATATTTATTCAAAATACATTGATATTATGTGCAATAGGAATGAAAAATATTATACGAATTGATCATCAATTGATAAATATCAGATTAAGAGATAAAATTTTGATTAGTGAGTTTGTAGAGAGGATTGAGAAGTTTATTAGTTTTTCTGAAAAGCACATTGAATTAATGGATAGAACAAAAATAAGATACCCATGTAATGACTATAAATTTAGAATCAGAGTTTTCAAAATATGGACACATTGTGATTTCATCTTACAAAAAATAGATAAGATACTATTATGTTTGGTATAAACAAAAGAAAATAGTTATTTCACAAATAACAAAACATTATATACATAGAAGTGTTAATTAATATGTTATCATGGAATATGTCAATCCAATGACACATGTGAAATCATGTTGAAGAATATTATTGGTGGGCTATATGTAAGTATTAGCTATTTATTTTTGCGACATAAGTAGAATAAGTGTGTTTCCCCACTTATCTAACCACACGAATAAATACTTGTGAATAGTGGGCTATATGTAAAATAAAACATAGATAAACAATGAAAGTTATTAAAAAGGATGTTATTATGACACAATCATGTGTACCTATATTTCAAAAAAATAATGTATAACTTTATCCAATCATTCATGTGGCTGATGATGGGCTTGAAACATTACGTAGTGAATATTAAATCTATTCAGACATTGATGATGCACATATTAAAGAAGATAATTATGAAGAATTAATTGAACAATCAGATGATAATCAATATGTAGATTGAGATGATTTGTTAGAAATTTTTGATGATGCATAGATATTTATTGACTATGATATTATATTGTGTTGCTTATTTTGTAACTGTTACAATTTTAGTATTAAATATATATTTTTTGTATTTGTAAATGTCAATGTGCTTCTCATTATGTTTTGTTAGAATGATATATTGATTATATGTTTTTATTATTTTTGTATTTTTTGATGTTTATAAAACTTGAATTAGGTATGAGAGGTGACAATTCAAGTGTCCAAAGATCTCAATATTTGGGTAGGAGTAGAAAAAAATAAACTAATAGTTTGTAGATAAGGAATTCAATATTTATTTAGTGATGACAACATTACAAATATCTCTCCATATTCTCCTACACACAAAGAGGATACATTGGCATCACCTCATCATGAGACACATGAATAGACTATCACTGATACTCCATATCCGTCTCATTCTATACTAGGAGATATTATTAGCTCCGTCCCACTTATCTTATGAGATACATGTGTTGGTGCTACAACATTGATCATGGCTAAATATTCACAATCCATTGTTTACATAAAGAGTTATGATAAAATCTTCATCCATCCTACAATTGACAATAAATAATACGTAGCTTTTAGAAATTAACTATATGCATGCATTATCATTTTTCATTCTCTTTATTTATAAAAAAATTAATTTACAACTAAAAATAAAAATATAAATAAATCATTTTGATTAAAATGTGGTAATTTTTATTAATAAATAACTATGATGTTATTACTGATACAACATTACAATTGAGAATTAAAATAATATTTGCATTAAAAAGTGTTGGATAAGTTATAAAAATGAATACAAAATTAACAAACTATGAGTGTATTTTGTTTATATTTATATGTATGTATTAATGTTAAATTACTTTTAGTTTTATTACTTATGCTTCTTGTACAATAGTAAAACTATTTAAGGAGAAATTAATTGTGGATAGAATAAAGTGTGAGAAGAATTTGGAGTACAATTTTATTGCATTTACCAATTTGTCAAATTATTTTTTATAAAATACAATGAAAAGAAATGCATCACAATGCATTGTTGTTTTTTTTTGTTTTTTACAAAAAAAAAATATAAATGGAATAATGCTTTGTTGATCTCAGTGAATAATACATGAAAATATATGGTCAGTGTTAGAATTCATATATAATAATAAGCTTGGAAACTATAGAAAAAAGTATGGTAAAAATACAAAGCCAAATAGTAATTTTCTTAATGCTTGGATCATATGGTGGGAATACTGGAATATTGAGGAGTTTAAGGATTTGTTCCATATACCATCACATAATCATTAATCAGAGAAAGCAAGTAAAAAATTAGGAACTTCCAAATATTTTGGAGGTTACAAAGATGACCTACCAGCATTCAGTGGAATTGGTAAAATTGTCATTCTTAATTTATTATGATTTTAACTTTGTGAATGCAAATAATACTAAATTTATGATAATATATCGGTACATATTTATTAACTATTATTTTTTTAGGAGGCTAAGTTGAAATGTCCATCAAAACCATTTGAGGTATTCAACCAAATATACAAGAAGAAAGATATATCATTTATAAACAAGCAGTCAAATAATATTAATATGAGTTTCTCAATTTGTACTTTCAATATCTTATGTAAATTGTAATGTAAAAAACAAGAAATTATAAAAAATATAATATTTGGCATTCTAAAGAATTAATATCTAAAGTCAAGTATTTTTTTTATAATCACTAATGAGTTATTATATACGGACTCCTTAAATATAATGATTCACTTCATTTTTATATTAACTTTTAGTAGAGTGTTAACAATTTGACATGCTAGTATAAATTTTATCTGAATATAGTAGTAATAAGTTATATTGTATTATAATTATTGTATGAAGCTATGGAGAATATTATTGTCATTACTTCACAATTGACAGATCATTCTATATAAACTCAAGAGATTGATGTTGCACATATTTACATTCAGACTATTGGAGTGGAGCCAAAAAATGATGAGTATAAGATCTTGGTACCAATGTATTTACATTTTATCCAGGTTCTATTTGGAGTTTTTTATTTTCCGATTATAATAATTTGTTTGATGAGTGGTTGTGCAAGGAGATGTAAAAAATTCATGATACTTTGTAAATAAAAAATAAAGAGATGCAACAAAAAATGATGAGATACAAATAAATAACAAAAAAGAGAATGAATGAATAAAAGTAGAGGAGAAAAGAATGAAAAAAAAAGCAGTCAAGAATGAAATAAGATAAGTAAATATAACAGAATATTTTAAAGATGGAGAAAATAATGTACAAGTTGGTAGAGATTTCATTTATTTTTTCAACAATTTAAAGAAGATCTATCTAGATCTCCAGAGATTAGCACTCACATAAACAATGATTAATAGCTATTTGTTATATTGTGTTGTTTCATTTTTGCAATGAAATTTATTGTGCTAAATTTTTATTTTTGGTTTTCCTATTTGTTAATGTTATTAATACATATTAGATTGATTGAGCTTTTATTATGTTTTATTTGATGTTATACTTTTTAGTGGATATTATGTGAATGTTATTAGATGAATAATATGCATGTACTCACTGAATTGTAGTGTATATAATTTTCATGTGTATTTGTATATCATATATAGTATACGGAAACTTCAATAAATGGGACATGTTCTTGATGCAGAAAATAAAAATGGAAAAATATGTTTCAATTTCATTTATAATTTAAAAACGAATTTTTGCATGTATATTATATTTCATCATTATTTTAGTATTGGAATGGAAATGAAAACTGAGATCCCATTTCCGTCGATATATTTAGAAATGACAAATTTCCATCGAACATATTAAAAACACCCGAGCACTTTCCATGTAAAAAATTTAGAAAGAAGAATTTGAGAAATGTAATATGTTTGTTTCTATTGAGATTGCTAATTCAACACTGTGACATAATTAAAAATAGACTTGACTGCTTCTAATTTACTTTTTTATTATAGTGAATGCTAAATGTGTATGAGTTCAAATGATATATGCGTAAATACTTACTTTTGAAGTGATGGTTAATGCCATATTTTTTTTTAATTTACCATATTATTTGGGGGCAAAAATGAGTCTCCCAATTTCAGTGAACAAAAACATAATTATATTGTGTTTTGGTGTGCACGCGCGCGCGCACACACACACACACACACCAATATATATATATATATGTGTGTGTGTGTGTGTGTGTGTGAGTTCAAATAATATGTATATATATATAAATAAATATATATACATATTATTTTTTTAAAGTTACCATAATATTTCAATCATTGATATATATATATATATATATCAATGATTAAAATATTGGTAAACACAGATATATTAGCAATTAGATTTTATTGAAATATCAAAAATATCAAAAATATCGATAAAATATTGGTGAATATTTTTACAAAAATATCAGTTCAATTAAAATTTTTCACGTTTTAATTATATAGATGATAAGAAATGATTCATATCTTAATTAAGGTATCTTAAAATTAAATGGATTAGTAATTATTAAATTAAATATGTTATATTTAATATATTATTTATATATTATTATGTTAAAGAGATATTATTTATTTGATTTTGATATTATTATAAATATTATGTAGATAATTAAGAGATTCAAAATAATATATATTATAAATTTAAAATTTTTAATGATATTATTTTACTTCTTTTCCTTTTCAAATTATTATTTAATTTAAAAATATTATAAGATATAATGCAAAATAAAAATAAAAATAAAATATTATAATCATATGGTGGTAAAGATTATGAACAATTAAATAATAAAAAAATATCAAAAAATAACACTATATATAATAAGTACAGTCAATGGATTTGTGGTTGGAGGATGCCACTCACAAACATGTTGGGTGGGTTCAAATTTATATGTGTCAAATAGGCCGGATGGCCTGGGCCCATCCCAAAGCATGGCACACTTTAGCAGTACCGGGCTCGAGCATGGTTCAGCCGTGCCAAGCTCGAGCATGACACTGTACAGGGCGTATCCTTGGTACGAATCATGCTATGTTGTACTGTGCTAGGAATGACACAAATACCTGGCATGTGGGCACGACACGGGACCTTGCACTGAGTGAAGCTCGACGGACGACGGCTCGGCATGCCTGATGGGCAAAAGCGGTGTGACACTTGAAATACTAATTTTTTTTAAAAAAAGACCTGATCTAACCTGAATTGCTCCGACTCACCCGGCCCGAACTGGTCCAAACATGAGCATATTCAGGGCCACGGGCCGTGTCGGGCATGCCTTCCAAAAAACTGTGTTGTGCCAAACACGGCATGTCAACTTGGTTGGGCCCAAAAAATGGGCTGATTTGATCCATCATGGCCCATTTTACACATCTATTTGAATCCCTCACTCCAAAAATATTAGAAAAAAACTAAAAATATCAAAAAAAACTTGGAAAAACGAAATTTCGGTGAAGATATTTTATCAATCTCCACTGATATTTCGCCTATATTTTGGCAGATGGCAGATATATAAAAATATAAATATAAATATAAATATAAATATAAATATAAATATATATAAAAGATATTTTTTTAAAATTATTTTATGTTTGTTACCCCTATATATTATGTAAGTACACCCAATCGCTCATTCTATAATTAAAATCGCCGACATTTGTCCTACATTTCCTAAATCGCCAATTATCGGGAACAAGAAAACCTCGAAAATTGAAGAAGAGCGAATAATGGAGGGCTTGATTCCGATGTTGTACAAGGCAATCAAGAAGAACCAGACACGCAGCCACTACGAATTGCTCTCACCTGGCATCACGAAATCTCCCATTCAAACACTAAAGACGCATGCCGAAATCCATGCTGCGGTCGATCCAGGCGCCGACGCAATAAACCCACGTCGTCGGCAACCCAAGACGGTCGTGGATTTCACCTTCGCCCAGCCGCTGGAGACCGATTCCATAGTTTTAAACTGCGAGAGCGAGAAATGGCCCCCCGCCTAAACAAACTAATCGGTTAGTTCGGATTTTCTTGGGTGTTTCTCTGGTAACGATTGTACAAATTGAGCGTCTTCATGATGGATTGATTGTAACTGTAACTGCTCGGTGCCGATCATGCGTAGCAGTTAAAGAGAGCACAGCTCGTTCTTGTTCTTGCTCACACGACCCCTCAATTAATTATTTACACCAAAAGATATATATATTTCAGTTCACCCCAGGGTTTTTATGTTTATGCAATGGCTATAAGATATTTTGATAAAAAGTACCCAAGGTGTTAATATTAAAATATTTATCTTCCTCAAAATTAGAAACTTCCTTTAGTCTCAACATAACATGCCAGCTGATTTTTTATAAATTTAAAAATATTTTTTAATTTATATTTATGTTTTAGTGCACCAAACACAAAATATTTATGTTTTAAAACACCAAAATTTTTATAATTAAAAAATAATCTCAGATTTTAAAATAATTAAGTATTGATTTACTATAATTAACCAATCCAATTTAATTTTCTAAAATTTGAAAAAAAAATTATAATTTAACCAATTTGAAAAATATTATTACAAATTGAAGAACCACATTTTCAAATTCAGAAATTATAATTATAAAAATTTATTTAATGATGTAAGTGACGAGATGGGATTTGAATCCATATGCTCCACATTGTCAAAACGGCAATATACAACACATTCATAGGGTTGCCATTTGAAAAATAAATTAAAATACTAATATATAAATACAAATATAAATGAATACACATACACACACACACCCACCCACACACACACACACACCCACCCACACACACACAAACATATACATATACAAATAAACACACACACACACACATAAATATAAACACATTCATGCACACACACAGACACATACACACAGACACAGAAACATATAGACACACATACATACATAAGCACAAACACGCACATACAAACATACACATACAAACACACAAACACATAGAAACATACAGACATAAATATACAGAAAGATACACAAGATACACACACACACACACAAAACATACCAATATACAACCATATAAAAATATATAAGTTTGTCAATATATATATATATATATATCTATATATATTTATGACTTATGTATAATTATATATATGTTTCCATTTATATTTTCATGTATGTATAACTATTTAGATTTATTTTTTAATTGATGCTAGCTTTGTGACAGCATGGTATGTTACTATTTTGACAATATGAAGTGCATGAGTTCAAATCACATATCAACACTTGCAACATCATACAAATTTTTAAAAATATCTTTCAAAAAATTATAATTTTCAAATTCAAAAACATAATTCTCAATTTACAACAATAATTTCGAAATTAATTAAATCAAATTTTATTTTATTAATAATTCTCGGAGAACAAAATCAGATTAATTAATTTTAATGCACAAAAATTTAATTATTTTATAATTTAGTCTATATTTTTTTAATTAAGAAAAAATTTATAAACAAAAATATAAATATTTTATGTTTGATGCATCAAAACACAAATTTCCCTATTTTTAAATTAGAGGACAAAATTAAATCTAGGTCTGAAAGGAGACAATAACAATCTAAAACAATCACTTCAATATTCTTCTATACGTGATCATAAACATCAAACTACGTGATTCAAATCATTTGACAAATGAAATTAATTGTATATACATAGAAATATATATATTTCAAAAATAAAAATAAATAAATATATAAATATCTATAAACACATATATCTATAAACTTAAAATATATAAACCTATACATTTCTATAAACATATAAATAAATACACACACACACACCCCCACACACACACAAACACATATCAGCGTGTGTAAAATTTACATATTTTTTAAAATTCTATAAACATATAAATTTACACATTTAGACATTTTTCAAAACTCAAATTCATCAATACCATTATTTAAAAAACTCATCATTTTCATTTATTTTATAATTTTTATACCTCTCCTATTAATTAGGCCTGTCAAAATTCAACATAACATGATAAACCCTAACCAACACAATTAACTGCTGATTAAACAGGTTTGAGTAAGACCTAAACGGGTTCGGGTGATAAGCGGGTCAACCCATTTAATAAATGGGTCGTGTTCGAGTGAGACATACTAATCTATTTACTCGTTTAAATAAATGAGTAAATAATCAAACAGATAATTTACCATGTTAAATGGGTTAAACGTGTGATAAACAAGTAAATGAGCCAAATAAGTGATTTATCGTGTTAACCGGATCCAACCCAACCCAATCCGTTAAAATAGACGTGTTAAACAGGTTATAAACATGTTTATTAAACGGGCGTATCCGTGTTTCATTTTTCTATCCATTTATTAAACAAATCATATACTGGTTTACATGTTTTTAACTAGTCACATGTTTAACCAATTTAACCCATTTAATCCGTTTGACACCCCTACTATTAATAATTTATTATACTAACATCACAAATCATTATTTTTCTTATAATTATAAGAAATGATAAATGAAAATGATATCCCAAAACATAAAATTTTTTAAAATTTTTAAAATTTTTAAAATTTTTAAAATTTTTAAAATTTTAAAAATTAACTTAATTTTTTTTTATATTTTAAAAAGTCATCCCAACATATAAAACATTTGTATTTTTGGGACCAAAAAATCAGATATCCAATTTTCACGACCCTAACATGTAGTTGTAGCATTAAAAAAGATAATATGTAGGCAGTTTTCAAATTTTAAAACGACTCAAACAAAATGTGACAGATTTTTGAAAACAAAATACAGTTGACAATGCTGTGCAATTTTCCAATTTGAAAACCAACCAAGAAATAAAATAAAATAAAAAAAATCTTAATATATATATGTATATATATATATTAAAAAAACAAAACCAATTTTCAAAATCAAAAATCAGTTTCTCAGTTTGTGGCTCAAAAAAGTGACATGTTAGGAGCAAAATCATGTTTCTACTTTTTTAAGGTCCCAAAACATAAATATTTTATGTTTTAAGATATATGTTAAAAAAAAAATTATAAAAGAAACCAAAAAATAAATATTTTTATTTTGGGACGACAACACCGTAATTTCCCAAATTAAAAAGGGCGGGGCGAAGCATGACTAAACCACGATGAATAATTGAGCCCAGCGGAACCCAAGAAAAGAGGTCGGCATAGCATGAATCAAGCCAGGTCTCAACAATATCGACACTTGGCTGCAACAACTTGCTGCATGGATCAGTGAACACGACATCAGAGTAGCCCCAGGCAAAGCCATGCCAGCCCAGGCTTGGGCAAGATCAAGAAGGGAGGGTCACGCCACTAGCTAGCCATTTGACCCAGCCCAACTGGCAGCCATTTGATTTAACTGATGTATTCAACTTTAAAATGTGACAAAAAGATGATGCAAATACTTACAAATTCAATTAAACATTAAACTGTGGGAGCAGCCATGTAAAGAAGTTAGCTTGGGTTAGCCCATTTAATCTCTGGCACGAGTACTCAACAACCAGGTTCCACAGATCACCCACCGTCCACCCATGAGACATAATCCACTCAGCTACCTGCCCAAAGAAATGTCTAATTTCAAAACACAATTGTACATACACATGAATATGTGCGCGCACACACACACACACACAAAAATGAATGCATGCTGAAGATGTAATACAAGCACATGTACACACACACACACACACACACACTTAAACACACACACACACTTATATTAATCAATACATGGTGAAGATATATAATACACACACAAGCACACACACGCACACACGCACACACACATGTGCACATGTGCATGAATTCGAGATCTATCATTCTTGGGCAACTACACCTAGCATTGCATCATGAAAATTTTTTATTCTAAATAATTTTTAATTTTTGTAAATAAAAGAGTTCTAGTTTTTAGGAATCAAAAACAATTTTCAACAAAGAAAAAAAAAATAAGCATTGTTAGAAAATAAGAAGAAATATATTATAAGAGTTACAAAAAAAGTTCTTAATTTATCATTTTCATTTATTTGGATCTCCTAGAAACATCAAAATTAGATACAATTATAAAAGTCATTCATAATAAATTGTATTATTTATAATTTTGAAGGAATAAAAGCTTGCCAATAAGACTGGGTGGAATAAAAACTAGACAAAGGAAAAAAAAAAATACAAAACACTAACATCCAATCACGCTCTCCCTAATTTGATAATATATGCTTGATAGAATCTCTTTAATTTAGGCAATTCACTCTACATTACATTCGAATAAGATTTTTGAGTTATCTTTAAATACGTTTAAACTATTACTAATGCACTGGATCTCATAAGAACTCTAAAGTTAAACGTACTTGATTGCGACTACTACCGAGATGATTGACCAGAGTAAAAATTTATCGTATACATCTACCATGTGATTGGTAAAAAGAGATTGGGAGATGGTGAAAAAAAATTAAAAAAAAAAATCATATGCATTCATGACATATCTCATAAATTGCAAGAATCTTTAAATGACTTGAAGATATGATCATCATTGTCTGCTTGATAGATTTCTATGAGATGATAGCTCCATTGTAATTAAAAACATATCTGCTTTGTGATCTAATTTTATATGAATCTAAAAGATATCTCATATTTACATATCCTACTAATTTTTGTTTCAATTCATTTTAGTAAAATAGTCTTGTATGGGTAGTTCCATTCCAATACTTTCTGCTTAGAGGAAAATTATACTTAGTTGATAAATTAACAAAAAAAAGAATATAAAAGATTTTCACGAGGATGAATTGAGTTTTTTTTTCACATCAAATGATCAAATAATCATAAGGTAGATTAATGGATGTGCTTTATTTATATTAAAATACTTCCAGATTTTCTTAATATATGATGATTGATAAACTAATTCTTTATTTGAAAAATACTAGATCTGTATGCCAAGACAAAAGCTTATTTTTTCAAGATCTTTTATTTCAAATTATTTTTGACAAATATCTTATTGTTTTTGTTACTTCTTCATTAGTTCCAACAAAACATAAATTATGAACATAAACAATATATACATATTTTTTTTATATGAAAACACAATGAGATACAAAATTATTCATATATCTTTCTATTAGTAAATATCTACTAAGGTGATTGTATAACATGTGTCTAAATTATTTTAATTCATATAAGAATCGACTAATCGTTGCACCTTAATTGAGATTATGTGACAAAATTTTGTATTAATTACTTCATATAATTTAAAACTTTCATGAATTTTCATGAGCATATCACTATCTATGGATCCATATAAATATGTAGTGATAATATCGATGAGATAAAAAATTAGCCTTTCAAATATTGTTAAGCTTATCAAAATCAAAATGTGATTGCGTTCATAACATGCGAATATGTTTTCTCATAATTAATTTTAGGACTTTGTGAGAAATCTTTGACTATTAATCCTGCTTTATACCTTATGATATTATTATTTTTATTGTATTTTCGTATAAATACCCAATTGTACCTGATATATTTTACACTTGCATGCATCTAGGCTACAGGTCCATATATTTCTCATTTTATTAAAGTATATAAATTTGCTTGCAAAGTCTCTTTTCATTTTGGCTAATTATTTCTTTGTTTATATTTATCCATATTTTATAAACAGTCACATCTTAAAATCTCACAATTTCAGGTATCCTTATTTTTTCTGGAAATATTTGTTCATTATGCATATCAATAGGAGTTTGTTGGTTATCGTATTCCTCTGCACGAGTATTTTGCTTCAATTTTGTTTTCTTTTGGGGAACTATGTTTTTTGACCCAATTGATATTTCATGCTTCAAGTATGTTTTAGAATTAATTTCTTTCTGTCATTCACGAACTTCAAATCCGTGCTAGAACATTCACAGTTAGGATATGTGACTTTGTCACTTTCTTTATATCAACAAATGCATCTGACTATTTGAAATTCACTTTCACATTGATTTATATAAGGATCAAAATAAAATTATATGGATGCATTTTAAAATAATTTCTCATCGTTCTTCTAGAATCGACTTCTTATCCCCTAACGATGAAAAAACAATTTCATTAAAATGCGAACTACAAACTTGACTCAAAATATATTTTGTTAAGATTCCAAATATCTCAAAATAGATGGCAAATTAAAACCTACATGAATTTGAAGTCAACGTAGCAGACCCATTTTGATACATTATGGAGGTGCAGTTGATATATGGACTGCTCAACCAAAAACTCATATGAAAAATATTTAATTATTTACTTAGTACAAATTACAAAAATAATTATTCATGATAAAATGTTAGTCTAATTATTATTAGACTTGCAATAATTATTTCATGTCATCAAATAGACACTAAAAATATTAAATATCATTCTTACAAATATCTTTAAAACTAAATAATTTTCTTTTGATTCGCCAGAACATAATACATCATTAATATAAAATATAGCTCCATTTGATAGGATTATAGTTGCTCTGCTACAACCTTCAATTAAATTGGATGTACCAGAGATTATACTTATACTGATATTTGTTACTATTAAATTTTTAAAAATATAGTTCAGTCAGCAAGACACATGTTATCATCTTTGAATTCAATATTACATAAATTTAGATAAAAATAAAAAAATATAAATGAAAGATGATATTGTTATTAACTCAAAATAAAATAAATAAAATTATTTAATATATACACTTTCATATTCTACTAAACAATTAAAATTATCACTAGTGAGAATCAAAAATTATCACTGCTTTCATCTTCTTTCAGAGCATCACTGACAATCAAACATGCATTGTAGGAACAAAAATACCTGATCCAAATCCTGCAGGTCACTGATGTTTAATGTGTAGTACAAAATGAAAGGTCTTAAGGCCTGAAAACAGTGAACTAATAACTCCTTAGTGATGGTGAAAGAAGAAACGAAGTGTAACTTTGATTAAGAAAAACTTACCTGAGAAGCTGCCATCCACTGAATAATTGACTTCAACACAGGGTCCCCTCCAAAAGCGCCACACCCCCAGTTTCCAGTAGCAATCCCAATTTCTTCTTCTTCATCTATAAGTGAACCAATCCTCTTGGTAGAAGTTATGAAGGCCTGGGTTTTGTCCAGCTCACTATCAACAGATGTCGATGGAGCTTCATCAGCCTAATCAAATCACACAAAAAAAAAAAAATTGAGCCATTTAGTGCATCAAATTGCGATATTAGCAATTAAGGCGTGACATAATTTTATATAATAATTATCATGAAATAATTTTCTTACTATAATTATAATTAATCATATAAATTTTAATTTTCTAAAAAAAATGAATCTATATAAATCTCTCCTCATTATCTTTAGTTTTTAATACTCTATCTATTTTTTTATATTTTTTTATTAAATTATTAATTTAAATATATAAGAGGTCATTCCTTGGTGCAATGCAAGTACGTCTCAGACCTCACAGTAAGCGGGAGCCTTGTACGCCAGGCACAATCTTTTTTTATCAATTTAAATATATTTTTATTGGAAACATATAAATTATTATTAGTAAATGAGGCTCATACATTTGTAATTTTGTAAATGAAAAAAAATGTTGTATGGATTAAAAACATAGTTATTTATGAAATCTCAACAATCACATCAAAACATGACTTTTTTAAAATTATGATCTAATCAAAGCATCGTAGATTAATGCTGATTAACTATCATCAAAGTAATATTAAATCTAATCATCAACTTGAGATAACATTATTATTATATTTAAAATCAAGCACGCACATTTTAGTTCACCAAATAATCCATATCAAACTTCAATTCTCATATATATTTTATGGAAAATTATGTAAATGAGCCCCAAATCTAAAATATTTATGTTTCGATCCTCAATTTTAAAAATTTTAATAAAAAAGATTCCAAAACACAAAATATTTATATTATGATCTCATTTTATGTTAAAATCCAAAAGCATTATTTTTTTAAAAAAATATTTTTTTTGAAAATAAAATGATTAGTGTTTCGAAAATGCTATTCACATTACACACACGCACACGCACACACACATGTTATATTTTAAAAATAATATTTACATATATAACTATTATCTATGTTTATAAATATATGGATACATTTTAAATATATTATATAAATATTGTTATATGTTAATATATAATATATTACATATATATAGATATAGTTTTTAATAGATATCATTACATGTATAGTTTTTTAATATATATATATATATATTATTTTTAATATATACCAAAGAGGTGTCAGACGGGTCATGTCGGGCGGCCTAGCACGGTATTAAGACGCCCAACCGAGCTACCGTACTAGGCCAGGCTCGGCATGATTTCTTCAAGGTCATACCTGGCATGGTCTGTAGGCATGACTGGTTTTTTATAGTGCTGGGTCAGGCCCGTACGAGCCGGTTTAAAAAATTAATTTTTTTTAAATATTTTTTTATTTTTTATGTAGTTAAAAAATAGATAATATTTAAAAATTTTTAAATTATAAATTATAAATTTTTAATAGTTTAAAATTTTTTTTTATGTTATTTATTTTAATTTTGTATTAATTAGTATATTATTAGAATTAGAATTTATATATGAAATAACAGTATTATATTAAATAATTAAAATTTAAAACTTAAATATGAATAAAAATTTAAATCAAATGAAAAGCCAAACTAAACCAAATGACAAATATAATGTAAATAAAAATGAGTATAGTATAATACATCAAAATCAAGCATAATTCATAAGCATAATATAAGTGTCGCAATCTTGCAATCATCAACCGTCAGGGGTCAAGCGGTAACGTCATTAATCATTCATCGTCGTATCATTATCATCCTTAACCTTAATATCAAAATCACAATCATATGGATCATCGTCAGCAATCAACTCCTCCACTTTCGCTGTAGTCCCAGTCCCAACACGATCTTGAATGCCCTATCTCGAATCCTCTCAATCCTTCATGCATGCTAAAACCTCAATAATATCTGGACATAATCTCAATTTCTTATCCGAAATCACATTCATTGCAATAAAAAAAAATATTGATGTTATGCTCGATACCAGAGGAGTTAGTAGTTCCTGTGTCATCCTAGATAGCATGAGAAAGATGGACTCGTATAATTTTCACCACTGTAATATATCAAGATTCTTAGTATTAAAATATGATAGAATTGAGCAATAATCGGTATCTAAGTACCGAGATAACTTGCTCATTTTCGACGGTCCACCCTGCCATTTCCCCCTCAATAACTGAATGGAAAAGTTATCTCCGAATATGGTATCCATGCCCATATTCGGAGCCTCACTACTACTAACATCATACATAGTATCACAATATATGAAAAACTCAGTCAACTTTTTATGAATAAACCTATCAGGTAGGTCTTTTAGGTTCATGTATGAGGAAATGTAAGTCAAAATATTATCTACTATTTTCATTTTAACCCTAAGGTCTATGCAGACAGCCAGATAATAAAGAGATGAGATGGTAGAACAATATTATAAGTACTAGTTTTCATCTCTACAATCATATGACTAAGTATCGGGTCAGTTCGATACTTCCCAAACATGCTACTAATATTACACATGCACCTGAGTACATATGCCATAAATTCATTAATTATTATTTATATTTCTAACTTATAATATTTTAGTATGTTAGTCCTAAATGTAGACCTAGGAATCCTATGATAAGCAGACTGAAAATATGTTTGTATTATGCTTACTATCTTTGAATCTTCCAAAAATCTGATCAAAAACTCATTATGGTGATAAGTTTGGTCATATCTTCCCGACCCAACTCATTATGGTATATGAAAGGGGTAAACATTGAGACTGAACTGAATCCAGCCTCAAAAAATCCACCACTGAGTAGGATTTTCCTAGAATCTAATGCACCATATTTTTTGGTGTATATTTCAGCATGCCTCTTAAGGTACATAGTCCCAAACATACTTTTACAAGCTAAACTTTTTTTATAATATTTGTACTGTGTCATTTTTTCTTTAACACCCCTAATATTTTTTTATTTTATTATATTAAAATAAGTCCAAACTACAGAAATCCTAGTTTTTTATTTTTTAGATATTTGGGTTGAGACAACCAGAGAAACCAAAGTTTTAGCAACATCAGACCGTTAGATAGTATTTTTATTTTCCAAATTTAAATTAATTTCATTATTATTGTCAATTTTTTGATTTTTTAGACAAGAAGATAGACTGTAGAGTAGAGAGAGAGAAAGTGAAATACTAAAATTTTTTAAAAATAAAATATAGACTTAAAAGTTAACTAATTAAAAAAAAATAGAAATACTCGTAATACAGTGTAAAGCACGTGCATCACAAATCCAAAGTCTAATCCAAATACCAATTAAAGTTGAGCACGAGTTGCAAGTCTTGAAAAACCAAGCCAAAATCCAAGAGATAGAATTTTAGGAGAGATACTTGAGAGATAATGAAATTTTATGTTTTTGAAAAATATAAATATTAGAAAGAGGGGGGAGAGATATAAAATAATAATATGATTTTTTTTAAAAAAAAGTTATTTTTCTTGATTTTTTTTAATTTTTAATGATTTTTTTGGCTCATAATTATGTGAGCGGTCAAATTCTGTCCCATAGCCGTTGGAGGCAAAATCCAACGACTTAAATTTTGTATTTTTTTAAGTTTTTACTGTTGGGTACTGGGGGGAGGTTGGACTCGGACTCGGGTCGAAAAAACCATGGGCCTGGATTAGGGCCCATAGCCCTGACAAAATTTTCAAAATCCATCAGGGCTACGGGCAGTTTCTCGGCTCGTGCCGAGATACTGTGTCCACAGGCCTAGGTACTAGGCCATGCCTGGCCTAGCATGAGGCCCTATTAGCCTCGGCACGGCACGACACGACTTGTGCCAGAAGTAGGCCCGGCCCGGCACGAGCATGAAAAATTCCCGTGCCGTGCAGGGCCAGGCACAGCCAAATCATGCCAGGTCAGGCCGGCCCGATATGTTTGACACCTCTACCCACACACATAGACAGACACACACAGACAGACACACACACACATGTATATGTATATATTACATGAAGAGTATTTTCAAAAAAACTATTCATGATTTTTTTCAAAAAATTTAAGTATTTTTAAAATAAGGATCTTTTTGAATCATAACATAAAACATAACTAGAATATAATTATTTTATATTTTGGAAACCTTTGTATAAAAACTTTTAAAATGAGAATCAAAACATAAATATTTTATTTTATTAGTTCTTGACATAAATTTTATTAAATTTTATCTCATTATCATTATTTTAAATTTTAAGAGTTTATATGTTCTTTTATATCTTCTAGTCACTTGTCAATTAAAATATATTATTATTAGAGTTGTATAAATTAGTTATTTCTAAATAAAATTTATTCATGTGCAAATAAAAAAAATAGTTGTATGGAATAGCATCAAAATAATCTATGAAATCTCATCCATTGATGGTTGAAACATGTGAGACACCAGAGATTATCTATCAAGACCACGAGTGTCAATTACAATAGTTGATTATTATATCCTAAAAGACTAAAATTAGAGGTATCAAATGGGTCGGACTGGGCTGATCTATTTTTTGAGGTCCAATCAGGCCACCGTGACGTGCCTGGAAAGACATGGCTTGATAAGTGCTGGTCCGGCATGGCCTGCCAGCTTGACTCATACCCGGGTCATGTCGAGTAGTGCCTGGACTTTCCGGGTCGGACATGGTTGTACCTAGTTTTTTCAGCTAGATTTTTAAAAAAATCTAGTTGGATCCCAGGGCCAGTTTACAGTGTCATTAAGCCAAGCACACTAGTTGTGCTTGGCCCAGCATGAGCCACAACCTACGACATGGTTCTAAACGGTGCCAAGGTGGGCCTTGGGCCGCCCAACCAGTTTGATACCTCTAGCTAAAACTAAGACAAATATGTCCTAGTAAATCAGCCAACCACACTCAAAGAATGAAAGAGGTCGTATCTAATACTCTAAGATCTATCTTTAACGTGTGATTTGCGAAAGATTAATATTTTGAGAGCTTTATCCTCGAAACTCAGAGAGATTATATTTAATAAATCTCACACCCAACATCTATTACTCTTAGAAAAAGATATTTATAATCACACCAAGGTTTGACCTTTAACATATGTACACTATAAAAATTCTCTAATTAATCAGTCATTTTAGTACTCTTTTTGTTCAAGTAAATTTAATTTCAAAGTTCTTATTAGATTTAGTATATCATTTTTTGTGTACTTACATACTCAATTACACAGATTAATAGCTCTACAAGGATTTTTACTAAGATCTACAACAAGAATAAATAGAGTATATAAATAAATGAATACTAGCTCTTTAAGCCTAGCCAAATATGCGGTAATAATCTTGAGCATTACAAGTATCATAGGCCACAAAATTATTGTTAAAGACTAGGAATTACTTTACTATAGAGGGTCTAAAGAAAAATTATATTACAATAGAAACACTTTCTTACAAAGATGACTAGAATTATATCACATGTTAATATCCTAAAGGGCCAAGTTGGCTGGACGGCCTGGGCACGAGACACAGCCCAACCGAGTCATGCTTGGCCCAGCACGACACAGTCCAGAACTGTGCCTGGACCTAAGTCGTACCTGTCCAAGGCACGGCTCGTGTTGTGCTGGGCTAGAGGTTATCGTGCCTCATGCGGGGCCAAGCATAACCCACGTGTTTGATCCATTGTCATGGTCCACCTGCACGGTAACCATGACCCATGCCCGAAAATGGATCACGAGTCATAGAAAACTAGGTAACTAAATTCTTGTGACCCTCTGCACCTGGACCCATTTAAAAAAACTATTATTTTTAAAATTTTTTTATTCATATTTATCTACCATATTCATGTGATAAATTCTTTAATAAAAGTTGCCACGTTAACATGGCAGATACAATTGGGACATAAATCCCAATGGCTTGTGGTCGTGGACTCGGACTCACCATGAGTCCATGACCACTCATCATTATGTGGTGGAGGTGGAAGGTGCATGTGGTGGTGCTTCCCACAAAATCGGCGCAATCCGGCATGATCCGAGATGACCCAGCACGTTAAGCATGAGTTTGCCTAGAATCATGCCGTGCTGGGCCTGGCAGACAATCAATCGTGTCGTGGCAGGCATGTTGGCTTGACTGGGCCACCCAAAAATGGGCCGTGTAGGCACAACACGGCTTATTTGACACCTCTAAATATCCTAGATGCAAAGAATATTTTAGAAACTTCTAGAAAATTCTAGAATTATATATGACTCGGTCCTATATTATTCTACATTTTTTTAGGATTGATTGGTAACAACACAAGCACACTATTTATTGAATCATAATTCACTTTATAATTCATTTCGCAGAAGTTGTGGATAACAACAGAACAACAACATGCTGCAAAAAAAAAAAGAGAGGAATAACTCATACCGAGAATTTTTTTTTGGATGCATCAGTTGCATAGTTTTCATTGTTTTCCGAATGGCACCTTTGAGTTCCAGATTCTTCTAACAATCTCTCATATTGATCGATTTTTGATTGATCAAAAAATCCACAAAAAGCTTTATTGGTTTCCCTGTCAACGACAAACCCGAAAGATAACAAATTTCTAACCGGAAATGCCATTATTATAACCGGGCCAGGCCCGGTTCAGGAAGAGCCAAAAGAGATGTCACAGGGCCACTTATTTTAGCCATCCTTAGTTTCCCTCCCTCTGACTCTATTACTTTAATAGAAATTAAAGAAATATATTTCAATTGAAATATCTCTTTTTTTTTTACTAGCTTTGACCTATCATAGAGAACAATATATATTTTTTTGTCTATTTTACTGTTATAATACTTGTAAAAATTAAATATTAAATAAATAACACACAAATTCATCTCAATCTCAATAATAATGATAAATATGTACACATAAATACAATAAAAATTCTATTACTAAAAAATTAAAACAAAAAAGACCAGGAAAACACATAAGTTAAGTATTCCCACAAACAAATAGTGAATGAAAAAACTTTAATATCATAATTAAGCTGGTGCATAAATATCAAGTATATTAAATTTAGAATAAAGGGAAGTATGTTGATATCTCTTTAAGACTTTCGTAAATATATCGATTGGCTGGTCTGCTGTAAAAACATAAACTATAATAATAATCTCATATTTTATATTTTACTTGAAAAAAAAATAATTTATCTCTATATATTTTGTTTATTCATAAAATATTAAATTAGAAACTATATATTTCGTTGTTTATCATAATAAAAAATAATAGGAGAAATAAATACATATCTGATCTTCTCAAGAATCTATCTTAACGAAAGTATCTCACATGCAACTATCATCATCACCATTAGCTTTATTTCTATAATAAGTCTTGAGATAGAGGTGTTAAATGAACCTTGCTGCATGGCTCATTTTTGGATGACCTAGTCGGGCCACCGTGTCGTGTCAAGCATAACCCGACATGGAAGTTATGTCATGCCTAGAACGGCACGACAAATAGTCTGCCCAGCCCGACACGACACAAGCAGCATGATTCCAGGTAGACTCATGCCTAACGTGCTGGGCCATCTCGAGTCATGTCGAATCATATTGGTTTTGTGGGCAGTACCACGACATGCACTGTCTGCCGCCTGCCGCCGCTGCCACCACACACCAATGAGCAGTGAGTCCACCACACAACGTCGTGGTGAGTCCACATTCCACAAACATGAGCCATTGGGAATTCTGTCCCATAGGCATCCATCACATCAACGTGGTAGGTTTCATTAAAAAAACCCGTTACATGGATGTGACAAATGTGTGTAAATAAAAAATTTTAAAAATCCAGTTTAAAAAAAATGAGTGAGGGAAAATGGGTCACAAAAATCTAATTATCTAGTTTTTTGTGACCCAAGACCTATTCCCGGTGTAGGGTCATGGTCATTGTGCTGGTAGACCATGCCAACAGGTCAGGTATGACCAAAGTCTAGACACAATTATTGACTGTGGAGTGCCGAGCCATGCATGACTTAGTTAGGTTATGCACAGGCCGTCTGACCCACTCGACACCTCTATCTTGAGATCACTATCTATCTATTATTTTTTTCATAAGACAATATAATCTTCAAAAAAAATATAATGTCTTGTAATAGATATTCTCTCTTTGTAAGTGTTGATGTCCAAATAAAATCATAAAATTAACTAATTAGAGGTGCTGATTGTCATGAAAAAAGATACCTGGGGCTAATAATATAAGTATTAAAACTAAGATCATCTTAGTCACGAATGAGGATATATAATAATAATTCACTTCAAACATATGAGTAAACTCTATGACTATATTTACCACTTTCTTGTGATCTATCTTCATAGTGAAGACTCACCTATAGCCAATGATATATATTTCCAAAGATCAAGACGCTAGATTTTATGTTATATTAGAGTGAAAAATATTTCTCTATTCCACTATTGTCTAACACCATCATATATAAGATAATATCTAAGAAAAGACTAAAAAATCCTAATATTATAAAAAAAATAATATAAAAAAGAAATTAAAAAATATGAATTCAATAATACATGTGAAATATAATATTCAGTACAACTCATCTTCTTTTTCTGGAGAATAATTAAAAAATCAAAGATTAAAAAGTTAGTTAGAAGATTATCTAGCTTCACAGAAGATTCTTACACTTGAACTTGCTTATATGTCTTATTCTCCTAGAATAGAGATGAAGTCATAGGTGATTAATTCTACACGCTCCAAACTCATCCTAAGTTGGAGATGCAATCAATTCAGGAGCTATTAGTTCGACAAACTTAAGCAAAATTTCCTTTCCAAGAAAGCCTTACTCTTTTTAGAATCAATCTATTATGTTCTTATAAGTAATATGATGAGTCACAATCTAAGAACAATATATTACTAACACTATAATCAAAAATTCTCATTTTGGTCATAAACAAATAACATAGCCTAAAATAAATAAACAATAAATCAATAAAAATCAAATATTTAATGTGATATTTAACCATAGAAATAAAAATATATAATTTATTATACACACTCTCAAGGAAATCCTTGCTCAAAGTTTTCTGATAGTACAAAATAATATTGGGATTTATATTAAAAAAATATAAAATAGATAAATTATCAAGTTAAATATTATCATAATAAATTATTTTAAATAATTTATCATCGGATATAATAACATTTAAAAAATAATAAATAAAAAATAATATGTGAAGTGACTATTGATCTATGACTAAAAACCTAAGAATTTAATATGAGAAGACGAGTCACAAGTATTAATATACCTAAAAAATAATAAGTATTTATTATTTTGAGAAAAATTTTATGCACTGCTTTTCTCCCCTAGAAATGATTATGATTAGCAAATTTTATAATGACCATTGGATGACTCCAATAACTGATGTCTCTCAATAACACTTAGTACTCTTAGTCTTCTCTCTAAAAATAAATCACATCTCTTTGGCACGTCCTCTCTTCCTAGAATATGTGCAACAAAGAAAGAATCTCTCACGTGGGAGCATCACACTGCACATCAGTGCACTCCACATCACTCACACTGTACAATAGGTTGACGCCAACAGTGAGTTGACATTTTAGCATTGACACACTAGACCATTTTAGCATTGAAACACTTGGTTGACTCCAATAAAAAGGAAGCTATGCTGTAAATCATGCATTCTACTTCACAAACTATGCTGTAAACCATTCATACACTAAATTCTTCTTCAATTCACTGTTGCGTGCGCCCCCACTGTTCAGCAATTTTCTTCTCACTGCACCACTACCACTACATGCCACACACATTGCCACCACACTTCCATGTTTGCACAATGTTCACTATGGTGCACACCTTCACTTTGCACCATCGTACAATCAATGTGCACCAATGGGCATTGTGCGACGTGGTGTGCGCCTTCAATGCATACCACTGGACACACAGTGAGCAGCACTTTCTTCTATGGAAACTAATGTCACACATGCCACTAGCTGACAAGAGCACTGACTAACCCTAATTTAACTTGAAAATCATAATCATGGAAAAATCCTGCTTTGATAACGGTCATGCTTAATGCACATGACTCTCTCTTAGTGCTAGGTCTATGAAAGATTAATATCTCAACTATCTTACTCATAAAAATCAAAAAGATTATATATGATAATGTGTCAAACCCGAGATCTATCATCTTTAGACAAAAATACTTGTCATCACACAAAGACATAACCTCATATATAAAATAAAAATTAAATATTAAACAAATTCATCTCAATCTCAATAATAATGATAAATGATCAGACACATGCATACAAGGAAAATCTTAAAATGATAAATAAAAAAACAAAAATATTAGGATAATCAATAAATAGGTACTTTCACCAAAAAATAATAAATAAAAAAATTTCATCAATACTCCATCTCCATGTAAGTTTTTAAAGCAAATAAAATAGAAGGATTTTATCTTCTTATCAAATTTTAAGTATTATCTCATTTATTAATGATTTATTGTGTTTCAGCATCACTATCATAAATATTAATAGAACTACAAATTATTGAAGCACACACACTAAAAGGAATTTAAAAGTCAAATATATAACAAAATACTAATGATATTTCTCACTTAGAAGCATACAATATCACATTCACAAATATTACCAACTAATAATAAAAATCACATTATTTTTTGTACCCTTACAGAGCTTAGGAAATCAAAAACACAAAAAATTTTTACTTCAAAAACAAAATAATTTTTGCTAAAATTATTATCTCATGATTATAAGAGAAAATATTTTGATAATATTGATACTAATCATATAAATTAAGTCTAAAAAAAATGTAATCAAGTATTCTCTTGCAAAACTAACTAATGAATATCTTTCCTCAATGTTTCGATCTAAATTTTAACCCATGAAGAATCTAACAATATTCAAGGAGAGAGAGAAAAGAAGAGAAAAATAAAATACGAAAAAAATATATTTTTTCATTAATCTTTAAAAAATGAAAAATAAACATATATATAATTGAGACAAGACATGTTGAGTATTCAACACAATGTAAATGAGGAAAAAAATCAACAAAAAAAGCTTATAAATCATACTAAACTTTAATATTATACTTTGAATTAGTGCTTACATGTTATAGACACTTAAATTGAATGAGAGAGAAAATACACTGGTTCTCTAAGCATCTTCATGAGGAAATTTACAATCTGCTCGTCGATAAATACATAGGTAGTCACTATAGAATCATCCTAGATCTTCTCCCAGAATAAATGATAATTAATTTCAATATATTTTGTTCGCTCAATAAATATCTAATTGACAATAATGTATCGACATGTCTGACCATTATAATAAAGTATCATCAACTTCTAAACTAGGAAGCCGAGCTCCTCCAAAAAGTAACTGATTCAATAGAATGCAAAATAATCAATATCTTAGCTATGCACTCTACCTCCGCATTGAATATCAAAACAACGGTTTGACATTTATTTTTTCAAAGCAAAAGATTACTTTCAAAAAAAAACTACAAAAGCATGTAGCAAATTTCATATTTATAATCGTTAGAGCCCAATTAAAATCTAAGAACACCTCTACCAAATTATGTCACTAATTTCTGAATGAAAACACTCATCATAAATTATTTTTTCACATAGATGCGAATCTTGAAAAGTATATACATATAAGTATGTGAGAATTTAAAAAATAGCTAATGATATTAATAATATAAAAAAATATCTATTATGATGACTATCTGATAATTTAATGTTGATATGATTTTCCTATATATGATAAAAATAACTTCCATTAAGATATGCATAATTGATTATTTCTCTTAATTAAAATATCATAAATGTATCCTATTAATATTACATATTATTCTCCTGATCTACATTAATAAATATAAAAATAATCTAACACATATTTCCTAAGATCAAAAATAATGAGTACTAAAGAAAACCTATTACATCATACTCTATGATATTAATTCAGGCCATAAAAAGTTATTTGCAATCTAAATACATTACATGTGCTCCACAAAATAGTAATGTATAATGACTACTACATTAACATCTTTCATCAAGATCATCATAGATAAATATATTTCTCACATCCAGCTTATATACAATCAACTTATGTGCTGCAACAATAAAAATTAATAACCTAATAATTATCATCTTAGCTATAAAAAAAAATGTAACCAATAATTAATATCATAAATTTATATAAATTTTATATCTACCAACATAACCTTGAACTGATAAAACATTTTCTTTAGAACGAGTCTTCACCATGTACGCCGACTTACATCTCACTTCAGACTTAACTTATATATTTTCAAACAATATCCCAAGTAAGATTAGAAATGACTGCACTCAATTCATCCAACATAGCCTATTATCATATTAAATAAACATCTTTCATCAAGATCATCATAGATAAATATATTTCTCACATCCAGCTTATATACAATCAACTTATGTGATGTAACAATAAAAATTAATAACCTAATAGTTATCATCTTAGCTATAAAAAAAATGTACCAATAATTAATATCATAAATTTGTATAAATTTTATATCTACCAACATAATCTTGAACTGATAAAATATTTCCTTTAGAACGAGTCTTCACCATGTACGCCGACTTACATCTCACTTCAGGCTTAACTTATATATTTTCAAACAATATCCCAAGTAAGATTAGATATGACTGCACTCAGTTCATCCAACATAGCCTATTATCATATTAAATAACTAAGTACATTGAAAAGAATATCATAAAACATATAGTAATCAAAAGATAATAAAAAATTAGAATACATAATACTAAAACAAGAATAAAAGAGTATATATGACAATGAGAAATAGGTAAAACACATCATTCATTTCCTTTATAAAATAATCAAAAGGTCAAAATTACTACTCAAAGTTAGATCAACTAATATGATAAGAGACTCATCTGAGGGAGGCTATTGACATATCAGTCTAAAATATACCTTTAGGTGAGAATCATCAAGTGTCTCTATATATATATATATTTTCTTTCTAAGAAAACTCACATCTCATGTCTAGTAGAATGATCAAATTAGGCTCCTTTTCCCGATACATAGCTCAAAGAAAAGTCATACTACTCTCCTCAAAACTAGATTTGCTAATTGTATCAACTATCGAAGCAAGTGTAAATGATACTTTTAAAGAGTAACAACTAGACAAGAAAAAAAAACTTATCATTACGATGTTCGAAGGTGCATTATCTTAGATTAAGTTATTAAAAAAGAATGTCCCAAAAGAATATCACATTATTACTCATAATGATCATTATGGCCTCTAGTGAACACATATATCCCTTCGACGTATTAAATAATTCAATGAAAACATATTTGATTGCATGAACAACCATATCTCTGATCTCTCGAGCAAAAAAAAAATTTTTAAAAAAATAAATGTAACTAAAAATCTTGAGTGAAATATAAAAAAAATATCTTCTTTAGATATAAAATCTAAAATATTATACAGCATGAAATGATAAAAGATAACATTCAATTAATTAGCAAGCTAGTGATTAACACCACTTATTCCCAAAAATACATAGAAATAAATCAACATAGTAGAAATATTTTAATCATCTCAATTAAATATTAGTTCTTTCTTTTAGCTCTCACAATTTGCTCAAGAATATTAACACAAGTTTTTTGGTGAATCATTTCACATTATTCAAAAAATAAGTATATTAATCATAATTATATTCTAAATTATTATTATATCTTAATATTTAAATATCATAACTAAACTATATTTTTATTTTTTTATAAAATTTTATGAATATAAACATAATTTGATATATTTTTTAAGAATTAATAGTCAAGTCAATCTAATAAAATCATTAAAAAAAATAATAAATTATTGTAAACAATTATGTATGATCATTAGAGGTGTCAAATGGGTCGTGCAGTGTCGGCTTGACCCATTTTTGGTGGCCTAGTTAGGCCACTATGCTGTGCCGGGTACAACACAACTTGATTAATGCCAGTCTAACAAAGCTTAAGTTTGGGTAGAATCAGGCAAAGTCATGCCCGAAGCTTCAGGTTGGAAGGAGGAGGGGAGGTGCATCCGCATGTGCCTAGGTCATGCCATGTGGATGCACACAACCAACCACGTAGCAAGCTAATTAAAAAAATCTCCATATGTACTAGATGAGGCAGGGTTTAAAAAATTGTATTTTTTTAAAAGCAACCAAGCAGGGCGGACACGAGCCGAATGATACATGCATGATTCCTTGTCCCCACAATCCTAGGTCATGGTACCCATGCCGGTGAATCATGCCAATGGGCTAGGCACTGAGGTCGTGCTTGGCTCAGCATGAAGCACAACATCCCCTGGCCCAGCATGGCATGAGTCATGCCTCAAGCTAACACAACTTGAGTCCGAGCATGGTTTTGGACCATGTCGTGCTGGGTTAGACATGGCTCAATCAGACTGTGCCCAAACTACTCAGCCCACTTGCCACCTCTAGTGATCATTCTATACGATCCTCAAATATCAAAATGAATTAGATTAACTAAATCTCCTAATATCCCTCCTGATGTGCTGAATAAGAAACTTTAATATATTTTCCTAATTAATATTCCTCACAGTTAATAAAAGTCATTCCATTAATGATTAACTCTAAAATCTTTAGTTTATCCAATAATAAATGCTCAAGTTGAGAGTTTACAATAAGTGGATCAATAATATTTGCATACCTAGAGAAATTCTTGTGAATGAAGAAAAATAAGTATAATTTAACACGCTCAATCATCATGAAAGTCATCAGCATGATCCATCAATCATGCATAGACATTAAAAGAAGAATAAATAATGTCAAAACTCAATTACTTAACAAAATAACTAGTGAAAAATAAATCACAACAAATCTTTAATATAAAAAAATGTGACAAAAAACAACAACTTAATATTAACATGATTATATCTTTTGGTTAGTATAATAATATCATTGGCTACCATAATTTCAAAGAGTCTAAATTATACAAAATAAATAAAAAGAATATGATCCCCTATAGCATGAGTATTGACTCCTAAATCTATTCTCAATAGTTAAAGTGATGGGTAGAAAAAAAAATTATAGATTATGATAATATTTTTGTATGAAGAGAATGTGTCAAAAAAAATGATGTAATATTAACATGGCCATACTCTTTGATCCATACAACAATATCATTAACTATCAAAATATCAAAGTCTCTATATATTGCACAAAAACAAAGTGCAAAGAGTATGATCTCCTATGACAAATATTGATCCTTAAACCTATAATTCAATAATTTAGACAGAGATGAAAAAAAATCACATATATAAGAGAATCTTAGCTAGAAGTGTTAAACAGACCTTGCCAATATTTTAGGCTTGTTCGGGCCATCATGCCATACTCGACATGACATTTATCATGGGTCATGCCATACTGTGCAATGCCGCCAAGGTTCTAAAAAGGGGCAGCTCTACAAAACCCATTGGAATGACATTTGGATGGGTCATGTTTAGTCAGGCTAACCAAGTTTTTTCCAAGCTAGATTGGATCAGAACCAAGCTAGTCAATTTGGCCATCCGAGCCAAGATTGCCATGCACTGGTCATCCGTGCCAAAAACTTTGGCCCGACACATCTCGCTGCACGTCCAGAGATGGTTCTGAACCATGCTGCGCAATAGTTGTGCCCGAGCTGTCTGGCCTAATTGATTTAAAAGTATCAAATAGGTTGGACAGCTCAAGCTCAGCTTGAGGCATGGCCGGACTCAGCCATGCCTAGCCCAGCATGGCAAGGAAAAAAACTGTGCCTAGGGTCTGTGTCGAGTTGGCTCATAGCATGGATCATGATGTACTGTGCCGAGGTAACTCAGGCCTCATGCCAGGCCAAGTACGGCCCAAAACCCTAGCCAGAAGGCACGGTTCATTGGCACGACCCAAACCGTGCCCCACCCATTGGCCCCAGATGGTTGGACATGGATCTGGGGCCTGTGTTCGGACTTCGGAGTCCGAAGTCAAAACTGACCTAAACCCGACCCCAACGCCCGACTTCCCAACAGTCTTGAACCCGACCTATCATCTACAGATTCTAAAAGCCAAAGCTTCTGAAATCTGTGACTGTTGGGCTGGTTCGACGATCGAACCGACCAAATGGTTAAAAAAAATATACATTTTTAATTTTAAGCGGTTGGATTTGACCCTAACGACTAGGGACAGAATCTGATGGCTGTCGTGATTCTATGCCTAAAAAAATCAAACAAATAGAAAAAATTTGATTTTTAATTATATTTTTAAAATTAATATATTACCCCCTCTTATTCTTAATTTTTATTTTATATATATATCTCTCTCGTATTATCTCTCCGTCTCCTCTTGACTCTTGTCTTCTCTCTCTCTCTCTCTCTCTCTCTCTCTCTTTCTTAGGTTTTGACTTTCAAGACTTAGGTGCAAAGCACAGATTATCAATTACAGTGCGGACTTCATAAAGTAAATAAAATTTTATGTATTATGGGTATTAATTTTAAAATTTTGATTAGTTTATTTTTTATTTTAATTTTAGTTAAAACTTTTAGTTTAATTAATATTAATTAATATATAATTTTAAAAATAAAAATAAAAATATAATTAATAAATTAATAAAAAAATTAAAATAACAAATAATAATTTTAATGACGATAATGAAATTAATTTAAACATAAATATTAAAAATTTTAATATGGATAATGATAACCCTACGAAAAAATCCAAGACCATCAAAACTTTATTTTCTCTGATTGCTTCTAACCTAAATATCTAAAAAATAAAAAACTAGAAAAAAAATCAATAATTTAGACTTGCTTTAATATTATACAATATAAAAATACTAGGTATGGTAATGAAGAATTAACACAATACAAATATTATAAAAAAATATTAATATATACGAATTCATGTGGGACTGGGCACCCTAAAAGACATACCAAATAATGCATCAAAAAATAATGTGCATTAAATCCTAGGCAAACCCAACACATCGATAGGTTCTTTGAGGCTGGATCCAATTCAGCCTCAATGTTGACTCCCTTCATATACCACAATGAGTTAGGAAGAGAAGACAAGACCAAACTGATCACCACGATGAGTCTTCCGATTAGATTTTTGAAGGATCCAAAGATAGTCAATATCATACTAACTTATTTTTAACTTGCATATGTAGGATTCCTAAGCCCACATAACTCAGAAAAAAATAATAATTAATAAATTTAGAAAATATAGCAAAATGATATCCATAATATCTAATATCTAAAGTAATAACAATAATGCATCTTATGCATGCCTTACCGCATACTATATAGATTCAAAATGAATACTAAATAAAAACAATTAGGATTCTCAGAGATTCTCTATTCTCATGATAACTCGGTCATTTATGAGTATGTAATAAAAATCTTTAGAGAATATAATATTCAAAATAAAATATATATTATCACATTCGATAATATATCTAACAATGAAGTAGTAATTAACATATTTATTATGACTATTAGAGATTGACCTTTATGAGAGATTTTCTACGTTAGATGCATCATGCATGTATTATGTTATTAACCTCATAATACAAGATGTTAATAAGATAAAGGTTATTTCCCATGTTTTAGAAAACATACGCAACTCACTAATATTTTTTCGTATGTCTCGCAAACAATAAAAGTTTGATTGTCTCTGTTTATCTGTAGGTCTAAAGAAAAAGAAATTCTAATTGGATATGAGACACCGTTTGAATTATACATACTTGATTAAAATCATGTGTTGGATACGAATATGTGATATCCGACTACGTCAATAGCAAGAGTGACGAACTTATTATTGATGATAGTAACTGGGCTAAAAAATTTTATTTATAAAATTCCTGAAAATTTTTTATAATATATTTAGAAAATTTAGAGATAACCTGACATTTAGTGATATGATTGTTGAGATAAAAACCAAGTATTTAAAGTACTGGTCCATTATTTCATCTTTTTATTGTTTGTCTGTCTACATAAATCCTAGAGTTAAGATGGAAGAGGTAGAGAATATTTTGACATACATATCCTCGTGCATAAACTATGAAGACCAACCTAAAAGTTTCATTCACGAGAAGTTGACCGAACTATTTACATACTATAATTCTAAGTATAGTAGTAGTAGTAATGAGACTCTGAATACGAATATGAATATCATATTAGGAGATGATGACTTTTCTATTTAGGTAGCAAGAAAGAAATGACAAGATGGATCATCAATAAGAGTGAGCTATCTTAGCACTTAGATATCAATTACTGCTCAATCCTATCACATACCAATAATAAGAATATTGATATTTTATAATAGTGAAAATTATATGAGTTCACCTATCCCGTACTGTCTAAGATAACATGAGATTTACTAACTCATCCGGTGTCAAACGTAACTTTGGTGTCGACTTTTTCTGTTGTAATAAATATAAAAAATTAAGAATACATTTAGATATTATTGAGGCATTAACATGCATGAAGAATTAAAAGAATTCGAACATGGACACCTAAGATTGTACTAGAAGTGTAGCAAGAGTGGAGGAGCTGATTGTTGATGATGATCCATGGTACTTTGATGATGATTAATGAGTGTGATTGAGCCTACTGGATTGCTTATAACCTACCACTAGTGATATCATCATATGCTGAAGAGATTGATCATTTTGAATTATCTTTATTTATTTATTTGTCATTTGAGCCTTTATTTTTTTTGTTATTTTGTTCTTTGTTTATTTAGATACTTACTTACATGATTGATATTTTATGTTTATACGTTTATTCTTAATGTATTGATTTTAATCTTTTAATAGGTTAATCTTACTTTATTATTTTATAATTTGTACATATTTGTAGTTGTTAGCTATTACTTGTGAGTTATGACTTATAATAATAATTTTGTTTCTTTGTTGTATTAATTTAATTAATTAATTTAGTATTAAAATTTAAAATTTATAATATTTTTGAAATTTAAGATAACCCAATTCTGAACGAGCCGAAATGGCATGACCCGAGCACCCGGTCCAAACTAGTTACAAAGTGGGCTGGCGCTTCTCAAACTATGCCGAGGATGGCACGACATGATTACTATACAGGGTCATGCCGGGCACAACACAATGGCCCGATTGGGCCACCAAAAAATGGCCCAGCCTAGCCAATTTGATACCTCTAAGTTGATTTAGTAGCTTGTTGAGTAGCCTCTAAATCCCAAAACATTCTCCATAACCCAAGATGCGACGTTCAACATCTCTCCAAAGTGTGTTGCAGCTTCTCACAAAAAGAACATATCACCACTAGTTTTTTTCCTCTTAGAGCACTCATGTTAGGTCTCTCACTATCACTTTGTAATAAAACTAATATAGTAATCTGATGCCTAAATCACCCTTAGTTAAATTATAAAAGAATTAGAAATATCTTCTCACTAAGAATATGAGCTCGCAAAATGGTGAATCATTCTTTAAACATATGCAAGTACATGATATTGTGAATATGATCACTCAAATTTTTCAATATAATTTAATAAGTCAACATAGGTATCAACTTATCAATCATCTCCCCAAACTATGTCCAAGCTGCATAATAAATCACATTATTTTGATCAGTCAACCTGTATATTAATAACTATGTAATACTATCAATATCATACAGTTTGAACATTGATGACAAGTACATATATGTAGTCAAGTCTCAAATATTATTGCATAAGACATAGAAACCAAATATTTCTGACACACTCAGATCAATTGACTATCATAGATAAACTAGTAACTATGCATCCAATAGGTATCTCACATATCTTTAGCTTACCCACTAATTTTTTATTGAATGTAGCCCACAATGAATAAATGTCTACCTTTAATTTCTATTAAATTATCCCTATGATCCCATACTAATTCTGATCATCCCCATGACATGTAAAAACACAAAAATAAATCCACAAAATCACGAAGCAAATAAACTTACATAATCATAAAACACTCCACCAAAAAACCATCATAGTAATCATCACATTCACCAACATGACGGATATAACCAGATCACTGAACTGTGATAGTCCATCACTAGAGTCATCATGGAATCCACTACATGAACCATCAACATCCAGTAAAAATATCAAAAATCAATTTAAAGAGTCCCAACCACCACAATTTACATTTTCCAGATGCAAAACAACCTCACAATGTTGTTATCTAATACCTTTAGAACTGACATTGCTATTACAGATGCCAACAATAAATAAAAACCCTTGCTAACACTTGCATTCGGTGCACTGCCACCCTAAACACCATGTGCCACCTTTGATTCACCTTCACATAGCTTTGTTACCATGCTATAGCATAACCTAATAGGGTTTTGCCTTTCGATGATATTCGAGAAGATAAAACATGAAAAATAAATGTATTTTTTCATTTAACTTCAAAAATGAAAAATGAACACATATATTATTGGCATATGCCTAGAGGTGTCAACTGAGCCGGGTGGATCGGACACAACCCGCGGTACAGCCTGGTTCAGCCGTGCCTAGCCCGGCCTGGCACGGCACGGACCACGATCCGGAACCGTGCTTAGTCCAAGGTCGTGACACCTCATGGCACATTTTGTGCCGGACTAGGCACAACCCATGTGATTGGCCTGGTGGCATGGTCCACCGGCCCAAGACTGGCTAAGGGTCATGGGTCGAATCCAGTCGGGTGATCACCCGGCGAAATGGTTTATTATTTTTTAAAAAAATCCGACCACATAAGCTAAATCTTTCTTACGTGACTAATTAAAATTGGCCGGTCACGTAAGTTTGCCACCCATTGCATTTTTGCGCAATGAGTTCCATAGGGACGATCCGGCACGGCCTGCATTCGGCCGTGCCTAGCAAAAAAGGGCCGTGGTGGCACGACACGACATGGCCCGTTTGACACTTCTAGGTATGCCACTTGTCAAGTGCTTTTATACAGTATAAAAGAGAAAAAATAAATATAATAAACTTACATATTATACTAAATCTCACCATATATATCATTTAATATTTTGAATATCCTCCAGTGCTAACACGATAAAGAACATTGAAGGTCAATTGTTCAAAAAATAAACAAGTGTTTTGATATTCCATTGATATATCAAATATATTTTGGTGGAATACAAATATATCAATGATATATCGATGTCCAAAAATAATCACAGAAAAAAAACATCAATTTTTAATGAAAAATAATATTTTTTGAAATATTAATATTTTGCCAACACTCCTCATCTACTAACTAGTTTTTAATTTTAATTTTTTTTTTGATCCAACAGTCAACAAGCTCCCTACAGGTAGATCAAGTACATTTATAAAATAACTCTAACATGTACACTCTTTAGCTAGACTGTAAATAGTCTTCCAAAGCTCACACTCTATCACTGTCTGATATAAAGAATCTTCTCATGTCTTATCAATCTGAGTATTTATCTTTTTGATTCATTAATCATGTAGCAATATATTGATATGTGAGGCTGCAGGCCCATGCATGTTTATATCCTGAAGCAAAAGTAGACATACCTAAGCAGGAAAATAAGTTTATACTGTCTCATCCTTGGGCTACATACAGCATCTAGTGCAATGATTCTAGTCTTGCGGCGTTCAAGACAATCGAAATCTTTATTGTCCACATAATCACCAGAAAATCGGAAGGAAGATGCATAACTGCATAAATTTAAACCCTGTAATAAGAAATCATTGTGAACAAAATCAGAACTATAAGCACAGGTTTGTGTTTTCTAATTCTACATGTAAATTTAAACTTAGATGTGACAACCATATAGGAAATTTCTCTATTTGAAATTCTAAAATCAAATATAACAGGTCAGTATTTTTCCACAAAAAACACACTAAAAAAAATACCTTACAATAAAATAAATATAATGATCATCACCATTTTTTACAAGGAAAAATGACCTATGATAAATATCAAGATTCATTAGTTATCACCGCTTCCATTTCATATTTATTTGACATCATCACAATTATATTGTACCTCTGGAATAAAATAAAAATGTGTTAGACATACATTTGTTTTTATTTATTCATATTATACCATATTGATCAAATATAGTATAATTAACATACATAAGTGTGTAAAGAGCAAGACACACCTAAATGGAAAATCTTTTTAGCTGCCAAGGTGTGTGCCAGTTCACAAAAGATTTTTTTAAAATTTTAAAAGTTTAACATGGCATAAATATATTTGAAAATTAATTTATCGATCCTCATCAAATATATCATCAAGTATTATTTCAAAATTTAATAAAATAAAAATTAATAAATTATTTCCAAAATATCAATATATTATGATAAATATAAAAAATAAACATCATAAAAATAATACAACAATAAACTATGAATAATATTACATTCTAACAAAAGGAAAAGAAACATAATCATACATTATGAAAATCATCATACAAGCAAACTCTTATAAAGCAAATAAATATAATTGGAATAGTCCATAATTGGATACACTCATCAAGAAACATATAAAATAATAAAATAAAAGAAAATAGTAAAATTATAAATAATATATATTTCTAGCTGATACATAAAGATCCAAAATACTAAACTTGAAGAAGAGAAAAATAATTATCATCATTATTCTGAACTCTGTCTATACATTGAATTTTAAAATAACTATTTACTTCTTACTTAAATAAGAGTCAATATTATTTTTAAGAAAAATATAAAACTTTATCGTAGATCTATTCCTAGTACATAGCTATACCCAACTTTAATATGAATATTTGTCCAACAACAAATATTCATGATTCTTAAAAAATATCTCAAATCTTAAAGACTTCTTTATATATCTCAACGTGTGAAAAACTACATCAAGATGAACATGTAAATTATATAATTTTGAGAAATCAAATTAGAAATAAAATTAGTACCTATATCAATAAAAGTAATTATTGAAGTAAACCCAAAAGACTATCATTTGCAAAAAAATGGATTACATATCCCTTATGTGACAAGATTATATCATTTGTAGAATAATACATATCTTTTCCAAAAAAAAATCTAAGTCTCATAAGATCTTTCATCCAAAACTATCCATTAAGATACTCCTTAAGTTGGGTGATCATCAACTCGTCATCTCACATAATCAGTATGTCATCTAGATAATTAACAAAATCACAATACCATCAATATTGAGAAAAAACAAAGCCAATCTATAACATAAATTTGTAATCCAAACAAAATAACTATCTATAAAATCTTATAAATTAGACTCTAAATGAGTACTTCAGACAATATAACATATTCCACAATCTATAATCTACATCTAATTGGATATACAACTTAAAACTTTAGTGGATGCCCTATATACATCTCTTCCTCAAAATCACTGTAAAAAAATATATTCCACGTCTCATTGGTGTATCCTCTAAATATAATTTACTATAAGAACAATAATAATTTATATTGAAACCATCTTAGCTAATAAAAGAAGATGTTGAGGTAGTTTGTTCACATCAATTATCTAACTAAATCCCATTGTTATGAGTCTCTCCTTAAAATAATTTATCTTCTCATTTGGACTTATTTTCATAATAAACAACTACTTTGCAACTAACAATAAATATCTGGTCATATCATCACAATTCTGGTTGTCATTTTTAAGTGAAACAAGCTCGAATTGAAGCCTAAAATGGATAAATCAGCTTCTATCTTCAATAAAAAATCATTTTCAGCATTGTTTAATGAACCCACGGTATTGTTTCTGAAGTTTAACGGAAAGGAGGTGCCGGCGGTATTTTTTACAAAGGAGCTGTCGGACCTTGCTGCTCCGTTCAAGCTCACTCTTATCAAGAAGTTTTCCCACGGCAAGCCCGATTTTAAAGAAGTATATGATTTACTCGCTGTGTTGAAGCTTCGGGAGCCAGTTAAAGTCACGATATACGACGGCCGACACATCCTAAAGAAGAAGATGATTTCCATCTGACAATGGCTTAGAGGTCAATGGTTTATTGCAGGGTTCTCCATGCGCATACTCAAGTGGACACCGAACTTTTCTACCATGGAGGAACCTCCATATGCTCTGGTATGGTACTCTTTATCGAAACTGCCTCTCCATCTTTTTAACAAGCACACGCTATATCCAAAGCTTCCTGCCTGGGTAAACCATGGCTTATGGATGAGGCTACAGCATACTTTACCAGGCTGAGCTTGGCTAGAGTGTGCATTGAGGTTGATCTTCGAAGCTCTTCTCCCAACAGAGTGTGGGTGGGCAGTGATTTAGAGAACGGATTCTGGCAGGAAGTGAGTCCAGAATCCAGGCCATGTTACTGTGGTAACTGCCGTAGATTGGGGCATAGAGAGGTAGATTGCATGGTACATGGTAAGGGCTGGAAGAAGGGAAATTAATAGAGGAGAATAGAAAAAAGAAAGGTAAGAAATGGGTGAGGAAAGAATATATGCAAGGGGAGGTAATAGGGATGGGAGAGAGAGGAGAAGGGGTAGAAAAGAAGGGCAAGGGAAGGGAGGAGAGGAGAAAGATAGGGGACTAAAAGTGGAAGATAGTGTAGTGGAAATGAATATTGAAAGAGAGGAGAGAAGATTATAGGAAGGGAGAAAAGCTAAAACAGAAATGGAAGAGGTAAGAGGGATATAAGAGATAGAAAGGAGAGAGGAAGAGTCCATAAGAAGTATGAAGATAGAGGAAATTAAAAAATGGCTAGAGGGATTAAACTGCCCTTTCTTGGCCCTTTCAAGAAAATGAATGAGAACTAACCAAGAAGATAAATGCTTATGACTAGGCAACATATGACCTATTGAAAGATGAAACAAACACTAAAAGCTACCCTTTCAAGAACGTCAACAAGGAGACAGATAAGATGGCTACCCCCCATCAACAGGATGATTCTGTTTGGAAGGAGCAGAATAGACACAAGGAAATCCCACAGAATAGAATTAATGCGATGGAAATGATTAGAGAAATGAATAAAAACCTTGAAAAAATAATATTGGCAAAGAAGATAGAGCAGGCTCCACCAAGTGTATGCAAGTCGGTAAGAATAATGAAGAAATATTTTAATAAAAAATATGAATCTAAATGTACTACTAAAGCGCAAGCGAGATTTTTATAAGAATGTTTAATAACTTATATTGGAATATAAGAGGAGTGGCGAACACTCCACAACAATAAATAGAATTTAAAAACTAATTAAAATATATAAGATTAAAATTTTGTGTTTAGCTAAACTGATGGTTAACATAGATCAATTGGAATATATATAAAAGAATAATCGGGCTTCAAAAGTCCTATTCTAACCCTAACGGCTAGTTATGGATTCTGTAGAATGAGTCAATGGATATGGAAGGCATTATTCACAATGTCTGAACAGCTGGTTAGATTTAGAATATGAAATCAGCCTAATTTAATTTTTTTAGTTGTATATGCCAGTAATTCAAAAGAAAAAAAGAAGGCATTATGGCAGGAAATGAAAGTTTTAGCAGCATTAAAGGCACCATGGATTATTGAAAGTGATTTTAATGCTATTAGAAACTCAAAAGAAAAAAGAGGAGGAAGACTGTCAAACCCAATAGCAATAGCACAGTTTAACAATGCTATAGAGAGTGCAAATCTAATAGAGGAAGATTTTCTAGGGTCGAGGTTTACATAGTGCAATAACGGGAAAAGAATGGGAATAATCAGGTCCAGGCTGGACCGGATATTATTTAACACGGAATGAATGGATAAGATGGGAGGAATAAAGGTGAAGCACCTTAGCAGAATGTGTTTGGATCATGGTCCACTATTGCTCACACTGCAAGAAATTGCATGAAGGTATAGAGATTTTAAATTTTAAAATATGTGGGAAATACACAAATACTTTGATAACATGGTAAAAGACACATGAGAAATACCAGCGGAGGGTAATCCTATGCAAATATTGGCCATAAAGCTGTGCAGACTGAGACTAGCTTTGAGTAAATGGAACAAATAAGTATTTGGAAACATTAATTTAGAAATTCAGGAGGCAAAACAAAAGGTAGCTAAACTAGAAATTGAATATGAAGAGCATTCATACGATGCTGCAAAGATTGAGGCGAGTAAAGCAAAAGCAGAATTTAAACTTTTAATGCACGTGGATGAAGTTTTTTGGAACAAAGACAAAAATAAAATGACTAAAGGATGAAGATAAAAATACAAAATTTTTAATACAATGGCTAAAGTTAGAATTTCAAAGCAGAAAATAAAAGGACTAAAATCTAAAAATGGTGATTGATTAGAAAAGGTGGAGGAAATAAAAAACAAGCTAGAAGAATTTTTTAAATGCCACCTATGCAGGCCGATTGCACTCAAAAAATGCACGTTAATACAAAAAATTGAAAAGAGAGTCAAGAATGAAGATAATAGAGCCTTGGAAGAACTTATTAGTGAAGAAGAGATAAAGGAAACAATATTTAGTGCGAATAAAGATAACGCATCAGGACCTGACGGCTGGAATAATAGATTTTTCCAGCGGGCATGGTCGATAATTAAAAATGAGCTGGTCGCATCGATGGCTTGGATTTTTGCAGGTGCAGAAATCACAAAGGCATAGGCTAATTCATTAATCGTAATAATTCCTAAAAAAACAAATCCACAAAGAGGAAAAGACTCTAGACTGATTAGTCTATGTAACATAGTCTATAAAATATTAACTAAAGTACTTCAAAATAGATTGAGTAAAATTCTCCCCTCCATTATTTTTGCAGAACAAGTGGGTTTTATAAAAAACAGATTAATGATGGATAATATTAATTTAGCCTCGGAAATAATAAGGAAAATTAGAGTAGGATCCATGGGACAATTTAATATTGAAACTGAACCTCTCAAAAGCTTTCGATAGAGTGAAATGAGATATCTTATGTTATCTAATGATAAAAATAAGATTCTCAGAATTCTGGATAGATTTAATGTGTAAATGTGTTTCTAGTACTTGGGTCAGAATCCTTGTAAATAGGTAGGTTAGCAGCAAATTTAAACCAGTAAGAGGACTTAAGCAAGGAGATTCACTCTCCCCCTTACTGTTTAATATATATCTAGAATTATCCAATTGAGAATCTAAAAAATGAAATAAAAGAGGGCAATATTATCAACTTATAAACAGCCAAAACATATGCCCAATGTAAGTTGTATGGTATATGCGGACGATGTAATTATTTTTACAAATGCTAGCAGTAAATCGATGATGAACCTGATGAAGCTTATGCAATTATTGGAAGAAGAGACATAACAAAAATTAAATAAAAACAAATATCCGTTCATGTTATCAAGAAGAGCGCCAGAAAAAATAGTTCAGAAGGTAAAAAGAATAATAGAATTCTCTCAAAAGAAGGGGGCCATGATGTATTTGGGCTGCCTGATACGGGAAAGAAAAGTTAAAATTGAGGAGTTAGAATTCTTAGTAGATAAAATGAAATAGAAAATAGTCGATTGAAAAGAGAATTTAAGTATGACGGGAAGAATCACTTTAGTAACACACGTGCTTCAGGGATCGTTAGCATATATTTTAATGGTGATTCAGCCACCAAAAACTATAATTAAGAAGTTAAAAAAAGAAATGACTAATTTTTTATAGGATAAAAAAGAGGGTAAAAATAAGTTGTATTAGAAAAAATGGGCAGATTTATGCTATCCAAAAGAAGAGGCTGGCTTAGGATTTTTCAGCTTGGAGGATATAGCCAAAGCTTGGGCATGCAAAAACTGGTGGAGGTTAAAAGAGAATAGCAGACTGTGGGCAGAATACATAAAAGTGAGGTATGAGCTTGGAAATAACACATTCAGCCACCTGAGTAAAGCATCTAAAAATTGATGAGAAAACAGGAAAATATAGTTGAGAATAATGAAATATTAATAAAAAGTGGTTGAGGATGGAGGTTGAACCCACAAGAAAAATTTACATTAAATAGCGCTAAAGACACGGTAAGAAACAAAAGGCCTTTCCAAGAAATATCTAAGAGGATATGAATAAATGAGCTGCCCCAAAAAATAAATGTATTTATGTGAAAATTGCTTTCAAACGCAATTCTAGTTGATGAAAACATACAAAGGAAAGAGATTAAATTAGCATCTAGATGTGAATGCTGCTTTAAAGAGACTAAAAAAATTAACCATATATTTTCAACAAGAAAGATAGCTTCACACCTATGGCACAAATTGGAGGTAGAAATAGAGAATGAAATAAGTAGGATGGATTTAAAAGAAAGATTATAAAAGTGAAACAGAAAGCATATCAAGAATAAAATACTGAAATGGATGAGGAATTACATTCCGCATATAACAGTTTGGTGCTTATGAAAAGCGAGGAACAAAAACAGATTTGAGGGTATTCCAATGAATATTGATAAGATATTAGAAGATATTTAAAAAGATAGCTCATTTATTTTAGCTTGTAACCCGATAAAAGTTATGAGCTTAAAAGTAAATGAAAGTAGGAAAAAAGGTTGGAGCCTTTCTACGAAATTAAAAAAATAACCAAAAATAAGAGTTATTAGCTGGGAAAGGCCTCCGTAAGGTAGTCTAACCCTTAACACAGATGATAGTTTTAAAAGAAAAATGGAAGCAACAGGTAGGGGAGGATCAATAAGAGATGAAGAAGGTAAGATAATAAAAGTGTTTACGTTAAGAGACAAAGCCTCCTCAGCCTTGCACAATGGATTAAAGATATGTAAAAAAAATAATTGGCAATACATTCAAGTTCAAGTAGATTCAAGTTTACTTGTAGATCTGGCACTAGAAAAATTAGAATTATGGAATTTTGAGGAGTAAATTAGCATAATTAAAAATCTGTTAGTGGAAGTAAAATGAGTTATAATGCACATATTTAGAGAGACAAATACATTAGCAGATAAATTAGTAGAGGAAGATATAAGAAAGGGAGTGCAAGAATTTGAATGTGACAATATTCCAGATAGGTTTAAAGGCATAATAACCCTAGATAAAATAGGATACCCATACATTATAATACAAAAGGTTAAAGATTAAAAGCATCAAGGCTAGAGGAAAAACAACTAAAAAAGTTTAATGTTTATAAGTTAATTTCAAACTTAATACAGACGTAGGCCTTGAAAGTTAAGGGTCACCCTGGTCCTGAAAGATGATAATATCTGACTTTTCCTGTTTAAGCTGTTCAGGGAGCAAGAAATGGGAAGATGGAGGGGTACAGTTTAGAGCTTGATGTTTGCTTGTGCTTGCTCTTGTTTATTTTAGGTGATATACAAGGGGGAAGAGCCTAAAAGGAATAATAATAATTCATTTATTAAATTGCATTAAATGTAGTTCTTTTTGCAGATGGAAGTTGTTCACCCTTGTCTTGAGAGGTGACGAAAAGGTTAAGTTACTTTTAATATTTTATGTTTGTGGGAAGTTTGCCTCGTGCTTTCTTAATTTCAGATTTAAGGAAGAGGGCGTGTTAAAGAGGAAGGGAATCTCCTTTGAACCAAGCTGATAGGGCTGATGGTTTGGTTCTGTAATAGGTTTAGTTCGGTAAAGGGTCTATAAGGGAGTCTGTTTGGTTTAGTTGTTGGCACTTTGGTAATGGGAGTCTGTTTAGGTTATGAATTTTCGTGTTGGGTATCGGCCCGAGAGTCTGTTTATAAATGGTAAAGGGTTTGTGCTTAAATAGAGTCGGTCAAGGGAGGTAGAAGTTAGCATGAAAGCCGCAACACTAGAGAAAGAAAATGAGGCAGAAGTTAGCACGAAAACCTGATAGAAAAGATTCAGGTTGGGCTTGGGTCAGGCCAGAGATGCTTGGAAGGCTCGGATCAGGCCAGAGACGGGAAAAGAGCTGCTTGGAAGGCACAGGTCAGGCTGGAACTTAGTGGGGAGGGCCAGGAAGTGAGCTTGCAAAAAAGAAACTGAAGTTAAAATCAAAATGATTAAAAATACAATGACCAAAGAATGCTAGTTTTGGCAGAGTTTTTAAGTTTTTAATTAAGGATAGTTAAATTAATGTTGCAAAGGTTTATTTTTAGGATAATACCAGGATAGGTATAAAAGGGTTATTGATAGCTTTAGTTTGTAAAAATGGTATTCCTCTACCAAAAGAGAGGGTGATAATAATAATAAAATAAACTTTAAAAAAAACTAACAATAAATATTTTCAAATATCATTATATTAATTCTAAAATCCCATTAAAATAGAGAGTATAGATCTCTTCGATGATGGACTGAAGTCATCCTTGATGAGATAATATCTCACAAGAAGACTTAAATATCCTAATATTATCAAAAAAAATAATAAAAAAAATAAAATAAAAAAAATTATGATAAAATATATGAAATTAAGTGTTGAGTAAATCTCTTTTATCCTTTCAAAAGAGCAATTAAAAGATCAAGATCATAACAACTAATTAAAATATCATTTGATTCCTCGATATGCTCATCTCTAGTCTGAAAAAACTCCCCTCTTTTACAGACACTAAGTCCTACGTGGTCAAGCTCCTACTTATTGACATAATATGAGTCTGTACAAGAAAAAATTTGTGGACTACTATATCATCTAAGCCTGAAAGTGATCATCCTTTTCATGAAACCTCATCATCTTCAAAATCAACAAGATCAATACTTATTGATATATATGATAATTCAATGGAAGTAATATCATTTTGAATATTAATATGCTCAGATATAACCGATAGATAACTCTCTCTACTAATTATTAGTCCAAATAGGATAATGAGTAAGGAAAAAAAGTAATGGAACAAAATACAATTTCTAGACTAAGATTCTTCTGAGAGTCATTAAAAAATGAGACATGAGCAAAAAATATATGATATACACTCATTTAAAATCCTATTTATCTTTGTGAAAAATACTTATATTTTCTTTGAGCATTTAAATATCTAAAAAATATATATCTCATGACCTTAAATGTCAACTTGTTCTTACATGAAAAGTGATCGAGGACAAAATAAGTATACTCAAAAACTTTATGAGACAGACTAAATAATCTTTTTTTCAGAATATAAAATGTAAAATATAAAAAGATATATGCTAAGAAAGAAAAAAAAAGAGTATTTAATTGATGAGATATATTATGATTAAAACTGCATCTCCCTAAAGATATTTTAAAATACTTTTACTAAGTAAGAGTATTCGATATGTGCAAATCAAATATTTATTCCCCCCATTATCAACTTTATCATAGATGTGATAACACAAGATGTTTAGTCTATAATTTTATGATTCACACATCAAATATCATTAGGACAGCAAGAGAAATATTGGGTATAAAACTATTAATATATAAGGAAAATCAGAAGGTGTATCAAAAAAAAATCTCAGATATATATTTTAATACGTTGTCACTTTTTAATTTTTAATATTTTTATCAAATTAATTTTTATAATTTTATGAAATATTTAAAAATAATATATGATTACACAGATATAAACACAAGTGATCTTATATGAACTTCAAAGTTAAATAAGTTTGAACAAAAATAGTACTAGAAAAATTAATTACTTGGAGAATCATAGTATTATGTGTATTTGTTGGATATCATATTTTGGTGCGATGACACGTACATTCATCCAAGGGAAGTATGTCTCAAGTTTGACACTCATCAAATATAACTCTATGACTTTTGGAGGTAAGATTGTTGAAATAATAATCTCTCTCAGACCTCGTGCTACAAGAAGATAATTATGGACAATGAACAATCTTCATATGAAATATATGAAAAATAAAAAAAAATTATGAAATATCCCAAAAGAGATATATTTTTATATATCTTGAATAATCATTAATAAAAATGATCAAATTTTACCAACTTTTCTAGTTGCATCTATACTAGGTCCTCATATATATGATATATCAAATTAAATAGATTCCTACTTAATCCAAATAGCATGCATGATAGAAAAATCTAGTAAATTTTCCTAATTGACAAGCTTCACACTCTAAGATCAAAATACTTTTAAGACTAAGGTAAATTTTCTCAAATTGACTAGTGAAAAATGACCAAATTGATAATACAAAAGTAAATAGTCCAACATATTAAAATATATAAAATGAGATCTTATCAATAAAGAAAGAATATACAATTTATTTTACACAAACTCAAATAAAATTTTCCTCAAAATCTTTCAATCATATAATAAATAACAATAAAAATAAAAATAAAAGTATAGTTTAATTGTCTGAAAAAATAACTCATAAATAGAATTTATAAGATAATCAAGAATAAACATGAAATAAGAAAATAATATAAAATCAAACTACATACTATTATATTCAATAAATTTCTAATATTTATTATATGCTACCATAATATTCTTGAAAAAAGAAAAGAATATAAAGAATAAGATATTACTATTAGTAATATAAATAATAAATATATAATTTATATTTTATATTAAGATATTAAGAGATGATGCCTTAGAATATACTCTACATCAGTATTCTAGCTCTTTTTAATTAGTATGAAATAATTTACAAAACATCATGTACTAGTAGTCCTACACAAAATGAGGTAGATGATGAGAATAATAGATATTTAATATAAATGCATGTAACACTTATATTACATAGAAATATTCCTAAATATTTTTAGTGAGAAATAGTATAAACCATTAATTTTTTGATTAACCGAACATTGACTTATTTATTTTTAAGTTGTATCACATATCATCTTATGTATCCATGAAAAAAGCTTTCATATTTTACCAAAAAGTTTGAGTATATTTATTTTTCTTAGGATTTCTCTCCTTATAGAAAAAAACTTGTTGCACGTCATTAAATGTGCATTCATTAGATATTTCAATACTCAAAAAAATATAAATATTACTCACAAGGTTAAAATAATTAATATGAGTGTGAACTGTGAATGTAACATTCTTTCAGAATAAGTTTTTTTTTATGATTTGATCTAAAAGACACATATATATTGTAGTGATTGGAGCTTTACCAAGAACTTGATCTTTATCAAGCACAATTATTACTTCTCACTAAGTAACAGCTAAACTTGTTATTGTATTTGATTACTACCATAACAATTAGTCTTAATGAGAATGGTGAGACATCTCATAGAACCTCATTCAACCTTAGTACTGCTGAGGCTTTTTGTGATGCAAGAGAGGATGAAGCTTCTAAGATAAAGCTTTTATTAAAACTTCAAGTTATAAGAGACTCGATGATACCGATCTAAAAATATATATTAAATAAATACATCTAAAATATTTCCTAGTCAAGCAACTTGCTATGTCATCCAATCTAGTTCAAATTGTCAACCTAGTATATCCAATTTCACTATAGAAGAAATCAAAAATAAATTTTACCAAACACATCTTATCACGGATACTTTTTTATTCTCATTTGAAATTATTTATTATAATTTTTTATCTTTTCTTGATAGTTACCGAATCTAAAATACTCTTGACAAGATACTTAGTCATTCAAGATCATGATAATCTATGTTAAATAAATTAAGTATGATCACCTTAAAATGTCAAACGGACGGTGCCATGTTGACATGGGCCATTTTTTCAAGGCATGGCCACGCCACTGTACTATGCTATGCAAGGCACGATTATATTCTCATGCTATGTTGGCACGGCATGGTGGAACATGACATGATTGAGTGTACAACCATGCTGAACCATGTCCCATTACCCATTGCGTGACGGGTGGCCAACTTATGGGCTGGCCGATTACAATCAGCCATGTCACGTGACTGATTATTTTAATAAAATTTGATCGCTCGGGTGACCTCCCAAAGGGGACCTCGTTACCCAGCCTTGCCCTAGCCACCCGGCCCACTCGACACCTCTAAATCACCTCCAATAAAATATAACATATTGTTCTAAGACAATTAAACTAAACTTGTAATAAAATATAAGTGAGTGTATATGATAAAAAATAAACATAAAAATAATATTGATTGACTTAAAACAATGTTGATAGTAATAAAATTTACAAAGATTTATGTTAAAAATTATTAAGATATTTTTTTCAATTAATCAAGATACCTACTATTAGATTTTTTTCTCTATATTGCTGTTTCTCTTAGGTATAATATTTATCAGTTAGATAGAACAAATATATTTATTTATAATAATTTTGAGGAAGTATTTATGTAGTAACCAAGATATTTTAATGTCCCAATGAGTACATGTATGTATCGAAAACCATGAACAATTGTTTATAACATGAAGCAATCTTCCAGGATGTAATTTATTTATTTCTCTTTAGTAATTACTATTTTTGATCTTAGGAGATATGTATTAGATTATTCTTATTTTTAATATCATAGATTAAAGAGAATGGTTTGTGATATTAGTGGTATATATTAAAAAATATTTTTATTATTGGTGATGATTAATTGTATATATCTTAATTGAAATTATTCTTATAAACTAAGTTTCATATAAAGAATGAGATATCTTGAATACTTTCTAAGTATTTAGGTTTTATTATTTAAGGTATGATTTTTGTTCTAGATGAAATATTCTCTAAATATTTGATCCTAGTTGACAATATTATGATATGCACCATTCGACTCACCACATGATATGAGTGTTGACATGTTCATATATATCAGTACTTCAATTGATTCTTTTAGATACAAAAAAACTATAAAAAAACTTAACTATCTAATAGTTGTACCAAATGTCACATATGTTATCAATATAACTAATTATTTTCTAGATTTTCCTAGAGAATTTCATGTGAATATAATTCTTTGGATTCTTATATATGTAAAGAGAACTTTAAAATATCAAAATTCTTAACTATTTTTTTTACTTGCATGAGAACACCAAACATGTAGGTTGCCACAACCATATATATATATATATATTAGTTTTTTGTTTTCTTTTTTTAAGTTTTAATGTTTTTCGTTTCTTTCAACAATCTAAATTTACAAAATTCTCATGTATATTATCTCTCACACTCATGTAACATGACACATCTTACTCTCATAAATTAATCATCTAATATTCATCAATGGATGAAAGAGAATGCACTTTTATTTGAATCTACAAAAAAAAATATAACCTTAATATATATTGAAAGTTCTTATTAATAATAATTTTAAAAGAAATTATAACTTTACACATACGCCCATTGATGAATATGCATGCTTTATTACTTGTTTATTTGATAGGAATCTCTTACACCCATCAAGCTTTTTCTGATATATTTTTAAACCACAATTGAATCACACTATTGTAGTCCTTTAATATTCAATCTCTTTCTTATACTAATTTTCATAATCTATTTTTCAGACTAATATACTCATATTTTTTCTGAGACAATATCATATTTATAGGAGAATTTAAACCATGAAGATGTATCATGATAAAAACATTGAACGATTCAAGTCTTATTTAGTTTGGCAACAAAAAATATTATTCAATTGTATGATGTGGACTTCTTAGATATTTTTTTTTGATACCCAAGATAACTTTTGTAAATATTTTATCATTTTTCATAGTTACAAAAAAATAACACACTAGTTGATATGATTAATACATTTCCATAAAAATTATTAGAAAATATATATCAAGCAACTCTAAGTTTGTCACATACAGGAAGCAAAAAACATAGTATGAAACAACAGCATAAATACTGATGATGAAGAATTAGAGTCTCAACACAAATGCAATCTTTAGAAATATTTTTGAATAAAATTGACTATTTTTTTTAGAATTAATAGAATATACTTTTATTGAGAGAAGATTCTATTACAACAAAAATATATATTAAATATTCTTATAGAAATTAAGTTATTGGGTTGTCCACCAACATAATCAATTCATTATTCAATTACAAATCTTTCTTCACATTCTATTTTACATGTAGACTGAACTAGATATAAAAGAATTATTACAAGACACAGATTTGTGTGGATCAATAATCTCTTTTTATATTATACATGACAGACTCATATGATTTTCATTTTTCATATACTCAATATAACAGATGCACAAAGTCTTTGAATTACTTATAAAGATCTCAATCATTCACAACTTATTATTATTTTTATCTAGAGTGAATATCAACTAGCACAAATAAATGATCCACCTCTTGATATGATTATGGTATTGTTCTATACATAAATCTTATTTTCTAAAAAGACATGATTAAATCAAAACCTAATACACAAAGATAAAATACAAAATTATCATTGTATTTTTAGTTTATTTTCTTTTTTTTTATTTTATTTTTTTACTGTTTGGGAATAATCAACAAATGAGTTGCCCCAAATTATATATATATATATATATATATATATATATATATATAAGTTATGTTATTTAAAAATGAAGTTTTGTGAGATTAATATTTTTTTCCTTTTGTTGTGCTCCTCTCTTTCTCTCTTCTCTTCCCTGATGTCTCCCCTTAGCAAACACTAGCACAACCTTGACATGGTGTCATAGTTTGGTTTCAAGCCAAGTAGTAGAAGTTTTAGAGTGTAAAAGTGATGACACATCCTCAGTTGGTGCCGAAGATTAGTATCCTAAGCAATTTGTGCTGGTGATAATAGCATCATAATGTTGTATCAGTTAAACATCCATGTATGTTTTGGGTTGTTACTTGGTGTTTGGAGGCCGTTGGACTTTTGATGGCTTGTTTGGATACTTGATTAAATTTTCCAGTGATGGTGGGGAACCTCATAGTGGCCAGCACAGTGGCGTCATTACTTATAATAGGTGTTTGGAGGCAATTGGACTTTTTACAACTTGTGGTTTGCATTTGTTTGGTTTAACAATTATCTTAATTCTATATTTTTGGATATTTTGCAAATGATCATGGTGGTTTATGCAAATTATGATTTCAGATTGATTATATTGCTCACATTTTGGATAATTATGTTATAAGTGTGTCATGTTATGAGATAAAAATAGTTTGAATTAGTGTGTAATCATTAAAAATAACTCAATAATAATTAAAGGCAAATACATTTTCATTTAAGTTATATCAGTGAAAATCTAGTTTGTAGCATAAAAAACATGTTGATCATTTAGTAAAAAATCCACCTCACACAAACATGAATAAGTGGATGATAATTGTTGTATAACTACTATAACACATAAGAGATTCGATTGATCTCAGCAAGTTGAGTATATTTGACTCTTGCAATACTTACAAGAGATTTTGAGACTTAGCCATTTTGATAATTTCTTCAATAATATTTCATTTATATCATGATATTACTTAGTTATACATACAAATTGATTAACTAGGATGAGACAACAAATTATACGACTTAAACATAAATATGAGAGAAGATTGTTGATGTGATACATATACTGACAAATCAAATTACATTAATGAGATTTGGCGAGTAGATTAATAGCATCCTTTATATGTATTCATCATGAGAATGATATACTATTTTACGAATAGAAAATCTTGGAGAGAAGACACTTCCACCGCTCTCAAAGGTTTATTAAAGAGTGAATCGGACATCTATTGCTATATCTCACTTAAGTGAAATTGGTATGAATAGTTATAAATTATAACACTACTAGATATTTGTCACACAATAGCAATGAGAGAGTTGAGAGACCTGATAGAAATACTTATTCTTTTTGTGAAAGGTTATGATATACTCAGAAAATATGATGGTCATTGCGCCCTAAGCTATGAGAGTTTTTTTGAGATTCAAAGGGTATACAAAAAACTATTTGATCTACTCGATTTGGTTCTTCTCTGACTTTCGTCTACTAGCCATATGACGCCGATACTTTCTTAGAAGGAGCATGCAAAAATTTGCTCTTTGGGTGCTATCAATTCAAGGATGTCAACATCTACCATACTTTTGATTCACCATCTCACCCTAAATTCTTGGATAGTAGACTCAAAAGCTAATATACATGCTACAAGTAACTACACAATTTTTACTTTTTTTATAGAGTAGAATATATAATTTTGTCATGGCCAATGACAGAATTACACATGCAATGAGATGTGATAATGTCAATATTAATATTACTTTCTTTTGATGCAATTTTTAAATATACCAAAATTTCATTACAATTTATTTTCTATTAATTGATTTACAAAGCAACAAGGTTATAACATTATTTTTTTATCTTCTAGTATTTTCATCAAGTATCGCCAAATCAGACAGATGAATTTCCAAGGGATTAAATAAAAGATATATTGTTCTTATCCTTCTTGACTCACATGAGCCCGTTTAAATATCTATCTACTATTAATCTACTAATGATTCACTCTTGACTAGGACATCATTTATTAAATAATTAAAATGTTTTATAGCCAAACAATAGATGAGTGATGTTTATTAACTGTGATATATGTCAATTAGCAAAATATATAAGAATATTCTATCTCACATGTCAGGAGGGTACTAAGAGGGACTCATTTCATCTAATTCATTCAGACATTTGAAAACGTCGTAGAAAATATCCAAAATTTGTTCTATTTTTATAAAAATTTATGAAAAAAAAATTTAGTTTCAATAAGATATTAAAATATTTAAAAGTAATAATATTTTATAATATACTTATTAATAGTTTTTTTATTTCTTCAAAAAGAATAAAAAAATTAATTAGACATCTTGTACTAGTACTCATGCACATAATGGGATAACTAAGAAGAAAACTCAGCATATGAATCAGTAGCTAGGATACTCCTCCTTCATAGAAGCATACCTAAATACATTTGGGGAGAATAGTAGCAACTACTATTTTTTCAATTTGTATATCATACCAGTTCATGAACTAAGGAGATAGTCGTTCACCTTTTATCCAAGAATATCTCTCTAGACAGGGATAAAATGTTTGGATACTTTAGTACTCAGAAAGAATATAAGTAGTATTCACAAAAAATTAAGATAATCAATAAGTTTACTAATATCATATATCGAGGACATCATTTTGTAAAAACTTAATCCAAGAGAATATACCTTTAGACATTGTATTAGTAGGATTGTTTCCCTGTTCAGTTTCTATTCTACATGCTCATACCTAATATACCTAGCGTGATTGGTTTTGAGCTGAATAGTGACTCCTCTCCTAGGGCAGTATGCCTTGAAGAAGAACCTAATATGAGGGTCCATTTATACACTAGGTGTAAGTTTCGCCCAAAAAGAGAGATGAAGATTGAGAGGCTACATGATCAAAATCTAAAAGTATATACTACATAAATATGCCCATAAACTCTCCTAGACGTGTCTTTGACGCATCAACTAATCCAACTAGGAGTAGTAACTTAAGACCATTCAAATGTATTACGGAAAGAACTAATGACATGTTTTAATCAATATATTTTATTTCAAGTACTTATTTATTCTCATTTTACTGCTTAATATTCTTACTACTATGTTGAAAGAATCGAGTGCAGTCACATCTAACCATAGTGAGAACTCATTCCAAAATTAATATGTAAGCCAAAAGTGAGACGTAGATAAAAGTATATAATGAAGATAAAAAATGAGAGAAAGGCTAATCAATTCAGAGCTAGATTGATACCAAAAAAGTTTACACATATTTATGACATTGACTACTATGATATTTTATTTGCAATGGCCAAAATAACTACTACTAAATTATTATTTTCTATTGTAGTATCACACAGGCAGATTATGTATCATTTATATATAAGCAATGCATTCATTCATTGCGATCTAGAAAAAAAAATTATGCAACACAGAATCATTGTTTTTGGGAGCATACTATAGTGTGAAAATTACAAAAGACCCTTTATGACATAAAATAGTCACATAAAGTATGATTTAATATATTTTATTCAGTACTCACTATCTTTGATCTTATAAGATATATGTCAGACTGCTGTTATATCTTCCAAAATAAATCAAGAGACAATTATGCAATGTTAGTTGTATATATTGATAATATTTTAATTATAAAAGATGATCAATTAAATATATCCCAAGACTGAGTTTCAGACAAATGATTTGAAATATTAGATATATTTTTTTGGTATTAAGGTTGAATACTGAGAATATATGATTTTTATTTCTCAGGATAGATATATTTTGGATAATTTATTTGACTTGGGTATGTTGGAATATGCTCCAAGTGGCTCAACACTTAATTCATGTATAAACTTATCTATAAATACTGATTTGATAGTTGACACTACTAGATCTAGGAGGATCATTGAAAAAATAAATTATCTGACACAAAGCTAGATATTACATATATTATCAGTATAATTATATATTTTTTAGATTATCCTAGATAGAATCATATGAATGTAGTGTTAAGAATTTTCAAGAATGTAAAAAAGATTTTAGCATGTAAAATTATGTTTAGAGATTGTGGACATAACCAGATAGATGTATATTCAGATTCATAGATCTTCTCTCTAAAAAAATTTTAGAGAGAAGATCCACTATACATTTTTGTAAATATTCTCATTTCCAAAAAAAAAAAAGATACAGACAACTATTTTAAGATTCAATTAGAGGTGTCAACCGGGCCTGGCCGGCCCGGCACGGAAAAATTCCGTGCCCGGGCCCGTGCCGTGTCGTGCCTGACCCGGCACGGTTCGGCCCGCGGCACGGCACACCGGCACGGGTTTGTCCCGTGCCGGGTGTCCCGTGAGCCCGACCCCACGATGGCCCCTCCCGCAAAAAAGACCGTGGGTCGGGTCTGATTCGACCCGACCCGCGGTCCCCCGTATCCCACACCGCTCGGACAGGCAAGCCCGAGCGGGCCTGGCAAGGCACAGCACGGCACGGCCCGCAGGCAAGGCGGACTGTGCCGGGCCCGGCTATTTTAAACCGGTACGGCGGCACGCTCGTGCTCAAAAAATTCGGGCCGGGCCGACCCGGCCCACCCGTTTGACACATCTAGATTCAATGAAGAAATATAGTATATAAATATAACGTCAACTACGTATGAGATACTATAAACCAGTCACTTCTTTGAATAATTTTGTATACTGATTCAGAAATTGATGATACTTTACTATAACCAGATAGCCCGACACATTACTGTCAACCTAATGTTCCAAAAGCATATAAAACATATTTGAGATTGACTATTACTTAATTCGAAAAAAAATCCAAACAAATCAATTACTATAATTTAAGTACATACCAACAAATAAATTACAGACATCTTTAAGAAGACTCTAAGAGAACCATATATTATTTTTCTCTCTTCCAAGCTGGGAATTTATGACATGTACACCCCAGCTTGAAGGAAAGCTTTGAGTTTTTAGTTTATTTTCTTTTATTTTTATTTTTATTTTTCATTGTCGCAAGCACTCAATATGTGAGTTACCCCAACCTATATATATATAAGTTATGTTGTATTCAAAGTGAATTTTTCTAATATTAATAATTTTTTTTCTTTTGTTGCTCTCCTCTCTCTCTCTCCACCTTCTCAACTCCTCCCCATGACAAACCTTAATGCCACTTTGACATTTATAATAATAATTACATATAAGTTATTTCAAATTATATAAATTTTAGAGTTAAAATATCTTATTTCTCATGATATTTTTTATAGTAACAATGAAGGAATCAAATAGAACTCAATACTTTCAAATTTACCTTTTTCCAAATAACTGATGTATATAAAATTAGAATATTAATTTATCCAAAAAAAACCCAGAAAGATACAATTATGCTTTCATACATTCCTACAAGAAAGTAACATACAAATATTTCACAATAATTAAAAAGATCATGACATACTTTTTTTCTCAAACTTAATATACAACTTGAAAAAAGTTGTATTTAATTTATTATTTAATTAATGAGTAAGGTGTAACCCTAGGAGCTTTTAGAATTGATGTTTTCTTATTAATTTATTCTCACTATTATAATCATGGTGAATATGAATCAAAAAAAATACTCCATATAATTTTATTATATATAAATACACTAATATATGAAGATAATACCAATGCACAATGTTCATGTTTAGCACAAAGTCTAGAAGAGATTACTGGCAAACACAATGTTTGATAAGTCTCAAATCTAAGACCTACTATCCTTGGACAAAAATATTTATCATTGCACCAAAACATACCTCCAATACATGCATTTAACATGAGGATTTCTCAAATGATCAATCATTTCTAATACTATTCTCGGCTAAATATTTTTAATTTTATAATTCTTATGATATTTGATAATTAAGTATTTATATAATTTCAAAAATGAAGAAAAACAAGTATTCTATACTTTAATTAATGAGTAACATAGATATATTTTCATAAAGTCATTAAAATGATCATTATATACAACTTAAAAAAAGTTATATTTTATTTATTATTTAATTAATGAGTCAGGTGTAACCCTAAGAGTTTATAGAATTGATGTTTTCTTATCAAATTTATTCTAACCATTATAATCATGATGAATATGAATAAAAAAAAATCATCCATATTATTTTATAATATATTAATATACCAATATAATGAAGATAATACTAGTGCACTATATTAATGTTTAGAACAAAGTCTAGAAGAGATTAATTCCAATGCACAATGTCTAACAAGTCTCAAATCCAAGACTTAATATCCTTGGACAAAATTATTTGTTATTGCACCAAGACTTACCTCCAATTCATGCATGTAACACGAGAATTTCCCAAATGATCAATCATCTCAATACTATTATCGGCTATATATTTTTAACGTTATAATTTTTTATGATATTCAACGTATTAGTATTTATATAATTTCAAAAATAAAGAAAAGCAAGTGTTTTATACTTTAATTAATGAGTAACACACAATGTTTTCACAAAGAAATTAAAAGGATCATGATATTCAACTTTAAAAAATTGTATTTAATTTATTATTTTAATTAATGAGAAAGGTGCAACCCTAGAAGTTTTTAGAATTGATATTTTCTTATCAAATTTATTCTCACTATTATAATCATTGTGAATATGAATAAAAAAAATACTCTATATTATTTTATTATATTTTAATATGCCAATATAATGAAGGCAATACCAATGCACAATATTCATATTTAACACAAAGACTGGAAGAGATTAATACCAATGCACAATATTTAAGAGAGATTAATACCAGTGCACAATGTCTTATAAGTCTCAAATCCAAGACCTACTATACGTGGATAAAAATATTTGAAATTGCACCAAGGTATATATCCAATAAATGCATGTAACACGAAAATTTTCCAGATGATCAATCATCTCAGTACTATTATCGGCTAAATATTTTTAACTTTATAGTTTTTATGATATTTGATTTATTAATATTTATATAATTTCAAAGATGAAGAAAAGCAAGTGTTTTATACTTTAATTAATGATTGACTTACAAATATTTTCATAAAGTCATTACAAGGATCATGATATTCAACTTAAAAAAAGTTGTATTTAATTTATTATTTAATAGATGAGTAAGGTGTAACCCTAGGAGTTTATGAATTGATGTTTTCTTATCAAATTTATTCTTACTATTATAATCATGGTGAATATGAATAAAAAAAATACTCCATATTATTTTATTATATATTAATATGCCAAAATAATGAAGGTAATACCATTGCACAATGTTCATGTTTAGCACAAAGTCTAAAAGAGATAAATTCCAATGCACAATATTTGATAAGTCTCAAATCCGAGATTTACTATCCTTGGAGAAAAATATTTACCAATGCATCAAGACATACTTCCAATACATGCATGTAACATGAGAATTTCTCAGATGATTAACCATCTCAATATTATTATCGGCTAAACATTTTTAACTTTATATTTATGATATTTGATGTATTAGTGTTTGTATAATTTCAAAGATGAAGAAAAGCAAGTGTTTTATACTTTATAGTTGAATATTATGGCAAGCAAACAAGAAATCCTTAGAAGTTAGTTATGAAGTAGCATGCTCATCACTTGGGCAAATCAAAATTTAGGCTTGGAGCTCTTTCTTTCACCATTTGGGTTCACAAATTAGAGCAAAGAATTTCCAGGAAAAATAATCAACAAATTAGTTAAATGTGTGATTAAAAAAAATAGGTATAAATGAGAGTTTCATGCATGCCCATGTACATGTCTGCATGTGTCAATTAAAAAATGATGGCAATTCAAGTCCATTGACTGATCCTCACCCCGAATGCCTTGAAAATCTTTCTGTACCAATAACTTCTATAGCCTCATTGTCATCCATGCAAGGAAGGAAAAGCATGCCAGCAATCAGTTCAGGATTGATCATAAAACGGATCTCTTCCTGTGTTATTAACAGTACCACTAAGCACTTACGAGGAAAAATCACATAAAAAGAACCTTAAAAATATGATTTTGGCTGATGGAATATGGATGGATAAAAATAAAGTTGATTTTTCTGAAAGAACATGAACCTGTAAGCAGCCCTTAAAGAGAGCACCACCACCAAAATATTTGTTTGCAAAATCAACTTCAAGAGCCCCACGAGATTGGTCTTCGATGAATCCAGAACTATGGACCTGCAACAATCAAAGAATAATGGCTATCTCACATGGTTCAACATTTAATTTTACATTTTAGCCAGCCATGAAAAAAATCATGCATTCTTAAACATACCTCAACAGGACAAAGTGCAATTACAGAATCGCTCCAAACACGGTCAGTTGGATAAGAGCATGAACAAAATTGTTCAAAAGGAAATTGTTCGTATGGGAGAACTTTTCTCTCAAATGAAACAACCCCCATGGGCATATATGAACATATTCTTTCAAAATAGTGTATGATGCACTTAATTTTGTTTTCCTGCTGCTCATTGTAACAACTGTGTAGCCTCCTGAAAAACAATGCAGCCATGACAATATTCATTTTCAATACTATAGAAAAAATAAGCAAGACTAGAAAGCAATCCAAATTCAATAATAAAAAAAAATCAATCACAAAAAAGTAAGAACTCAAGTAGTTAAGCTGTAAACTAGAGGCCATGATGGAACTCCTATCCATCCAACAATGCAAGCATACATGGCTTGGCACTATGCAATGCTCAAAATGATGTGCTTCATTTCATATATACAAGCTATATGTTTTGAACAAAATGTTATATGAACTAATTGATATGTTTTTCTAACTTCATTAATAAGTGATGGGCTGGTTAAATAAGCAAAGCCACCCATTTAAAGACACAAAAATACACATTACACACAATACTACATATAATACAAATACACATAAATTATAGAGCTCCTTAACTCCCATTGACCTCGTCCTTCATGAATGACTTCCTTTGGCAGTTAGGAAACTCCCCGTTACCCCGTATCTCCACCACCATAACTCCCCATGACGTAAATTCCAAGGCCTCTCAGATGACATGAGTTAACAATACTCCTCTCAAATGGATGCTTCTTCATTGTACGCAAGGTTCATGGATGAAAATTGCTCAAGCAAGGACTAAGTTGTCTCACATGTCTCTAACTTGGTCAACCTCCCATGTTTGTTGAGCAGTAACTTCATCATAAATCATGGGACATACCCCAACATGTTCCTCCAATAGTAACAACTATTTTTTTTGACATTTATGCTCCGTTGTGAAACATTCATTACAATTAAAAAAAAGGCCTTGTACTCTTTAAGGTTGCATCTTTTCCCATGATAAAAGTCTGAATAGAGTTGCAAGCATAACAAAAGCTACATGAGTGGCTTATAGATACCGATATAGAGATATATATAGAAAGATAGATAGATAGATAGACAGAAAGATAGATAGATAGACAGATAGATAGAAAGATAGATAGACAGACAGATTGATAAATAAATAGATAGATAAATAGATACACAGAGGTTTAAGATTTAGGATTTAGGGTCAAGATAATGATATCTTTGAGCGATTGTAGTTTAAAAATCTGAATCTCATCTACAATTTCAATCTTTTTTTTAAGGTTTATTTTATTATTATACCCTCTCTTTTGGTGGAGGAATATCATTGTTTACAAGCTAAAACTATCATTTACCCTTTTATACCCTGTCTCAATCCTAATCTATAACAAATAAAACAACAATCTACAGCCCTTTTTTTTAAATACAAATTATAAATGCTATTTTCCCATGCATATATCGGTGCTTGCATCAGTGTGGCTTGGTTCGTCTTTCAGGGCTTTTCCATTTGGTTGACCTTGCTGTCCCTATCCACTTGTCAAGCTTTGTCCTACCTTTTCCTTTGCTCTTTTGATTATCCTTGCTTCTCTAGCCATCTTTTCAATCTTCTTGAGCTCCCTACTTCAGTGCTTTGTCCAGCAGCCTTTTATATATGATGCTACACACAACTCTTCCCACCTTCTATTGACTGCACCTACTTTAATGCAAGACAAGACTGTGTCGACTATTAAAGCCCGCACGGTCCATACATACTTCTTTATTACAGGCAGCCCATTCAGACTACCTTACATTCAGCATTACTACTGTAATCCAGCAGACTCAAACCAGCCTTACATTGGCTGGAGTCTGTTGTAACAGATTGTGCTGACTGTTACAGTCTGCACAGTCTATACAGACTACAGACCACTTTTACAGACTAAAACCGAACACAACCCATCCTGACCACACTTGACCGACAGCCTCTTTCCTCGCCTTACCTATACTTCCTCTTGGCTCGCACCTTACCTGCAGCCCTTTGATCCTAGTATGCTCCTCTTCTGCTTATGAAACCTGTAAAAAAAATATTCCTACATATCTATATATTATTACAGTCCATTCTACATTACAAATCCTAATCTACTGGAGATCCATATTCTCATCACATTAAACAAATTCAGACACCATCACAGACAATGATCCTAAATGAGTCTTTTCTGCATTTTCTTTTATCTTTCTATCTCCCTCCTTAGTATTCCATGAACCCTACATATAAAATAAAAAAAACCACAAAACAAGTATACATATAACATGATCACATCCTATCTAGTTTGATCTTCATATATTTAATCACCCCTCAGGAGCAGGGCAACTCTTGGATTGTTCAAGGCCTTCTCCTGCCAAAAACTGCAAAAAAGACTCCAAATAAATATTAAATAAATAAGTTGAATCCCTACCTCCCGACTTCTAACTTCTAATCTCTTTTCTTTTGTTTTCTAATATATGGGCACCCTATTTTATCTAAAATTATTAAACCTTTAAATCTGTCCGGCATGTTATCCCTTTCAAATTTTTACTCTCCCTTTTTTTTTCATTCATCTGCTAATTTGTCCGCTAGTGCATTTGCCTCTTTAAATATATGTGCTAAGATACCTTTTGTTTCAACTAACAATTTTTTAATTATACTAATCTCTTCCTCAAATCTCCACAATTTTATTTTACCTAGAGCAAGATCTATAGGTAAGCTTGAATCTACTTGAACTTGAATATTTTGAAGGTTATTTTCTTTATAGATTTGTAAGCCTTTATGTAAGGCTATAATTTCTGCCTGCAAGGCTGAGGCAGCTTCACCTCTCATCATGAAAGCTTTTATTATCCCGTCTTCTTCATCTCTTATTGCATCTCCCCCGCATGAACTCCCATTTATATTTTAAAACTATCATCCGTGTTTAAAGCTATACCACCTTTCGGAGGCTTTTCCTAGCTGATAATTCTTATTTTTAGTTGTTTTCTTGTCTTCGTAGAGAGGTTCCAAGCTTTTTTCAGATTTTTATTTGCCTTTATGCTTCTAATCTTTATTGGGTTACAAGCTAAGATAAAAGAGTTTTCCCTTTTAATTTCTTCTAGAATATTCTCAATATTCATTGGGATGCCCTCAAATCTACTTTTATTTCTAACTTTTCATAAACATCAAACCGTTATATGCAAGATATAATTTTTTATACATTTGAGAATTTTTATTTTTAGTATGCTTATTACTCTAATTTTTTAATCTATTTTTTGACCAACCCTACCTACTTCAATATCTGCTCCCAACTATAACTTATGCCATAACTTAGATATAATCTTTCCTATTGAAAATAAGTGATTAATATTTTTCCACCTCTTGAAAGCAACATTCACATCTAGATGCTAATTGTATATCTTTCCTTTGTATATTATCATCTATTGGAATCACATTTGAAAATAATTTTTACATAAATACGTTTATTTTTAGAGGCAGCTCCTTTATCCATACCATTTTAAATATCTCATGCATCGGCCTTTTATTTCTTACCAATAATTTTGTACTTTTTAATGTAAATTTTTCTTGTGGGTTCAACGTTCATTTCTATCTGCTACTTACCAATATTGCGTACTTTTTCACAATATCTTGTTCTTTTAGCATCAATTTCCAATTTTTAGATGCATTTCTTGGATTTTTGTAAGCATTATTGCCAAGCCCATATCTAGCCTTTATATATTCTGCCCACAGACCACCATTTTTCTTCAGCCTCCACCAATTTTTATAGGCCCAGGCTTTGGATAAGTCATTTAGGGTAGAGAAGTGTAAACCAACTTCATCCTTTAGATAGCATAAGTCTGCCCATTTTTTCCAATGCAGCTTGAATTTATCTTTTTTTTTTTGCCCCATAAAAAATAAGACATTTTTTTTCTAACTTCTTTATTATTATTTTCGGTGGTTGAATTACCATTAAAATATGTGCTAGCGAGCCTTATAGCACGTGTGTTATCAACATAATTATTCCCGCCATACTTAATAATTCTTCTTTCCATGCGACTATTTAATATCTCATTTTTTCCACTAAGAATTCTAATCTTCCTTCTTAGTTCTTCCTTCATAGATTGGGCAGCCTAAATACATTAGTACACATTTGTTTTGTGAAAATTCCATCACTCTTTTTATCTTCTGAGCTACATTATCAGATGCCCTTCTTGATACCATAAATTGGCATTTATTTTTATTTAATTTTTGCCATGTCTCTTCCTCAAGTGTTTGCAAGAGCTTCATGTTTTTTATCAATTTGCTGTTGGTATTTGTGAAAATTATAACATCATCCGCATATGTCAAGCAGCTCACATTTGGCGTATGCCTTGGCTGTTTATAAGTGATTATGCTATCCTTTTTCATTTCATTTTTTTTAAATTTACAATGAATAATTCTAAGCATATATTAAATAAGAAGGGAGAGAGTGAATCCCCTTGCCTAAGCCCTCTTACAGGCTTAAATTCTCCACCAACTTGATCATTAATTAGGATTCTAACCCAAGTACTAGAAACACATCTGTATATTAGGTCTATCCAGAATTTTGAGAAGCACATTTTTCTCATTAGATAGCATAAAATATCTCATTTCACTCTATCAAATACTTTTGAAAGATCTAATTTTAGAACTACGTTATGACCTCTAGCCTTAGCTCCTATTTCCCTTATTATTTCCGAGGCTAGATTAATAACTTATTTTTTACAAATCTCGCTTGTTCCATCGATATGATGGAAGGGAGAATCTTACTAAGCCTATTCTGAAGCAATTTAGTTAGAATTTTATAGATTATATTACATAGGCTAATTGGCCTAAAATCTTCTCTTCTCTGTGGATTTGCTTTTTTAGGAATCAGTATGATAAAAGAATTAACTCATGTCTTTGTAATTTACGCAACTGCAAAGATCCACGCCATAGTTTCAACTAGTTCTTTTTTAATTATCGACCAGGCCTATTGAAAAAAGACATTATTCCAACCATCAGATCTTGCCTCACAATATTTATTAGTAATAAATACCACTTCCTTCACCTCTTCCTCTCCAGGAGCTTCCTCCAAGGCTTTATTATCCTCGTCCTTAACTCTTTTTTCAATCTTTTGCATTAATGTGCACTCTCTTAGTGAGTTTGATCCACATAGATGACTTTTAGAAAATTTTTCTAATTCATTTTTAATTTCCTCCTCCTTTTCTAACTAAACTCAATTTGTTGATTTTAAGCATTTTGTTTTCTACCTTGAGGTTCTGACTTTTGCCATTACATTAAAGAATTTTATGTTATTATCTTCATCTTTTAGCCACTTTACCCTAACCCTCTGTTTCCAGAAGACTTCTTCCATGTGCATTCTAAGCCTTGATTCTATTTTTGTTTTACTGACTTCAATCCTTGCAGCATCATCTAGGCACTCTTCATATTCAATTTCTAGTGCCGCTACTTTCTGCTCTGCCTCTTGAATTTTTAGGGTTATGTTTCCAAACACTTCCTTGTTCCATTTGCTCAGTTCCAGACGTAACCTGCGCAACTTTGTTGTCAATATTTACATAGGGTTACCCTCAACTAGCATTTCCCATGTATTCTTTACAATATTATCAAAATCTTTGTGCATGCCCCACATATTTTGAGATTTAAAACCTCTGTCTCCCTGGGCTATCTTGTAGAGTCGGCAGGAGCGGGCTATGATCTGAGCACATTCTACTGAGATGCCTCAATTTTATTCCACCCAATTTATCCATCCATTTCGTATTAAATAGAACCTGGTCCAGTATGGACCAGATTGTCTCCCTCCTCTTCCAGTTATTACACCAAGTAAACTGACCCCAAAAAATCCGCCTCCATTAAATTAGCTCTAGCTATTGCCTCATTGAACTGTACTACTGCTATTGGATCTGGCGGTCTTCCTCCCCTTTTTTCCTTAGAATTCCTAATAATATTGAAGTCTCCTCCAATGATCCATGTGGTCTTCAATTCAGCTAATTCATTCATTTATCTATAATTTCAATCTTCATACCACCATGAAAGTTCATATTAAAGCCTTTTGAGTCCATCCTCAGACCCAATTGCCGAGCTTTTTGACCTGATGCTGATAGTCCCTCAAAGTTCCTAGTTGTCTGACTCCAAAGATAAAGCCATCAAAGTCCTCACACTCTGATGGCCTAAAGTGAGCCCATAGTTCTTCAAATTTCTCACATCAAATCATCTATCCTTCTCCGTGAAATGATTTGTGAATTCACTGACACCATTGGTTAGTTTTTCTTCAAGATGAAATGCAACTATAAAATTTGTTGGGTCTCCGTCATGCCCTAGTATTTGAAGAATTGGTTTACAGAGTCGAATCATTTTAGTGGGTCATCCCTTAAAAATCATTGAAATTCAAACATCACCATTTTGGATAAAAATATTTGCTGGTCTCCATCCCAATTATTGTGGATGTGATATTCATGGCTTGGGGACTCCTAATTTGGAAGCAAGAGAGAGATGATTGAACATTTCCTCCAACTGATATCGTTTTTCAATCATGCTAAGCTCCATTCAGTATAACCCTTCCTTCACTGCACTCAGCCTAGACTCTAAATTTTCCATGCAATCTTTTCTGGTTCCCATTTATACCTCTTCTGATACCAATGATAGAATTGCTCTAGATTTAACACTTAGATATTCTCTTAGGATGAGAATGCACCCATTTGATTATGCTTTAAGTGATAGGTAACTTAAATAAGCAAGGACACACGCAAACACAAATATATGTTGCACACAACACACACAATGTTACACATAACACAATACACATAAAATATTAATTGTATTTTAAATCCCATTGACCTCATCCTTCATGCATGGTTTTCCTTTGGGAATTGGGCAACTCCCCACCACTCAACTCCAAACTACTCAACTTCCCACTACTTTACATCTTTATAGAAGTGTCAAATGGGTCATGTCGTGCTGGTGGACATGGTCGTGCCGACCATGCCGGGCATAAAAAAATACCACGTGGCCAACCAATTAAAATCGGCCATGTAACCGCATTTTTAAAAAAAAATGAACTATCCATGATGGGACGATCAAATTTTAGAAAAAAAAACTAAAACGGCCCAAATTTGACCGCCCAATGGGGATCCCGTCAAGCAGTCACCCGGGCTAGTTTACTATGTCATCGGGCTAGGCACAGGGGTCATGCCTGACCTGGCACGAGGCACGATACATGCCGGCCCAGCACGGCATGAACCATGTCAAGGGGCAGCCCGGCCTGATCCAAGACACGGTTCCAGACCGTGCCATGCTGGGCCAGGCACTACTGAATCAAGCCCGGCCCATTTGACACCTCAACATCTCCACAGTCATAACTTTCTATGATGTAAAGTCTCAAGCCTCTTCGAATGATGCTGCATAACATAATGTGGTACCAAAAATCTCTGACATTGTCTCCTATATAAATGTAAATCTACATTGTCTAACATTCAAGCTCTTCTAGTTATGTTGCTGAAACAAATACTCATCTTCGTTGAGTTTGCTAGATTTATTGAAAATGCATGCGTGGGTCTCTCGAAACCAAGATCCAACAAGCTCAGAGTAATAGAGAAGGGAACCATGCTTTTCTGAAATCTTTGAAGGAATTCTAATAAAAGATGATGCAGGAACAATGTCAAAAAGTTGCTCGAAATCATTATCAAATGACGAATTAATAAAAAAAATCTTGAAGAAAATCACCTTAGTATTAATAATTATTTTCATTTGTAACAAAAAATAACACTTATATCATTTCCAGTTAGTAAAACCAAGGAAGCATGGACACGGCTCCCTACAGCCGCGTCCGCATGTCCGACACCTGGACACGACATGGATACGTGTCCGATACGCCATGTGGTGTATCATTGCACAATCAGTATCCGATATGCCACGTGACGTATTGGATGGTTGCATCGGCAGACGGCAGCTGTATCCATGCCTATAGTGCCCGACGTCCGATGAGGTCGGGTGGCCAACGTTGCCGCATGGGCGACGTTGGCCACTGGCAGGGGGCGGGCACAATTTGAGGGTGAGGCAAGGAGCGGACGCGATTTGAGGGAGAGGCAGAAGCGGGCGTGATTTGAGGGGAGAGGAAGGGGCGGCGCGAATTGAGGGGAGAAGCAGGGGCGGCGCAAATTGAGGGGAGAGGCAGTAGCGGGCGTGTTTGAGGGGGAGGCAGGGACGAGCGTATTTGTGTGGGGATGTGCATAAAATAAAATATTTTTATTAAATAAAATAAAATATTTTTATTTTATAAAATAAATAATATATATTTATTTTATATAATAAAATATTGTAATTTAATTTAATTTAATTTAATGAATTTTATAAAATACATAATATTTATAATTAATAATTTTTATTTTTATTTTTATTTTTTTTATCATGCCGTATCTTAGCTGTATCCGTATCCTAATTTTTTAGAATTTGTCGTATCCTCGTATCCTGCCGTATCGTATCCCCGTGTCCGTGTCCGTGTCCATGCTTCTTAGAGTAAAACAATAACAAAACAGGAATCTAAGTTCAATACTATTGATGGGAATACGGACAGAGTGAGATGGGCCACGCTCATATACCCATACTAGACTCACAGACCCACCCCCAAACAAATGGGTCTGGGCCTTAAGGCTGGGCCATCAGGCCAAAGGAAAAGGGGGAAACCGGGAAGTACCTCCAGGCCAGATTTATGTGCTCAGGCCTTGCTCACATTCCACATCTACATTTTAAAGCCCACATGACTATTTTTGAAACATGGTGAAGTCACTTATGCTTCAAAGGACATGCATGAGTATCTATGCAATGTCCCTCTCCAACCTGCCTTTTCTAAAATAAAATTGACAAGCAAAATCTATGTTCTGTCCAAATAATTATCAATGGTGATGCAAAATCCAAAATACTACCAGGTGAGTATTAAACAAATGTCAAAATGAGAAACATTTTGGATCATAACCAATTTTTACAATTCAAGATCTCAAAACAAAGATCGAAGTTTGTCATCACATACCCAAATAAATGATCAAAATTGATCAGAGGAAGATGTTTTGCATGCCGATTATTGACCGGAAACAAACAGAAGAAAGAACATGCCAGAAGAGCACCGATCAATTCCTGGAAAACAACAGGATTGTCATAGATTGTGGAGGATGTGTAAACAGGCAGTACATATGACCGTTAATTGATAAAATATGGACTGCTGGATTATGAATGTTGGATTTTGACAGCTGGAAAAAGGTTGCATCAATGGGAAATGACCAAATAGAAACTGTGGTTTGACCATTAAACATGACCATGTAGTTACCATTGGAAAATGACCAAGCAGAGTCAAACTCCAGTTAACTCTATGTACACCTCAATCCTTACAAAGAATGAACCTACAAACATCAGACATAGCTAAGTAGTGACCACTAAACAAATGACCAAGCAGACTCCATCCCATTAGTTTCTCATCTACCCCACACCAGCATTTCTATATCCACCTCAATGGCTCAATCCATACAAGGAATGAACTCACAAACATACATCCTGTTAGAGTCCACACATCCAATTCTCAATTTAATTTTTAAAAATTTAATACCTAATATTTTATAACTATCAAGATAATTTTTTAAAATTTATTTTTATCTCTTCTCAATTTTATCTTATCCCATGTCCCTTCCTTTCTAAACAAATCACCTTTTACAATTATCAACTTTTGTGTATTAGTTAGGGAATGCTTCTTTAGCACATAGCTAATTGAAGCTCAAACTATGTTACATTCATGTTTCATATTTGTTACCATCAAGATAAATTATCCATATAATCAGAATCAATTAGATAAATTTTAGATCTTCAAATATTTCAATTATCATATATATTCTCATGAAGGTCATACACATAATCTCTAACCCAAAACTTACCAACCAGAGACGAAGATATTTTTCATTCTACCAAGACATAATCTCTAATACATATATGTAACATCATGGCTTCTCATATGATCAACTATTTGATTATTTTTATCTAATGAACTTATATGTATTAATATTTGTGTAATTGCACACATCAGTCATCAAAGACATATTGTCATGCAAATTTAAATTGTAAATAACTTATTTTATTATTTTTATCTAAAATTTTAAAAGTTTACTTTTTATCAATATATTCCACTAACTTACCAATATGAATATTTTTTGATTAGATTTATGCATAATCATTTATTCATGAGTTCAAATCATGTGAGACATCTCTCTAATTTTATATGTTATAGATATGATACATTGATTATTCTTAATTCTCTCATTTTTATTTTTATTTTTATAAGTTTTCTCACATATTTATCTTAATATATATATATTTGATGCAATCATTTTAAAAATATCATATCTTATACTTATAGTAATATAAGATTATTAACCATAAAACATGATGATTTAACAATAATCATATAATATTTTCTATCTAACCTAAAAGACATTTTTCTATTATATAAAAGTGTCAACTTCATTTTTTATTCATCCAAACGTTGTTTATCTCGTGATATATATCATTTTTAATTTCAATATTATTCTTAGTTACAAATCTTAAAAATCAAATGATTATATTTTGAGATTTTGATATCATCAATGTTAAGTAATAAATAAATATTCTATTTTCAATAGATCAATTTTGAAACTTTCACTCTCGAATATTACATGCTAACTATCTAATTTTCAACTTAAACATTCATTAACTTTATTAATTAGGATAATATTACCCTTGAATAACATATATCAAGACACCTCTTATAAAAAATATTGTCTTGACCTTGATTCATCTAAAATCAAAACAAATATATATATACTTAAAATAGATCTTTAGTATAATCCGGCTATAATTAAAATTTTATTGTTATTATTTCTAGAAAATAAATATTATATAACAATACATATTATTAATAATATCAACATAACAAATATATATATTTCTTATAAGTACTAACTAAATAAGTTCTTGAAAATATTTATTATATATTTTCTTTCAACTATTTTCCCATATAACTTCATCATACGTCTCGTCAATTTAATTCTAATATACTTAGAATAGTCTTAAATATTATTTTAATTTTTATTAATTAATACTACAAAATTATCATCAAGAATTTTAAAATCTTTCTAGTATCTAAAATTATGTTCAATAACATAATTTTTATTGAATTATTATATCTTCTAAATATTTTCATACATCAATAAAAATCTCATAAGATCTAATTGTAAAGTAATATTCTTTGATTAAAAATAATATCTTCTATCTAGAGAAATAATTTACTCTTAATTTATTTGATTTACATGTAATTCATTGAGTAGGATTACAATATAATTTTTTACTTTTTTAAAAATACTAAAATAACTAAAATTTTTAATTTTTTATTCTCTGATATTAGCTAGAGGTGTCAACCGGGCCGGACAAGCCCGGCCCGGCACGAAAAAATACCGTGCCCAGGTTAGGCACGAGCCATGCCGTGCTTGGCCCGTGCCGTGCCTGACCCGGCACAGTTCGGCCCGTGGCACGGCACACCGGCACGGGTTTGTCCCGTGCCGGTTGTCCCTCGAGCCCAACCCTGCGATCGCCCCACGCCCCTCCCGCAAAAAAGACCGCGGGTCGGGTCTGATTGGACCCGACCCGCGGTCCCACTCCCACGAGACCCGAACCGACCCAGATCCCCCCCAACGGGAAAAAAAATTAATATAAAATTATATTTTCAGCAGTGGGATCTCGCCTCCAACGGCTGGGGGGGAGAATCCAACGGCCCTCATGATTCTACCCCCTACAAAATTAAAAAAAAAATCAAAAAAATTAAATAAAATTTCTATTTTTTTAAAAAATTATTATCTTTAATCTATAAATTCCACCCCACTCTATTTAACATTTATATTTTTCATAAACATAAATTCTCTCAAATTGTTCTATTTCTTTCTCAAAAATCTTGCTTCTCTCTCTCGGGCATCGGGATTTTAGCATTCGGCTTGGATTTTCGGGAATCTCAACTTGAGTTTTGAACATTAGAACTTAACTGTGATTTACCGTGCACGTGACCGACCTCACTGCTTTTACCGAGTAATTTATTTTACGTTTTTTTTAACTTTCTCCCTCTATAGTTTTTCTCTCTAGACCAAAATTAGAAAAAATTAAAATCAATCTTTTAGTCTTTATTAAACTATTTTTAAAAATAAAAATCATAAAAAATGACAAATACAACTGAAATATATTTAAATTTAGAAAATGAAAATATTACACAGAGATCTGAGGCTGGTGAAACTTTGGTTTCTCTAGTCGTCTCAACCCAAACTTCTAAAAAATAAAAAACTAGGACTTCTGTAATTTGGACTCATTTTAATATAATAAAACAAAAAAATATTAGGGGTAAGGAACAAGAAATAACACAATACAAATATTATATGAAACTTTTAATATGTAAGAGTTCGTTTGGGACTGAGCACCTTAAGAGGCATGCCAAATTATGCACCAAAAAATATGAACCATTAGATCCTAGGCAAACCCAATTTGGCACTGCATTTTTTGAGACTGGATCGTGTTTAGTCTCAAAGTTTACTCCCTTCATATACTTCAGTGAGTTGGGTAGGGATGGCATGACCAGACTTATCACATTGATGAGTCTTCCGATCAGATTTTTGGAAGATCCAAGGATAGTACGCATCATGCAGACATATTTTCAGCCTGCTTATCATAGGATTCATAAGTTCACATCTAGGAATGACATACTAAAGATATATAAGTTAAAAAAACAAAAAAAAAATTAATGAATTTATGGCATATAGTGGAGTGGTGTCCATGACGTCCGATATCTGGACAAGTCACGATAAATCTTCTTATGCATGTCTCACCAGCCACTATGTAGATTCAAACTGGATATTCAATAAAAAAATTTTAGGATTCTCTGAGATTCTTCATCATCATGATGGCCAGGCCATTTTTGAGTGTATGATGAAAATTTTCAGGGAATATAAAATTCAAAATAAAATTTTAGTGTCACATTCAATAACGCATCTAATAATGGAGTAGAGATCAACATGTTTGTTAGGAATATTAGAGACGCACCATTATGAGAGATCTTTCATGTCAGATGCATGTGTCACGTGATTAACCTGATTGTTCAAGCAAGTATGAAAGTGTGTTCCCCCGCATTGGATAATATACGTAATGCACTAAAATATATTCGTACTTCTCGCAGACAACAAGAGTTTGGTAGTCTCTGTTTGTCTGCGAATCTTAAGAAGAAGAAATTTCAATCGAATGTGAGACATCGTTGGAATTACACGTACCTGATATTAGAATCATGTGTTGGATACGAACACGTGATATCCGACTACGTCAATAGTAAGAGTGACGAACTTATTATTGGCAATACTGACTGGGCTTCAGGAATTTCATTTATGAAATTCCGGAAGATTTTTTATGACACGACGAACATGTGTTCATCGGTTTATACGCCCATCACTTGCATTGCACTCCGGTGCATATGCAACATTAGTAGCATGTTTAGGAAGTATCGAGCTGACCCGACACTTAGCCATATTGTTGCAGAGATGGAAACCAAGTACTTGAAGTACTGGTCCACTGTTCCATCTCTTTATTGCCTCGCTGCATGCATGGACCCTAGGGTTAAGGTGGAAGGGATAGAAAATACCCTGACTTATATTTCCTCGTGCATGAACCTGGAAGACCCACCTGAAGGGTTCATTCATGAGAAGTTGACTGACCTGTTCACATACTACAATACTAGGTATGGTGGTGGTGGTAGTGAGACTGTGATTACGAACATTGATACCTTATTCGGAGATGATAATTTTTCCATTCAGCTAGTGAGGGGAAAACGTATGGGTGGACCATCACATAGGAGCGAGCTTTCTCGGTACTTATATATCGATTACTGCTTAATCCTATCACATTCTGATACTAAGAATCTTGATTTATTACAGTAGTGGAAATCATATAAGTCCACCTTTCCCGTGCTATCTAGGATGACACGGGATCTACTGACTCCTCCGGTGTCGAGCATAGCATTGGAGTCTACTTTTTCTGTTGCAGTGAACGTGATTTCGGATAGGAGATCGAGATTACGTCCAGATATTATTGAGATTTTGGCTTGTTTGAAGGATTGAGAGGATTCGAGGTTTGGCATCCATAATCGTGCTGAAGTTGGGACTAGGACAGGGACTGCAGTCGCATCCACTGCGATGGCAGAGGAGTTGATTGTCAATGATGATGATCTATATGGTACGCTTTGTTTGGACATTGTTTTGAAACTGTAATTTGTTTGGTTCGGACATTCAGTTTCAAATTACTGATTAATCATTTTTCATTTGAGTTGCTTATATTTTTTTTTAATTTTTATTTTTATTAACAAAATGTATTGATTTATTTATTTTTTTGTATTAAATTTTCATTTAAAAATTTATAACTTTATTATATAATTATATTAAATTTTAAGCTAATTTTATATTACATAAAAAAAATTTTAATAAATTTTAACATTTTTCATATTATAAATATATAATACTATACATTATCTAAAATTATATATATATTTTAATAATTTATATAAATAAAATAAAAAAAATTTAAAAAAAAAATTTTTGGCCCGCACGGCACGGCACGGCCTGCTGTGCCTTCGGGCCGTGCTGGGCTTGGCTTTTTTAAACCGTGCCGGGCCCGGCCCGGCACGGTACAATAACCGTGTTGTGCTTGGCCCGGTACGAAGGCACATTCGTGCTCAAAAAAATGGGCCGGGCCGGGCTAGCCCAGCCCGTTTGACACCTCTAATATTAGTTGACTTAAGAATATTTTTTATTTGTCTAGTATCTAGTTTATTATATAATTCATCATAGATTCTTCTTATTGCCATCTGTTTATTTTATTATTCAAACTCCTAACATTCTATACAAATATTAAATTTGAGAGACATTGCATCAAGGTCGTGTCATGTCGCAGCTATGAACAATGTGAGTGACAAAGGATTTTATAATCACCAATAAAAATAGATAAATGCACTACACTCCTTAGGAGATAAAAAGGGAGGAGCATTGTCACTATGTAAGTTTGGATGCATTTGAAATTAATAGCTCAAGAAATGCACTTGATTTCAATTTTCTCAATACAATTAACAATTACATTAGCAGATTTTTAGTTGATTTGAAGTAAGAATTACTTTTATAACATCATACAAGTTACTGGGCATCAGAATCAATGCATTCAAATTCACAGATAAATAAATGCACTTGTTTATTTAAAATATATTTAATAAATTTTCTCTAGTTTTTGATTGTACTTAGCAGATTAGATCAAGTATAAGTAGTAAAAAGGGAGTGCTTCAAAAGGTATTTCAATTGTTCATATATTCATATGAAAACATCATATTACAGTTTATATCTCTTTCTCCTCTATGTCTCTCCTACCTCTTTCTACAAAATCCTGCAACACTATTTTTTCTCCATGATATTAACTGTTACTGTGATTGGCACACTATGTGCCAATGCCAGCAAGTTCCAAACGTGATTATTTGCTCTATTTTATTCAGAACTCTTGGATTATAAGCGTAAGGGCTAACACTCATGACATAAGTGATTGTACTTTTTTTCTCTTTTATTGAGTCTATAATATTTAAAATTATGATAGTCGATGAAACTATTGAGCAAGCCATGAAACATGATAATATCAATGCTATGTTGATTAGTGTGATGTGTTTTTTTTTTTGTATATGAATTTTGTCATAATTTATTTTAAATTAATTATTATACAAAATAGATGAACTATAATGTTGTATTTTGCTCTTCTAATATTTCTATACAAGATCGGCAAATTATGCATATGACTACCATAGAAATTGAATAAGATGAACTACATATATTTTTCTCCACCCTCAAAAATCCTCTAAATTTATGGTTACCATTAATCAATTTGCCACAAATTCTCAGCTTAATAATTATCATTGGATAAGTTGAAGACATAAAACTAAACATCAAATGATTGATTTATATTAACTATCAGACATGTCGATTAGTAAAATATACTAAAACTTTTTATCTATTAGTGACATATCAAAAAAGCATCAATAGAGACTCATTTAATTTGATAAATTCCGATATTTGAAGATATTATAGAATAATTATATATGATAATTTAAGATATTTTATTATTTTTGTTAATGATTATATTAGATATATATGATTATTTATTTTAAAAATCTTATATTTTATCAATTTTTATAAAACTTTATCAAATAGTGAAAACACAATTGTATTATAGTATTAAGAAATTAAAAAGTGATAATTTTGTAAAATATACTTCACATCAATTTTTTTATTTTTTGAGAAATATTAAATCACTAAATACCTTGTTTCAACACTCATGCGGTGAATATGATAACTAAAATAAAAAATATATATTTATTTAAAACTATTAAGATATTTATATAATAAAGAAGCTAAATATTTTTTAAGAAAAATAAAATTAATCATTACTGCATGATCAATTATAAGTCATTTCATCCTTTTTAGGCCGTATCTCATATTAGTTTATATATTCAAGAGAAACTTTTCAAGGTTGCACTAAAAAGTTTTTAATATATTTGTTTTGTTCATGATCGTTTTCATAAAAGAGAGAACATGATTACTCATGCAATCAAGTACGCATTCCCCAAGTATTCTAGTACTTTAAAGGGGGTATAAGTACTACTCACCAAAAGCCAGGATGATCATTACAAGTGAGAATGTGATGTTCTATTATTTTTCAAGAACTTGATTCAAGAAAATGCACATTTAGACATAGTATTAATAAGATCATTTTCATATGTAATTATTGCACCTTGTAGAGTGACAATTCAACCTACTCATGCATCTGATACTACCACCATAGTTGATCTTGAGGAAAAATTGAACATCTCTTGGTGCCTCATCAAACCATAGTTTTGTTGACGCACCATCAGGTACGAGTCTAGAGTGAGTGTTCCACTGGACATGATGTGTGTGTATTCCCAGAAGCATGAGATAAAGGTTGAGCGACTTTATGATCTCAATTTAAAAGTATATACGATATAAATAAGTCCATAAGTTTCCTTAATTAAGCCAGATACACCTGCTATATTAGATAATCCAATTCAAGATATAGACTTGAACATTCCAAGTATTGTAGAGAATAAACTAATGATGTATTTTATCCAACATCTAATATCACAAAAATATGCTTACTCTCAATTTAGTACTACATATTCTAATTTTTTATTTTTTCTTGATAATTATTAAATCTCATTCTTCTGGATATACTTAGTCATTCAATATGATGACAAACATATTGAATGAACTAAATATAATTACTTCCAATCATACATGAGACCTTGTTCTAAAAAAAAGATTGATCAGTTTAAAATCATATTGATAACTAATAGATTTATATAGACTAATAGCATAAATTATTGAGATAATTTTTCTCTTATGGTCAAGAGATAAAATAACTTATTGGGACTATCATTGTCCCCATCACGACCTCCAACATCGGTACTATCATCGTCAACATAATTTTTTTTCATTACCACCAAGTGAGCTTAAATCTTCAAATCCTTCCCAATAGATAAGGTGTGTTTTTTACTAATTTTTATGACTTAGTACCCAACACTTAATTGAGTTTTATGGATTTTCTACTGCTCCACTACAATTGTTATTCTTGAGAGTAAGGTGATCAATAGTGAGGCATAACTTCTAAAGTAAATCATTTGATGATTAAATCAGATTAAGTAGAGACAAGCCAAAAGCACCTCAAAGTATTCTGCCCAATTCCAGCTTCTGCCCAAAATATTTTTGACCAATTTTTGTCCAGCATTCCTGATATTTTGGGTTTATTTTTCGACTGTTAGAACATATTTTTGTTGTGCTTCTTATGTAATTGAGATGAATTTCATATTTATGTTTATGGATATGACTTATGATATTTCTCCAGTAAAATTAAATAATAATAACTATACTCAATTGGCGCCAACAATAAAATTCTAGTTAAATGGTCAGCATCAGAATGACAATCTTGTGCCAACCATCATATTGACCATACACACTTAATCCATATAATCCCATATAAATCTACAAATACTTTATTTACCATGACTAGGGATAGATGATACAAGTCATTAATTTTATACACTTGTGAACTAATGAGATAGACAATCAGGATCATCTACTTAGGACCGACTATATGAATAATATTTTGCTAATCAATTAAGATTAATCCCAACTACTTAGGGACCGATTATATGAATAATATTTTGCTAATCAATTTTATTAAAAATCATGTCCACTCTTAATCCTTTAGTTGTTAAAATCTTTATTTATAATTTCTTCCAATTTATCTGAGACCTATATCTAATTATTTTTCTTTCTCCACCCAAATAATATCATACTTCCTAACTAATACACAAATAAATTTACATTGAACATAATCAAACTAACCAAAATTATTCTTACTTATCTTATCATCTATATAAATTATTTTAATTTATTTTCTAATAATTTTATTTCTAATTATATTATTACTAGTCTTATCCCATATCTATTTGATTATCCTAATCTCTACTATCCTCATTAATTGAATATGTTATTTTTTGATTGCTCAACATTCACTTTCATACAATATTATTGGTCTTATAGTTCTATAAAAATTTTCATTCAACCTAATTAGCAATTATCTATAAAAAAGAACCTTAACTATCGTAAAAAATATTCAGATTAAAGGTGCCAAAAATAAATTAAATGGCGAGTAGCAATCCCAAAAATAAATTCATAACTAAAATAAACTTGATTATTAAAATTTATATAAATTAAAAATTATCCCTTGAGTAGTAGTTCATTTTATTTAGAGATGTTATACTATTTAAGATTTTCAGTCTCCAACTAATTAATGATTGATGTAATCAATTATATTGACTAGGAGGCATAATAATCATGGCAAGAGAACACACAAAAAAGATTTTCTTACAGTTTAGTTACTATAAAAAAAGATTGAAACTTGATTGTAATCCTATAAGGCCCTACATCTTGAGATTCTATAAGGACATTAACACAAAGTCCTCTATTTTACAATAAGCTTCTCATCCTTCCCTATATATATAAATATATATGGAACGTTAGCACCTTTATAGATTAGAGATCTCTATGTAATACTCAAAAGAAAGAGAATAAAAAAAATAAAGAAATAAAAATAAATAAGTCTCAATATCTCCCTCAAACTTAATGCATAATTATTACAAACATAAAATATAAAAAAAAGGAAACTAAGACTCAGAATTTTTTGTAGAGACATCTACAAGTTGACCAATAATAAGAACATAAAGATTAATAATCGATAAATCATATATCATATGCTCATAAAAACCAGAATAAAAGTTATACATCAAATTGCAGGATTATCTCTATCAAAAAAATATAATTAAATAAAAAATAAAAAATTGATCTTCTAAAATAAATATTTGAAACAAAACTACTAATATGGAATAATAATCATACTTTTTAACAAAACAAAGTTGACTCTAACAAAAACAAAAATATTAGCAAATCTCTTATTTGCAAAAGTGTAACAAAAATTTAAATTACTAATTACTTGTGTTTAATTATCATTTATAAAAAAATATTACATCTCAAAGATATTTTTCCATACTAAAATATGTTTAAAAGTTATATATGAATATATCAAAAAAAAAACATAATAATAATTCACTATAGTAAAAGCCTACAATATATTAGGTCGCATAATTATTAAATAGTTAAATTTTCTAATAATACTCTTATATTTAGAGGAATCAATCTACCAAAGACTCATATAATTGCTAGTGCACAACCTAATATATCAAACCACATAAATATATTCAATACATTATTTTGTTCAAATAAAATCCAATCTTAACTTTAAAAAAATAATTGAGTTTATCAAGATTCTCCACATAATTAGAAAAAACTCTAAGTTGAAAAATTAACTCATCTCTAGCATTCATGATATATATATATATATAGTTTGAAAAAAATAAAAAAAAAATCAGGAAAAATCAACAGAATTAACTCATATGTATAACTATAAACTAATAAAAATATCATTTCTACCATGTGAATGTGAATAAATTAGAAAAAAGAATAAAAAATAAAAAAGAATGCATTTGTGTTAACCAAATAGAAAAATTATTGAGATTGGTGTTTGAAATTTAAATGTAATAAAAAAATTTTTAATATTCTTTTCATTCTTCCAAGTTAATAATTAAATTAATTTCACATTAATTTTAGGAAAAATATTGAAATTGTTGTCATAATTTTTTATTTTTTTTTATATTTAAACTTTCATTTTGTCATAATTTATAGTATTATTTTTTTTTCTTTTCTTATTTTCTTTATATTTTATTTATTTTATATTTTGATGGGAGCATTCAATGTGTAGCCTATCCCAATCCGTTAGTTCAATATATAAGAGCTTTCAAAGTATGTTATTATTATTGAGTTTATTTTGTTGATTGACCTTGGTTTTTTACATGTCATAGAGTCATATATTAGGGCAAACAAATCCTATTGCATGTAAAGGTTACAAACCCTAGACATAAGAAAGATACGTTCATTGTACTAACAAAATGCACATGTAATTGTGTGTTACAATGCACGCTTGCAAGGATTGAAGGTGGCACATGTTACCATGCAAGACTTGTATCAAGTGTCGCACACCCACAATGTGCGACAAGCATCGACGAACACTATGTCCACGCCGAGAGTGGTGGGAGCAGGTTTTTCCAATGAAGGTGATAGAAGACACCACTAATTGTGACGGCAAAAACTACCAAACCCAAAGAATTGGGGTTCAGCCTAATTCCAGCAAGATTTAAAATAGAATTGGATTTTGGTCTAATCCAACAAGGGTTCGGGTGACCCATAGCCCTATTCTAGTGAAAAAATTGCATCGCCAAAACTACAGCAACAATGGAAGTTGGTGGTTGGATATGTGTAACATAGGCGAAGAATTTCTTATTGGTATGAAACCCTAGCTTGGTTCAACAAGTTTTTAAGGTTTTTTCAGTAGTAGATTTTGATTCACCTGAAATTCTTGTTTATAGGATGATTATTTCTAGACGACATGCTTATGGCAGCGATGTTGGTGGTTAACAATATTAAATATTTTATACTTCTCCATTATTTTCATTTTGAAGAGATCAACCATGTCAGTATCATTGCTCGAGAAAATAATGTCACCCACATAAAAAGTCACAACCAATATTTCAGATGTATCATTTCTTTTGACATACAATGTGAATTCACTCAAACTTTTGATGAATCCATGACTCAATAGATATGAATTGATTTGTGTATATCAAACATGAAATACTTGTTTCAACTCATAAAAGATTTTATTCAGTTTGTATACATGATATTCATACCATTTCACAATGAGTCTAGAGGGGTGATGAACATATATTTTTTCTTTGAATTCACCATTCAAGAAAATTGATTTAATGTCCAATTGATACTGATGCCATCTCCTCTATCCAGCCAATGCTATTACAAATCTCAAAGTCTCCTTTCGAGCAAATAGAGCGAATGTTTCAAAATAATTTAACCTAGCCTTTTAAAAATAGCCTTTAGCTACTAATAGAGCTTTAAAAATGAATTTGTTGCTATAGACAAAACTATTAATTTTAAACAACCATTTTATCCCAATAAAATGTTTATTTTCAAACAATTCTACTAATATCTAGGTTCTATTTTTTCAATATTCTCTAGCCCCTCTTTCCAAGGAAAGAATATAATCATGATGTTGTACAACCTCTTCAAAGTTAAGAGACTACACAATAATGAAATTATATCTTTCATATATGTCTTCTAAAAATTTTACATTTGAAATAGATAAGAGTAGAGGTAGGTGTAGAAGAGAGGGATTCAAAGGTAGAAGTAGAGTTTATTTCAAAAGTTACAGAGAGAAACTTGGGGAGATTTATAGTTTCGGAATTAATGCTTGCTAATTTATCTTCGGGCTAGCTTACCGTTATGAAGCTAAGCTGAGGCTTGGGTATTTGAATATTTTTGCTACACCTACATTTTTCTTCTTCATCAAACAATATATCTCTACTAGTTAAAAATATATTGATATCCAATTTATATAGTCTATAACTTTTTGAGTTAAGATTATATCCAACAAAGATATATTTTTGATTAGTATTGTCGAGATTCTCTCTTTTTGTTGTAGAATCTGAGAGTAGCTGAGGCTTCCAAAGACTCTCAAGTTATGGACAACATGTCTCCTTCCACTCCATGCTTGTAAAGAAGTCAGGCCTTACAAAGCAGAGGTTGTGCTTTTATTGAGCGAGTAAACAACAATATTTATAGTTTCTTCCCAGAAATGCTTGGGCAGATTCTTCTCTCCTAGCATTGCTTTTGTCATTTCCAGCCCACCACAATCTATATTTTCTTTCAACGACACCATACTACCGTGGTGGGTAGGATACAGTTAGTTGTCTTTGAATTCTCTTGCTTTTATAATATTTAACAAAATTATGTAATAAGAATTGAGCTTCTCTATCACTTTTGATAGTTTTTAAAACCCTTTCAAATATTTACTCAATCATATTCTCAAACTTTAGAAATACTTTAAATACTTCAGTTTTAATTGAAAAAAATATACGTATAAAATCATTATATAATTATTTACAAACAACATAAAATAACTATTATTTGCTATAGATAAGAATGACATTGATCCATAGATATCTAGATGAACCAAATCAAGTGTCAGAAATCAACTTCTTTTGAAAAAAATTATCTAGACTTGTTCCCAATGCATATTTATCACATATAGAAATGAAAAGTGGGTCGGGCAAGCCCGAACACAGCTCGATTGAGCCGTGCTTGGCCCAGCATGGCACGGTCCAGAACCGTGTCAGGACAAGGGTAGTGCCAGCTCGAGATATGGCTCGTGTTATGCTGGGCCTCATGTCAAACCAGGCACAATCTGACTGCATGGCCCATAGGCATGGTCCAGCAGCATGGGTACCTACCATGCCCCGAAACTCAGAGAGAGTTTGATGCATGGTCCAATTGGACCATGTCCGACCCACCTGATTTTTTTAAAAAAATAATATTTTATTCATAAAAAAAACATGTCTTGCCTTTTACATGTGAAAAGTTTTTTTAATAAACCTACCACATTGTTGGCTGAGGGCACCCACATGGCACTGTCCAAATGTAAGTGGATCCAATGGTAATCAGTATCATGCAAACCTATTTTCAACTTGTATATCGTAGGATTTCTAATTTCACATATCAGAAAAACATACTAAAATATTATCAGTTAAAAAAATAAATAATAACTAATGAAATTAGATAATATAATAACATGGTATATGTGACGTCTGATATCTAAACTAATTACGATAATATATCTTTTGCATGTCTCACCGTCACCGACTACCATGTAGATTCTAAAAGGATAATAAATAAAAAATATTAGAATTTTTAGAAATTCTACATCCTTATGATAGCTCGACCATATATGAGTATATGATGAGAATCTTTAAAAAATAAAATATTCAAAATAAAATATATAGTATCACATTTAATAATGCATCTAACAATGGAGTAGCCATTAACATGTTTGTTATGACTATTAGAGATAGGTCATTAAGAAAAATTTTTTATGTTAGATACATGTGTCATATCATTAGCCTGATAGTATAAGAAATGATAAAAGTTATTTCTTCTATTTTAAGAAAAATATCTTCGGCAGCCTAGTAGATAACAGAAATTTGGTAGTTTCTATTTATCTTTGGGTCTAAAAAAGAAAAAAATCTTAACGACTGTAAGACACTATTGAAATTATACATACATGATGTTTAAGTCGTGTGTTGGATACGAGCATATGATATCCAACTATGTCAATAGTAAGAATGACGAACTTATTATTGATGACAGAGACTATGATACAAAAATTTTATTTATAAAATTCTAAGATTTTTTATGACATGATGAACATGTGTTCGTCAGTTTATACTCCAATAACTTGTATTACACTCAGATATACATGCAATATTAGTGACATGTTAAATAAATTTAGAGATGACCCCGACATTTAGTGACATGGCCGTTGAGATAGAAATTAAGTACTTAAAGTACTGGTCTACTATTCCATCTCTTTATTATCTGGCTACTTGCATGGACCCTAAGATTAATGAGGAAGAGATATAATATATTTTGACATACATATTCTCATGTATAAACCAGAAACATCAACATGAATGATATATTCATGATAAATTGACTAAGTTATTCACAATTTCACATACTATGATATTAAGTATGATAGTAGTTATAGTCATGCTCCAAGTACGAACATGGATATCTTATTCGAAAATGATGATTTCTTTATTCAATTAGCAATGAAAAAACGAAGTGGTGGACCATCAAATAGAAGCAAGTTATCTCGGTACTTAAAATACTGATTATTACTTAATCCTATCACATAACGATAACAAGAACTATAATATTTTATAATGATGAAAATCATATGAGTTCACTTATCTCATGTTTTCTATGATGGCACGAGATCTACTAACTCTTCCGGTATTAAGAATAGTATCGGAGTATACTTTTTCTATTGTAGTCAATATGATTTCAGATATGAGATTAAGATTGCGACTGTATATCATTGAGGCACTAGCATACATAAAAAATTATGAGAATTCAAGATTAGACATCCAAATTTATGATGCAACAAGAGCAGAAAAGTTGTTAGTAAATAATAACTCTTGAGCCTTTGAAAAGGTTTAGCCTACAACTAGTAATACCATCAGACAGTTACACGATGATAATCAATTGCATACTTACACTAATTAGTATTGTTATTGAGCTTGCATGTCGCATAATTATGATTAAAAATTTTTATTTAATGTTGTGAGTTGTGATGTGTTTTTTTTATTAGATTGAATGATGATTGAATATTTTATATTTATGAATGTATTTTTTTGATTATTTAGCTTTGTCATTTGTGATTTGTGTTAATGAATTTATTTTTTTATGATTTGTGTTAATAATAAAATATAATATATTAGTCTTCTTCAAAAACTATCTTACACCCTTTATGTATGAGTTATCCTACATTAAGAAGATTTTGGTTCAAACCAAGATCCAGTAGAACATCTTCAATGATTTTCACTCCATATGGGATAAGAACTCTGACCTTGCCCTTTCTATTTATAACTACAAAATCTTAATTTTCTATCTTTACTTGTGAACTTAAAGAGCATTGTAAGTTCACAAATAATTTTATATTTCCAAACATGTGACTTGAGTAGTTACTATCTAGGAACCAAACTATGAATGATAGAAAATTAGAAGGATTTGAGATGTCGAACAAGTTCTCTTTTATTGATTTCTCTTCAGCACAGCTTGCTTGTTGAGTGTGCTTTTTATTACAATCTTTAGACAAGTGCCCATGCATTTTATAATTATTAGCATTGAGTCTTTAACTTGGAGAAGAAAAACAAAACTAGTTTGGCTTTGATAGGATGAATAATCTTAGAGCATAAACAAAAGTAACCACATGCATATCATTCAAAATCCACTCATTATATTTATAGTGATAATATCAATAAATTATTACAAAATGTCAAATGGATAGTAATTAATAATGTAAAGTTAAACAATAAAATAAGTAAAGAGAAATACATAGATTATGCACACACGCTGCTAGTAAAGAGGCTTGGTCTTCACAATTTCAAATGGCCCACAAGCTTATTTCATTAATCACTAATAGTTTCAGAAGAAAAGATCCAAAAGCAATACATATAATTGAAGGAAACACGCAATCTACCTGATCCATTTAGGGTTCCTCATATTCAGGATTCTCCCCTAATAGAGAAACAACAAATCATTCCACAAGTACTATAGCTCATATGACCTCTTCCTTCTCTTCACACTCATGGATTGTTGGCTCATGAATCAACACTCATATCATACATAATCGCTACTTCTTTCCCACCATTTCTTACTTACAAAATGTTGTTGTATCTAATGATAATACTTTGAGAGTCATTGAATATGAAAATATTCAGCTTGATCTTTATTTCTTCATGTTTTGTTATTTTTTTTATGTCATTTTAATTTTTTTTCCATTAGTTATCAATCTAAACAACTAAATTCTGAGTTTATTTTCACTTGTATTGATATTTATCTGTAAAAACAAAATGATCTAAGAAAAAATTTCTTTGGGATTGAGCATGATAAAATATATCTCTTCATGGCTATGGTATGATCCCCAACTTAGGCATCCATCATTGAGAAAATTGAGAATTCTTTACTAGAGTCTAAAGAGTATTTCTATCCAAGTGTATGAAACATATCCGTTAGAAAAATATATCATGACTTTATGTCCTACTCATCAGGCTAGTAAAAATAAAATTTGAAAGGATTTTAAATAATTTATTACTTTTATTGATAATTTATTATTTTACATAAATATTTCTTTTTTGTTCAAATATTTTTGTTCAAATATTTCATAATATGATAAAAACTCAATTTAAATATTTAAAAATAAAAAAAATAATACATTAGAATATATATCAAATAGCTTCAATACTTAGCGTAAAGATCATGAGATCATACCCTAAACTTTTTGTGTTGGCACACCCCCACATAACAAGATTTTAAATAAAAAAAATAAATATTTGATTGACATACCTCATATTCTCCTCTTTGAAAGGATTATTATGAAATATTTTTTGGGTGTTGTTAGTTGTAGCTTTGATCAAAAATAATTTCATCAAATGGATATCTTTTTCTTTTTCTAGCTTGTGCTTTTCAGATTTTGTATTGCAAGGAAAGATTATTTAGCTTCTCTCCTAATATTTTTGGGAGTGTTGTTTTATATACAATCTCAACCCAGGACATGATAAGATGATACTGAGAGCCTTGAGATATTTCTTTCGTGAATACTCTAGTACCCGAAATAAATATAAATATTTTTCATAAAAATTTGATAGAATATTTATAAATGCTTATATAATATTTTTTGAGCACAACTTATTTTTTAGCGAATATGGAAAGAATGTGAGTCTAGAAGTAATTCTTGGATCCAATACTTTTCTTTTCTCACATATAATTCTACCTAGACTATCAGCTAATAGAGAGAGAGAAAGAGAGTCGCTCATTAGCTATATCTAAATTTGTTGGCTCACAATATAATGTTATTCTATAGGAGTTATTGTTGAATATAAGGTGGAACAGCAGAAGTCAGAAAAAAAAAAATTTCTCTCTCTCTCTTTTTCAACATGGTATCAGAGCCACGGGAGAAAACCTAATTCTCTCCCGAAGCTTTCCGACCCGTCGATCTACCTCAGCGCCCACTCCGCCTTCTTCTTCAAGCACGGGATCGTCTCCATCACTCGGAACAACCGCCTCTTCTCCCCCTTCTCAATGGCTCTGGCACTGTTACTGATTGTGTCTCCGTCAATGGCACCAGAAGAAATGTACTTTCTGTTCCATAAGTTTGCATAATCAACTAGTTTTCTTGCCACATATTGCACCGACGACACAACTTGCTTTGCGTTTACGACCAGCTCCATCGTATTTTTACAGTCTCCTCTTTCAATCACACTTGCTCAATCAGTTTGAAGAATTTCATTTTTCAGCCTTGCTAGAGAAACTTATAATTTTTGGAATCCGTGGAAATCAGGACTTGGACAGGAGCTGGAGCAGGCACAGTTAATTGAGGAACAAAAACATAGCGTTATGAAGTGCTTTTCCTCCGCCGTCAAGCCTTCCCAGCCCTAGAGATCATAAGAGAGGTCTACCTCCTCTGCCATCCAGAACGAAGCTTTCCGACTATTTTTTTTCTCCACCCCAATCCATGCACGTGCCGTCGGAAGTGTTCTTCTACCTTTCGGGTGCTGTCACGCCACAATCTGAAGCTGTACTAGGGCTTTTTTCAATCTGAAGTAGATATGGCTGCTAAAACTTTTATTTTTTCCTCTATTATATCTGGATCTCCTATGATTACTTCGGAGAAATTGATTGGCAGTGACAATTATCTTTCCTGGTCAGCTTCTGTTGAACTATGGTTTATGGGTCAAGGATATGAGGATCACCTGGTTATACAGGAAACAGATATCCCTGAGGTTGACCGCGTACAGTGGAGGAAGATAGATGCCCAGTTATGTAGTATATTGTGGCAATCAGTTGATCCTAAGATTCTTCTTCATCTTCGGGCCTACAAAACTTGTTTTAAATTTTGGACTCGAGCTAAAGGATTATACACAAATTATATCCAGCGTCTTTATGAGGTGGCTTCTGATATTGTCCATCTCAGCCAACAGGACTTGGATCTATCTACTTATATTGGCCAGATTGCTTCTCTTAAGGAAGAGTTCTTGACTGTGATGCCTCTTACTTCTGATGTTGGGGCTCAACAAACACAGCTTGATAAGTTCATCATGGTCCTTACTCTTATTGGCCTCCGTCTGGATCTTGAGCCTGTCCGCGATCAGATTCTTGGCAGTTCATCAATTCCGTCCTTGGATGATGTGTTTGTTCACCTCCTTCGTATCTCGTCCACTCAGACTTTGCCATTTGATAGCACTTCAGATTCTTCTGTGTTAGTTTCTCACACTACCACTCAAGGAGGCAGCAGTGGTAACCGAGGTAGGGGCCAACGTCCTCATTGCACCTATTGCAATAAACTTGGCCACACTCGTGATCGTTGCTATCAGTTACATGGACGGCCTCCTCACACTGCCCATGTGGTCCAGTCCTCTGATTCTCAGCTGCCTCAGCCTCCGAGCTCCTCCGCATCTCCGGCATATCAGGCTTATGTTGCCTCTGTTGCCTAGCCTGGTAATGCCTCTGCCTGCCTTACCCACACATCTTCTCTTGGACCATGAATTCTAGATTATGGAGCTTCTGATCACATATCTGATAATAAGGATCTTTTCTCCTCTATTTCTACTACCTCTGCTTTACCTACTGTTACCTTAGCTAATTGTTCTCAAACTGTGGCTAAAAGTATTGGTTTGGCCCTTCCTCTACCTTCTCAACCTCTCACTTTTGTCCTTTATACTCCTAAATATCCTTTTAATCTTATTTCCATCAGCAAAATCACTCGTACTCTTAATTGCTCTATTACCTTTTCTGATAAATTTGTGACCCTGCAGGACCGGAGTACGGGGAAGACGATTGGCATAGGACGTGAGTCTCAAGGCCTCTATCACCTCACCTCGGATTCATCTCCTGCAGTTTGCATTTCCACTGATGCTCCTCTCCTCATTCACAGTCGTTTGGGCCACCCTAGTCTCTCCAAGTTCCAGAAGATGGTCCCTCATTTTTCCACTTTGTCATCGCTTTCGTGTCAGTCATGTCAGCTTGGGAAACATACTCGTGTCTCGTTCCCAAAGCGTTTGGATAATCGGGCAAAGTCTCCTTTTGAGCTTGTCCACACTGATGTTTGGGGTCATTGTCGAACTGCGTCTACTTTAGGATTTTAGTATTTTGTCACTTTTATTGATGACTATTCTCGATGTACTTGGTTATTTTTAATGAAAAATCGAGCTAAGTTATTTTTTATTTTTTAGAAATTTTATGCTGAAATCCAGATCCAATTCAATATTTCTATTCGTGTGTTATGTAATGACAATGCCAGGGAATATTTTTCATCCCCATTTACTTCATTTATGTCTCATCATGGGATTCTTTATCAGTCTTCTTGTGCTCATACTCCTCAACAAAATAGGGTAGCTGAACGCAAGAATCGACATCTTGTTGAGATAGCTCGTACTATCCTCTTCCATAGTAATGTTCCTCTTTGTTTTTGGGGGGACGTTGTTCTTACCGCTTGTTATTTGATTAATCGTATGCCCTCCTCTGTTTTACATGATCAGATTCCTCATTCCCTTCTCTTCCCTGACCAACCACTTTATTTCCTTCCTCCTCGTGTCTTTGGTTGTACTTGCTTTGTTCACATTCTCACTCCTGGACAGGACAAACTTTCAGCCAAAGCCATGAAGTGTCTCTTCTTGGGATATTCCAGACTTCAGAAGGGATATCATTGTTATTCTCTTAAGACTCATCGCTACTTTATCTCCGCTGATGTTACTTTCTTTGAGGACTCACCATTCTTTTCCACCACTTCTGAGTCTCTTCCTGTTTTTGCAGTCTTTCACATTCTCATTGTCTCTTCACGTGATGTTGTGCCTCCTCGACCACTTCAGGTTTATCATTGTCGCCCTCGTGTCGATGCTTCTCTGTCATTTGCTGAGGCACCTGCTGACTCACTTCCTATCCCTTCGGCTTCTCCTGCCCCGGCTCCACCCTCTCCTGATGACTTACCCATTGCTACTCGGAAAGGTAATCGCTCTACTCGTAATCCTCATACTATTTACAATTTTTTGAGTTATCATCGATTATCTTCACCCTATTCTACTTTTGTCTCTGCTATATCCTCTGTTTCTCTTCCAAAGAGCACCCATGAAGCTCTTTCCCATCCAGGCTGGCGACAGGCAATGATGGATGAAATGGCTGCTCTACACTCTAATGGCACTTGGGATCTTGTTGTTTTACCCTCTGATAAATCTACAGTTGGTTGTCGTTGGGTCTATGTAATTAAGGTTGGTCCTGATAGTCAGGTTGATCGCCTTAAGGCCCGCTTAGTTGCTAAAGGCTATACTCAGATTTATGGTTCTGATTATGCTGACACATTCTCCCCTGTTGCCAAGATTGCTTCTGTTCGTCTGCTTCTCTCCATGGCTGCTATGTGTTCTTGGCCTCTTTATCAGTTGCATATTAAAAATTTCTTCCTTCATGGTGATCTTGCAGAGGAAGTTTATATGGAGCAACCTCCTGGTTTTGTTGCTCAGGGGGAGTCTAGTTTAGTGTGCAAGTTACGCCGTTCTCTATATGGCTTAAAACAATCTCCTCGAGCATGGTTTGGTCGTTTTAGTTCTATTGTTCAAGAGTTTGGCATGCTTCGCAGTACAGCAGACCATTCAGTTTTCTATCATCATAACTCCTTGGGACAGTGTATTTATCTGGTTGTTTATGTGGATGACATTGTCATTACAGGCAGTGATCAGGATGGTATTCGGAAACTAAAGCAACATCTTTTTATCCACTTTCAGACCAAAGATTTGGGAAAACTCAAGTATTTCTTGGGAATTGAGATAGCTTAATCCAGTTCAGGTGTGGTCCTTTCCCAAAGGAAGTATGCTTTAGACATCCTGGAAGATACCAGTATGTTAGATTGTAAACCGGTAGACACACCTATGGATCCAAATGTCAAACTTGTATCGGGACAGGGGGAGCCTTTAGGAGACACTGGGAGATATCGACAACTCGTAGGTAAATTGAACTATCTCATCATTACTCGTCCAGACATTTCTTTTTCTGTGAGTGTTATTAGTCAATTTCTACAGTCACCATGTGATAGCCATTGGGATGCCGTAATCCGCATTCTTCGATATATCAAAAATACACCAGGCCAAGGTGTGTTGTACGAGAACAGAGGTTATACTCAGGTTGTTGGTTACACAGATGCAGATTGGGCTGGCTCACCCACAGATAGACGTTCCACTTCAGGGTACTGTATTTTTATTGGAGGTAATCTAATATCTTGGAAGAGTAAGAAACAAGATGTAGTGGCTAGATCTAGCGTTGAAGCCGAGTATCGAGCTATGGCTTTGGCAACATGTGAACTCATATGATTGAAACATCTTCTTCGAGAGTTGAGATTTGGAAAGGATGAAGAGATGAAACTCATATGTGATAACCAGGCCGCATTACATATTGCATCCAATCCGGTCTTTCATGAAAGGACCAAACATATTGAAGTTGATTGTCACTTCATTAAAGAGAAGATCGCATCAGGATGTGTTACTACAAGTTTTGTTAATTCAAATGATCAACTAGCAGATATCTTCACTAAATCTCTCAGTCGTCCTAGGATTAAATATATTTGTAACAAGCTTGGTGCATATGACGTATATGCTCCAGCTTGAGGGGGAGTATTAATATAAGGTGGAACTGCAGAAGTCAGGAAAAAAAAGGTTCTCTCTCTCTTTTTTAACAGTTATCATATATACTAACAAGATGATATTAATTTTATAATCCTAATCTTAGAGAAAAAAAAGTATTCTGATATCTACATGTCTTGATTATAAAAACTCACATGAAACTAACAACAAAACTTTTCTCGTATTATGTGGTATTAATTCTCAAGTCTTATTAGCAAGTAGGGTCTCTATTATTTTCATCACAGTTTAAATTTATCCTTGATGAGAGATAGTATTTATAAGTTGACATTAATATCCTAGTATTGTCAAGAGAAAAAGTAAAATAAGGAAAAAAAAATATTAATACCATCAAAATATTTGAACATAGGTGCTGAGTTGAACTTCTTTGTTCATTTGAAAATGATGATCAAAAAGTCAAGATCAGAAAGACCGAATGCATGATTATCTAGCTTCTTGATAGATTCATCTCTAATATGAACAAGTATATATTTTGTTCTTCTAGTATAGACTCTTGGGCGGTCAAATCTTCTAGTTCCTAGTTGAAAAGATAGAACCTCTTAAGATTAGACTTATAATAAGAGATTTCACTAAAATATTTAATGTAGATTACTAGAATAGTTTTTTTCTCTAGTGGCCAGAATGATCTACATACTAATACTCATTTCACTAGAATCTTCTCACGTATGAATGGTACACTAATTAGATATGAAGAAAATATTTCTTCACAAAAACCTTATGAATGAGGTGTAGATGAAACAGTTATATAAGTTTCTAGTAGCATAGTAAAATATAGTTTTCACTAGAGGTGTCAAACGGGCCGGGCCGGCCCGGCACGATAAAAAAACGTGCCCGGGCCCGTGCCGGGCCCGGCCGAACAAACCACGTGCCGGGCCGTGCCCGGCACGACTCGTGCCTTGGCACGGCACGTCGGCCCGCGTGCCTGAGTCGTGACTCGTGAGTCGCGACTCACGAGTCACGAGTCACGACTCACGGTCACGACTCACTGAGTCGTGACTCGTGACCCAACCGGGCCCCGCCCCCGGTAAAAAGACCGCGGGTCGGGTCCAAACAGACCCGACCCGCCCCGCCTGCCCTGCCTTGCCGTGCGCCCGTGCCCGAGCGGGCCGGCACGGCACGGCCTTGCCGTGCCCACGGGCCTTGCCGTGCCCACGGGCCGTGCCGTGCCCGAATTTTAAAAACCGTGCCGTGCCCGGCACGGCACGGCAGCACGGCTGGGCACGTGAAAAACGGGCCGTGCCGTGCTGGGCCGGCCCGTTTGACACCTCTAGTTTTCACGTTATGAAATACATTGTATGGCTTGGAGCAGTCACCAAGAAACTAATTTGTTAGATTTTCACATACAATCATCTTATTTGGTTTACATATATATGTTAGAGATTTTTATTTCTTTTTTCTAGTGTAATCCTGGTATCATGATAATTTTACTAGTTATATATATAAATGATATTTTGATTATGAGACATGAGGAGTGAATGATCACATAACTCAAGGAATACCTACAATTATAGTTCCATATAAAAAATATAAAAAAACTTTGACATTTTATTGGTATAAAAATTATTTACTCAATAAAATGTATTGTCTTATCATAGAGAATATAAGTTCTTGATACTTTTATATGAATTGAACTCTTGGATTGTGCTCTAGCAGATATTTTAATTGATCCAAATATTAATTTTATTTTTGAAGTGGCACCTCTAATTGACTCTACGACGTACAGAAGTATCATAAGATATGACTATTACTAAACGAGATATTACATTGTAGTCTATATACTTAATTATTTTATAGATTCTCTTTGTCAAGTTCACTCAATGCAATTTTTTACACATTGAGGTATGTAAAAAAATTATCAAGACTCAAGATCTCTTATAATGATCAGGGATAAGTAGTTAGCCGAGTCTTAAGATTTGAGTTCGACATCAACTTATGCCAAGAAGAGATCTATTACAAGTTTTTGTAATTTTCTTTAGAAACAAACTTATTTCCAAAAAAAATAAAATACAAACAATTGTTTTGATATCCAGTATATAAATAAAATTTAGGGTGATGATGATAATCACTTTTGAGACACTTTGAAATCAGCACCTACTTGAGGAGACATGTAATCTCAAATCTAATATTTAATGAGCAAAAAAAGCATATCAAGATAGACTATATCATCCTGAAAAAATATTTAGGATGGAACCAATGTTACAACATACATTCAAACATCAAATCAGCCAGTAAACATCTTCACAAATATCTTGAAAAAATCCTAACTTGCCTTTTTCAATTTTTCAAGCTTAGTGTTCTGCAATTTTACGCAACAGCTTGAGGAGGGGGAGGGGTGTAGGTGTTGCAGTTATAGTTTTATGTTTTTTTCTTTCTTTTCTTTATGTTTTACTTTTATGTTTTGATTGAAACACCAAATATGTGAGCTGTTTCAATCAATTTTCTCATTATATAAAAGCTTTACAAGTATATTATAATTATTGAGTTGATAAATTAATTTTATTGATTGGCCTTGGTGTTTTATGTATATAATCTAAGTAGAGTGCATGTAATTTGCTCATGGTGGTGTGGTGCTATATTTTTGATTAATACAAGTAAATGTATTGTCATTCAATTTTTAGTAGATTCAAAATTGCTTAACAAATTAAATTGGTAGTAGCTCTATATTATGTCTTTCACAAGATCTCAATACATTGTTAATGCCTTTTTTCAATAGGAAGTTTGTTCTTGTATAAGTAAAATAGCTCGTAGTCAATCTATTATCTAATGATATTGGCATAACTCGAATTAAAAAATAAACTACCTTTTGAAATAAATCTCAAGGCTTAAAATATTTTTAAAATAACTATAAATAAATTCTTAAATATAATGAAAAAAAAATAAGCAAGCTAAAATTAACTTGATTGCAATTATTTGATGTGGTTTTTGTGATATAATTAAGATGATGTTATATTTATTGAACAATTACACTAAACTAAAATGATATAATTCATATTATAAAATATTTAATCAAACAAATACTTTCATTTCTCCTTTATTATTATATTATAAAATTTTATAATCAAAATAAAATATTTATAGGTAACCATTAAAATGTTTTAACTATTTGTCTTATCAAGGATATTTATATCTCATAATAAAAAAATTAGTTAATAAGAGAATAAATAATGTTTTTATTGTCTATCCTAGTATTCAAAAAGAATATTAATATTTGTTTTTTTTCTACTATGAATAGTTTTGAGAGATCTCCAAAATCTATTTATAATTCAGGTACTATTAGATCCCTTAAAAAATTTAATTCTACTAAAAAATTATCGAGTTACATTATTAAAAAAATTATCGTAGAATTTCTCATTATCAAAGAAAAATAAAAAATATTCATTCCCCCCAAAAAAATAAGTAAAAATGTCATGTGTGTGTGTGTGTAGTGGTGCATACATATCAGAAACATCTAACTTCGTGAAATATTTACAATTTGATCATTAATTATCACATATATTATAGTTATAAAATCATATTAGATTTTATCATATTTAAAATGATAATCTATCTTAATATACATCATATGCTTTTGAAACACTTGATTGACAATAACATGTCAAGTTGTCTAACTATCACAATAAAGTATCATCGACCTCGACAATAATATGTTGAGTTGTCTATCTCTATACTTAATCTAAAAAATAATAATCTACTGCTTATTTTTTAAGAAACACGATTACCTCCAACAAAAATATATTTTTGTTGTGAGTTGATTAGTACACATCTCAATAAGTCAAGCTCAGATATAATATATAAAGCATACTCCCTATATATAAAAAAAAATCATCTCATAAACAAGGAATTTTAATGCCTAGAAAATACTTAAAATGTTTGAAATTTTCGTCTAAAATTCAATTTGTAAGAATAATTTCTGTTGAAATATATCAAATTGATCATACCAATAATAAAAATATCATCAATATATAAAATTAGCACCACATATTATCCCCCTAATTCAAGACTTCACGTCAATAAAGATAAGAATAATTTAAAATAAATTTTATAAGTCAAAAAATAATACTTACTGAAAAAAACAAAAACACCCCCTAGAATATTGCTTCATGCTATCAAGAGTTTATTGCAATATATAAATTATATTTATACTTCGTTAGATAATAAACCCTAGTGGTTATCACATAAATACATCATTATGAAGATCAATATGAAAAAATATATTTCTCACATCTAAATAATAAATAATACTACGATGAGAAATAGTAATAAAGGGCAATAATATTATAGTGATCATCATGGTCATAGAAAAAAAAATCTCTATAAACTACACCATAAGTTTGTATAAACTCCCTAGCTACTAACTTGGCTTTAAGCCGATTTAATTTTCTTTCAAATCCAATCTTCAATATATACACCAACAATAGGCTTACCTAAAAAATCTAACATATTATTTGAGATGTTTGTACTTAATTCATCCAAAATAGCATGTCGTCATCTTACATGACTAAATATCTCAAAAAGAATATCCAAGATCATATAACAATAAAAAAAATAAAAAATTAAAATATATAATATCAAAATGAGAATGAAAAAATACATATAATAGAGTGTGATAGGTAAAACACAATTTTGACTCATTCCATTGATTAATTAGAAATACCAAAATCAACCATCTAAACTAGATCAGTTGATATATCAAATAATTCGACTAGAGAATATTATAGACATATACATATAGCATACATATTTAGATGGTGATTATCAAGTCTACTATTAAAAATCTCCTCATGAGAAGACTCACAACACTTATCTTATAGAATAGTCTCCCTTGAAGACTAAAGTCTCATTTTCACTCACACCATCAAGAGTCTCAATAGAATCATGGCTCAATGAGATAGTAAAAAATATCAAACTACTCTCCTCAAGACTAATAGTGATGGTAGTATCAAGTGCAAGAACAAATTTAGTTGACATTCTGAGGGGTAACAACTAGATTTGATAAATATCTTATCACTATAATATCTAAAAATATTTTTTTAGATTGAGATTTGAAAACATATATCCTAAAAAAAACAACACATTTGCTTGCACAATAAATCTCTAGAAAAACTACGAGCATCCTCTAATGAAGGATATATGTGTGTGTCCACAAAATAGTGTATCATGCTCCCAACGAATACAATTAAAGAATACAACAAATTTTATCACCAAACCTTCTAAGCATTGTCAAATTCATTAATACAAATATTATGATATCAATCCTCTCATATAATTATATTTAAATTACATAGTGGATAATATCATCTTGATTAGTCAATTTATATGTCAATAACTAAGTAATATTATCATATGAGTGAAAGAACCCAAAAAAAAAATATTTAGACTGCTCAATCTCAAACTTTCTTATATATCTAGTAAGAACCAAATATATTGGTCACACTCAAATTAATTGATTATCACATGTGAATTAATCTCAAATAATCACCAAATATATTGATCACCAACTATTCATTTGAATTAATCTCAAATGAATAACTTAACAACTGTATCATATATCATTAAATAAAAACCAAATATTCACTAATATGACCATGTAAATAAGTTATATCTTTAATCTTCATTTGGTTATTTCTTGTGGTCTTACACTGATGGCCACTATTTTTTTCCAAATCAATATTACATTGAACAATCACCCTAGAAAGAAGAAAACACACATTGCAGACTCAAACAACACTATGCAACTAAAGACCAAGCCAGATGATCAGAGTTGCAGAACATAAGAAGAGAGCAAGGCAAGGCAAATCTTCAATAGGGACTGCCAGCCGATGGGCTTTATGTGGTTTCAAGCATGCAATACAACTGCATACATACTGACAATTATGTATCGATATTGCAAGCCATCATGTATAGTACATATTCACTTCATAAATACTAGTGTAGTTTAGATCATTAGAACATGACATTGGTGGTTGATACTGTACTTTTTGACGATGACGCTCTCTACTCTTGTTCCTCTTACTTGGAGTATTTTTATTTTAGGTTTTTCCATTGTAACCCTATTCATTCTTGCTCAGGTTTTCTTCTGTATAAAAACTTTGATACCATGTTGAGAAAAGACAATTTATTCATTCACCTAAAAAAAAAGTAAAAAAGTCAAATATATAAATATTAATTGTACAACTCTGTTGAATTATATATCCAAAATTAAAAAAAAAAGAAGACTTAAAAATGAAAGAGATAAATGTCTTTAATATAAACTGAGTTACTTCTCATGAGTGATTCATGGTAAATGTTTCAAAGTTGACCTTTACACCATTCATTTAGATGGACGGTCTTTAATTGATCCAAAATAGATAAGGTGATACATTGGAGTTGATTTTGTTCTTTTCACCGATGTAGCTCTCTCCTTTTGTTCCTCTTTTTTGCAATGTTGTTATTTTAAGTTCTTTCACTATAACCCTACTCGTTCTTGCTCATGTTTTCTTCTATATAAAAAACTCTAATACTATGTTGAGAAAAAACAAAATGTATTCATTCAACCAAAAAAGTAAAAAAATCAAATATATATATTCTTTTAATTGTACAACTCTTTTTAATTTATATATCCAAAATTTAAAAAAAATACTTAATGATAAACATAAATGTCTTTGATATCAACCGACTTAGTACTTCTCATGAATGATTCATGGCCAATATTTCAGACTAGACCTTGACAACATTCATGTAGATGGATGGTCTTTAATTGACCCAAAATGGACAAGGTGGTAACAATCCTAAAAATAGATAGTTACGTTACTGTCATCAACATCCCTACTGCAAAATACACCTTCATTAATAAGATGGTAAAAGATCCCTTCAAGTGACAATAAAGTATACTTTTATGGCATACCCAGAAGATCCTGAGTCCTTGATTGCTCAAACTCAAGGCTTTGATTCATGCATACACCTGCAACAATATATAGAACATGCTTTGAAAGCATACCCAAAGATAACTGAGTTCCTGATTTTCTGACAAAAGCAAGTATAAATTATCATGATCTAATATTGTTCATCCTTGATATATTTCCAAATCGGAAATGCTGCCAATAATGTATCAGAAGTAAAAATAATGAAAAAATGATACCTGACTAAGGAACACTATGTTTGCTTCCTGCTGAACCAACAAGCGGAGAGTAGTAGTTTTCACTCCATCTATCCGACCATGAATTGGTTTATCAGAATTACCAAAGTGGAATTCCAACAGAGTTGGCATCCTCAACAACAGATTAGCCAATGAAGGGACTATCTCTTCAAACCATTTTTTTGCTTGTGGTCGGGACATAAGCTGGATATGGCATTTATAAATTAAAATTGATAAATATTCTGTATCTTAATTTTATTGATGGTGAAAAATATCCCCAAAAACAAGATTAGAATATAGATAACATACAAAAATAACAAAATATTTCTAGAAATGAGGCCTTAGAGCAACTAGAAAAAAAAATATAAAAAAAATTATGAAAAAGAACTCTGAGATAAAAATATTTTTTTAATCAGATGGGATCCCTAGACCCAATTGAGCCCAAGAGCCAACCATCTATACTCCAGGAGGAGCTTGTCACAACGGTACTTGGTAGCTAATTGGGATCGAACTCGCAACCTCACAAAGACAATCATTCAATATCTCACCAATCAAACTACTAAGACAATTGATCTCAAATGAAAACATTTAATAAAAAATTCCACAGGCACCTAAATTCTAAAAAAGTAAATAAAAATTGTTTTTTTCGAAGCACTATAATCAAAAACACAAAACCTAAACAATTTATACCTATAAACTAATATGCATATAAACATATATATTATATACACACAAATTTATATAAATTATATACTAAACATACACACATCATACATATATTGTATGTATAGTTTTTTGAAAAACATATAAGATGTATATATGATTTTTTAAAATGCATATACTAGATATACATTTTTCAAAAAACACATTGTATATATTCTATCAACATTATAATTAATTACAAATATCTAAAGTTTTTTATTATGACAATAATGAATTTTATTTTGTATTATCGAGAAAGACTTTAAGAAGAACTTTATTTAATTTTGAGATGTATAATTTGTATATATTCTTCTTTACTATTAAGAAACTTTTTGTATTTCAAAGTTATTGACTCTATATTTGTTCATTTTTAACTTGTCATTCATTTTTTATCAAACTAAGAATTTTATATCAATATAAAAAACAGCTCTAAATTAAATTGTGTGTTACAATTTTTTATGACTTTTATCCTTGTAGTGTATTTTTGATGCGAGCAATCTAATAGATAAGTTGTTCAAGTCACCTAGAGAATATTTATATGTAAATTATTTGTATATATTTTTACCAACTTTTGCTCATTATATAAAAAATATTTAATACATGTAAATTATTTATAGTATTATTATATTTATTTTCAGCAATATGTCTATAACATGGGATAAAATCAAACCTAGGAAAAATTTAACCCTAGGTTTGCATTGGTGAGGTTTACAAATGCTAGAGGGAGAATTGCGTGCACTTTACCAGCAGAGTACACGAAAACACTATGATTTATTTGTGTACTAGACAATGACACACGTGGTAGCTGGAAACAAGCACGTGTAGTAGTAGGAGCAGGCACATGCAGTTGGTGGTAGAGGGTGCACATGGTTCCAAGAAAGCAGACACAAGCAATAATAGGCGAGTGGTGTTGCACGCGATGGCACATGAAGGTATTTTGGGAAGAACCCCAATTAGGGTTGCAACATAATTATTAAAAAATAAAAATTAGAGTTTACAAAGATTCTAATTCAGTGCAGTTTTATTTTTCTCTTTGGAGAAACTAAAATTTTGTAAACCCCAATTAGGGCTTACAATATAAAGAAAATTTATCACAACAAAGGTAAATAGAGGTAAATTTCAGTTACGTATACACATGGTAAGGATGAATCATACCAAATACGAGCCTACTAAGAAATTATACAATCTTGTAACTAGTCCATTTATTCTTGACCTTTCGATTGTAATCAAATAAGAATAGAAAAAATTACTTAACATTCAGTTTTATAAGTTTTGTCATGCTATCATCTTATTTTTTTCTTTATTTCTCTTATTTCTTCTTTGGATGATACTAAGAATATTCAAGTCTCTTTTTGATATATTATTTCATCCAAGATTATGCTAAGTCATGAAGGAAGTGATGTATGTCCTCCACTCTAATAGGACTTGAAAAGTAATACCACGACCTTCAAAAAGGTTTGTGCTAATTACAAGTACATGTTGTGTTCACAGTAAAAACAAGTACAGATAAAAATATAGATCATCTTAGGAAAAAACTTATAGTGGGAGAATTCATTCAAATATTTAGTGTTGACTACTAGAGTACTTACTTTCTAGTTCTAAAATAACTTCAATATAGATTTTTGTTTCTCTTACAAAATCTCATAGTTGGATAATACATCATCTAAAAATAAAAAATGTATTTCTTCACCGTGATCTTGAGAAAAAGAATGTTTATAAAGAAACCACATGGATTTCAAGTAAAAAATTTTGATACTATTTGTAGATTGTGAAATATATTATATGGTGTGAAACAGTCACTGACTCACTAAAAGTTTATTTAGCAAGGTTTTCACAAGCAATCCAATTATTTGGATTACATATATATTATTAACTTTTCTTTATTTTTTCAAAAAAATCATGATTATAAAATGATTTTTTTTATTTTCTGAATGAATAATATTCTAATTATGTGAGATGAGTTACAAATCATCCAATTTAATAAACACCTTCAAACATAATTTTAAAGGAATGACTTGTCAAACTCAAATATGTTTTTAGTATAAAGGTGTCTTATTCTATAAAGGGTATCATCTTATCACGTAAGAGATGCACTTAATATACTTGTAGAAGTTAATCTATTTGATAATGCTCCAGTAGATTCTTTAATTAATTCAAATATTGACTTTACTTCTAATGCAATGCATCCAGTTAGCTATACTATTTATAAAAAATTATAAGAAAAATTAATTATTTGACTATAATTAAATTAGATATAGCATATTCAATTAATATAATTAGTCATTTCTTAGATTCTCCACAACAGATTCTCTTTGATATAACTATTCATATACTGAGGCATATGAAAAAATTTGAAAGTCCTCAAATCTCTTTCAAACATCATGGATACTTACTGTTTGTTGGGTATTCATATTCAAGTTAGGTAACAATATACATCAAGAGGATATCAACAATAAAATTGGATACTTTTCTTGAATATAATCTTCTCCTAAAAAAGTGAGAGACTACAAAAATAAATAAATTTTAGTAACAGAAAATTATGACCAAAATTTTCATCACAAAATTGTGATATATTTGTGACGAAATGATAACCCAAATTAGTTTATCTGACTGACATTTGTTTGTGATAGATTTCTGACGAAAAATTAAGATGGATTTGTGACAAAAAATATATGTTAATATATTTTGGTGAGAATGTGGCACAAAAATTTAGTGATTGAATGATACAACTTTGTAATTAAATTTTGTGATAAAAAATAATCTATCACAAATCCTTCACTAAATAAAGTATAAATTAAATTACTCGGTTAATTATAATTTGCGATGAATGATATTTTCGTTATAGAATAGTGACAAAAACTGAGTTGCATCACAATTCAATCACTGAATTGTAACGAAATCTAATTTTCATCACAAATTAGTTATGGAATCCAATTTCTGTCATAATCTAGTGATGAAATTTGGGTTCCTTTACAAAATTATGATGAAAATATGATTTCATCATAATTTTGTGATGGAAATTAGATTCTATCACAAAATAATTATAGAAATTATACTTCATCACAAAATTTAATGACTGATTTTATATTCCATCATTATTTAATGAGTTTAAATTTCCGTCACTATTTTATGACAATTAGATGTCTATCACTATTTTGTAATGAAATTATGACATATTTGTGATATGTATCTCATATAAATAATTCTTTAATATATTTTAAATTGTATTATATAATATTTCAAAATATATTGTAAATATATATATTTAATATTGTATTACAATCTATTTCAAAATATTTGTATATTTAAAAATATTATAGAAAATTTTTTAAATTTTATTATTAATATATATTATATTATACATACTTTAAAATTTTTAAATTTGTGATATGTCAATATAATAAGTTTTATTATATATTGTGCTACATAGTCATAAAATATACTAAATATAAAAATAAAAAATATATGTCGTCATGTATAGTTACAAAATATGAAAATATAAAAATTTATAATATTTCTCTCTTAAATTTATATTTTAGGCAGAATTGAAGTATAGCTAATTAAAGAAACTAGTAAAACTATATATTCAAGGTTAACTTAATTATTATCATGTTGAACTCGAGATATTCTAATAAATTGTTGAATCAATATTAGGCTCCTTAATAATTTTAATGAATATTTTTTTGATTTATGAATATTTTTAAAAAGTATATAATGCAATAAATTTAATATGTAAAAATGAATTTTTTTAATAGCTATCTATCACAAATTAGTAAATAAATAGTGATGGAATTATAAATCTATCATAATTTTGTGATCAATTTGTGACATATATCTATTAAAAAAAATTCAATTTTATATTTGAATTTGTATTATACACTATTTTATGATATTACAATATTTGTATTATAAACTATTTGAAATTTAATTATTAATATATGTTGTGTTTTATTGTGCAATGTTTTTATTTAATTTTTAAAATTTGTGATATTTCAATATTTTAAATTGTATATATATTTTTTTCATTGCAACATACTCAAAAAAATAATTAAAATCAAAATAAATAATATATATCATGCTACAATGTTACAAATTTTGATATTATAAAAATTTGTGATATTTAAAAATATATGTTTATTTTAGTAACTATTAGGGTATTGTTAATTGAAGCAAATTGTTAAACTATATATTTAAAATCGACTTAATTATGTTCATTAAAGCATGAACTATTCCTATAAGTTGTGGAATTAATGTTAGCATCCTTAATAATTTTTTTGAATATATTTTTATTCAAAAATATTTTGAAAAAATATATAATATAATTATTTTCAAATGTAAAAATGAATTTTTTAATAGCTATATGTCATAAATCAATCACAAAATAATGACATAATTATAGATCTGTCACACATTTGTGATGGATCTATATGTGCATTAAAAGTAAAGTGTGGAGAACAAGATTATAAAACTCGTATCATAAAATAACCTATATTCATTTGACACTCTATGTATCAATTAGATATAAAAATTATAATCTTTCATAATGATCTACAAGAAATATTTGTGAAGCAACCATGCCACTAGGATTCATTATTCCTAGGAGCACAAGTGTAGCATGTAGATTGAAAAAAGTTCTTTATATCCTCAGGCAATTTCTTATGGCATAATTTAGTAAATTTTCCTTGATACTTACTATATTTAATTATATGAGATATATAACAAACTATTTTTTGACTTTTGAATTAGGAAATGAATATGTGATACTATTTATATACATTAATAATATTCTGATTACAAATAATAATTAATTAAATATATCCCAAATAAAATTGTTTCTACACTTTGAGTTTCATACAAAAGATTTGTGATATCTATCTTAGATATATTCTTGATATTGAAATCGAATACTTAAGATATAAACTTTTCTTTCTTAGAAGAGATATAACAAATATATTTTATCAAACCTTGATATGTCAAAATGTATACTCACTGACTCACAACTTAATCTAAATATAGATTTATCTACACAAGTTTGTTCATCAATTAATTTCATTAGATATAGGATAATCATAGAAAAACTAAATTATCAGACAGTAAATAACTTTGATATTATCAACAATATTAATATTATTAGTCACTTCAAGATTTTTCTAGATAAATTCATATTGGTGTACTGCTTATGATTCTCATGTCTGTTAAAAAAGCTCTAAGATGTGCAATTATGTTTAAAGAACATGGACATAATCAAATTGAGAAGTATTCAAATTCTAGCTAGACTCTAATAATTATATAAAACTATGATTTATTCTTTTTAAGTAATTACAGATTTTTATATTTTTTTGTAATTAACTTTGACTCGGATAAAAACAAGAGACAAATAATTGTTTCGAGATTTAATATTGAGATTAAATATAAAACTATGATATTAGCTATTTGTGACCTCTAGTAAAGCAGACACTTTAGAACAATATTGTCTATAAGGTTAAAAACCAATAATACTTTGCTACAACAACCAAACATCTTGATTACATTGATGTCAACCTAGTATGAAATATATAGATGTTGATTGTTACTTTATTCAAGATAAAATTCAAGCTGAAAATCTTCACAAAAACTCTAAGATGACCTCATATTTCTTCACAAAAACTTTAGAGCAATTTTGATCACTATAGCAAATGTACTTATCAATAAGCGGACTACAAATATTTTCATTAAAACTCTAAGATAACCCCACATATTTATGACATAGTTCCATCTTGAAGGGGAATGCTGAGTTTTTAATTTGTTTCTTTATTTGTTTTTATTTTTTGGAAGGATCCAACTTGTGGGATGCCACACACCATGTGTGATTATGTGTATTCAGAAAAATAATTTTATATTTTAATAAAATTATTTTTCTTTTTTTCAATAGCTTTTCTCCCTCTCACCTCTTTCTCCCATCTCCTTCCCAAAGCAAGTCTTAGGAGGGTATTTATAATAGTGATATAATACTTAAATTTTCTTCCAAGATATAATATCAACTAAGATGATGTCAAATCATATTGGAAGAAATAAATATCTTCTACTCAAATAAAACTTTAAAACTAGTACATTGACATTTAGGAAAATTTATTATTTATTGCAGGTGGTTATTCATGACAAAGATTAGCAGTAATAATGAGATAGATTGCCTAAAGATGAAAATAATTACAATAAAATTTACTCAAGCATTAAGAGTTGGCTATCATGATATTTTTACTCTAATGACAAAAATGACATCGGTTTGAATGCTTAGATCTCTTTCAGCTTCTCACATATGCATAATATATCAATCAGACTTATAGATAGGGAAATGATTGAATGGCTCGATTTGAAAGTTAAGCCTTGCTGGCCTGGCCCAACACACTTATTAAAAAGAGATGCCCAACATAGTAGGGTGACCTACTGAGCAACCTGAAATTTGAGGTATCAAATAGGCCGGACTAGGCCATTTTTTGGTGGCCCAATCGGGAAATAATGTCGTGTCTGGCATGACATAGCTTGAGAACCACCAGCCCAGCATGGCCTGCAGGCCCGACTTATACCTGGTTCAGGCTAGGTCATGCATGGATTTGCTAGGTTAGGCCAAGTCGTATCCGGTTTTCCAAGCTATATTTTAAAAAACTCCAACTAGGTCCTTGGGCCAGTTTGCCATGCAGTCGAGCCAAGCACACAGGCCTTGCCTGGCCCATCACAGCACGAACCATGCCAAGGGTTGGCCTGACCCGACCCACGGCACAGTTCCAAACCATGCCGAACTAGGCCATGCACAGTTGAACTCAACCGGGCCATGCACGACTGAACCAGACCATGCCCTGGGTCATGCTGGGATGCCCGGCCTATTTGACACCTCTATCTAAAATATGTCATGTCAATGGAGGTGTCAATTGGGCTAGACAGCTCGTACACTACATGATTCAGTCTTGCCAAGCCCGACATAGCACGGTCCAAAACTATGCCTAGTCCAAGACCATGCCAACCTGGAGCATGGTTCATGCCGTGTTGAGCTAGAGCAGGTTGTTCCTTGTGTCGGACCAAGCACAACCCATGTGCTTAGCCTAATGGCATGGTTCACTGGCCTAGTGACCCGAGAATGAGCATGGGTGGGTTTCAGGTCAGCAGAAATGCCCCGTCAGGTGACTGAATAATAGGGTGGTACTTTTTAATGGCCACATAAGCCAGGTTCTGCTTATGTGGTCAATCACCATTAGCCCCTATGATGTTGTGCGAACTGCCCCACCTTACCCATTATGTTTTCACGTAACAGGCACCAACAAAGATAGCAACAGGTTGTGCCTATCGCTGTCACTTCCAACTTTTAAAAAAAATATTTTTTAATCTATATTCTATAGCCATCAGATTAAATTCATTGACTACTAACCAGATCTGACCGTTGTTATGATTTTCACCAAATAAAATTCAAATATATATATATATATATATATATATATATATATATATTTAAATCTCTATGAATAAAGATTCAAAGATTTAGAATTTTCATTCTAAATTTTCTCTCACTCACTCTCTCTCTCTCTCTCCTATGTGCTCTCTTATCTCAGTTTTTTAAAAAGTGTTGTTTTTTTATATTAATTTTTTGTTTTATTATTTATTTTATGCTTATAGCTTATGTTTACGCTGATGCATATGACATTCATGATAGTGTGATTGTACAACTTACCTTAAGATTATATTTTAGAAGTGATGCAAATTTTATAACAAATAGACTAGTCAATTATAGTACATTTATTTTTGGTTATTTTATTAATTGTGATTTTTAAATTTTAGTTTTAATTTATTTAATAAATACAAATATTAAAAAAATATATCACATAATAAATTTAATGATAATAAATATAAAATTAATATATATGTAGATAATAATAATGTCTGATATCTGGACTAGTCAAAATACATACATGAAAGATTAGAAGATTCAAGGTTATATATTCAATAAAATGTATAAGAGATAATAATAATATATGAATTAGAAGAATAAAAAGAATAAGAAAAATAAGATGAATCACAACACATGGAGAACAAAAATATTAAGGATACTAACAATATATTCAAGAGCATTTATAATGATAATGATCTACATCTACGCTATCATACCATAGACATTAATTGATTTATCTTAATTCATGTGATGGTGATACTAACATATTGTGCTAATGATTTTTTATTTTTATCATTTTTTTATTTAATGATTTATATACTATCGATATATTGGATTGTATTTATTATCATTTTTATTTTTTTGTTTATTTATTTCATTATGATTACGTATTCATCATATTCTACTTTTGTTTCATTATTGAAATAAAAAGAATTTTTAAATTTTTTATTTAAGTCAAACCAAACACGATGTCAATTCACGATCGCAATACACAAATGTGAATTATGGAAGCAAAATATCATTGCCAAAATATCATATTTTTTTCTTTATTTTATAATTTTAAATTTTTTTAAGTTTAATATATTTTTTAATAATTAATAAAATAACAAATAATAATTAATAGGTTAAATATTTTAAAAATATAATATTTTATTCAAATTTTAAATTTCAGCCCAAAAGACAACAAATTAGCAAAAAAATAATATAGTTCGTTCTGGCACGAACAAGTACTGCCCGCACCAGGCTCACCACAACATGATGGCATGATTTTACCTCATTAAAATGGAGTATACCTACACAGTATGGCCCACCTAACACATCTACATGTTGAATAGGGCCCACATCTAACTCAACATGACTGGAGCACTAGGCACAAGTCATATTGGCATGGGTGCAAGCTTATGGCTAACCCTGACTCAATAAAAAGACAACAATCAGGTTGAGTTTGAGATGGACACAACTGACACACTCACAAAACCTCACTCCAAATTCACAAACCAACTTGGATCAATATGTATGCCCCATCTATGGCATAACCTAAAAATGCCTCAAGCACAACTTGTTGCCCAAGCTAACAAATGAAGTTGCGTCATGCCACATTGCATTGTGGAGTATAGTTCAGCCTCTAAGCTTGGCTTTTTTGTCACCTCTAATGAGATATGAATAATATTTTTCTTAACAATGATCATAATTAAAGAGTATGAGTAAGTGGAATAGCCATCAAACTTTCAAATACAAACAAAATATTTAGATTTAGTTACAAATTGTAAGAAACCTTATATAGTCTAAAACAATCATCAATAACTTATTTTATGATATTTTCAAACATTATTATCTTATTTGATTTGTATAAATATGATATATTATATTTTTTTTTACAAAAAAAATTAGATTATAAATTTATTTTGTTAACCATATATGTAGATAATATTATTATTATACAAGATAAATCGAGAATCACTCAATTTAAAAAGCACATACAATCATAATTTCAAAAAAAAAAAAGATTATATAAATCAAGTACTTGCTTCGGATTGAGATGGGTTATAATATATAAATATTATGTTGCAACATAAAAGATATATATTGGTTACACTTTTAGAGATTAATCTTTTCATTTTTAGGTTTTATTTTAGCATATACTCATTTAAGTCAAATACTAAACTTTTATCCAATATAAGTCATCCAATTGACCTATCTGCATGCTATATAATTATATGAAAATGACTTCTAATTATTATCTGGAGATATATACTTTATGTAATTAATATAATTAATTATTTTCTAAATCATTCACGTCGAGATCACTTTAATATAATTTTTATTATACTTAGATATGTAAAAAAATATTTGGAACTTGGCATATGATTCAATGATCATGAGAACCTTAAGTTATTTAAGTATTTAAACAATAATTAGGCACGAGCTTACACAAATAAGAAATCTATTACAAGTTACTATAATTTTATTATAGATAATTTTGTCTTTAAATATAATTTACTATCTATTTAAAATAAAAAATGGTTAGTAAATTCAGATAAAATTGTAAATTCAATTTCTAAAGAAAGATCGAAATTGAAATTCTGACTAGAGACATTGGCATAATCACAACACCATGAACTACAAAAACAATTTCTAAATGCCAACAGAATATAAACAAACTTCTAGGAAACGAAAAACCATGAGCTACCTCGTCGAAGAAAAGAACGTAACCTTCACGTGTAGATGAAGCAAGAGGTTCGGGAAAGTAAGACAACGCGTTCCTGATATTGCAGATGAGCTGGAACAGCAATCTTCCAGAAGTAATGTTGCTACATCCGCATCCTCTGGAAACCAATCGGAGTGAATCCACTGCTGATGACGGCCAGAACAGAAAAGAAGATTTCCCAGACAACGGTAAAAACGGTAAAATTGAATCAGCGTCTTCCTTGTTCCCCATTCCCCGCCCAAATACTACCAGCACGAAACAGAAAATATTTAAAATGTGGGGGAAAATTATGCTTATTATAATAATCATTTACTTAAGTACTTGCTTAAACAGTTAAACCCTATATTTTGATTAATTATCTACATAATTATCTGAGCTGCACCTGATTACTTAATAAAATAAAAATACATACTTAAGCTAAAAATTATTGTATATGACATTTTTATTATAATTAATTTATAAGTTTTCCAATATATTACTAATTAATGTTTCTTATTAATATTTCATTTTCGAGATATTATATTTTAGTATCCCAAATTAAAAATATTTAAGATTTGGTATCCAATTTTTTTTATGATTTAATGAACTAGACTAAAAATTAACATAATTTTATATATATATTTGAAATACATAAACATCAAAATATTTATCTCTCATCCACATCAACATTAAATAAAACTCAAATCAACATGAAAAAACAACACATCATCCAAGAAAACATATAATTTTTTTAAAAAAAAAATTAAATCTGTTCATATATTATTGTGTATTGTTTATACATTTTTAACCAGGTGAGGATATTGGACTCGATAGTGTCTCAAAACTAAACTACCTATATCTCAAGATTAGCAGTTTCATTTAGAGATGTCAAATGGATTGTGTCATGTAGGTATTATTTTGAAAATGAGCAGCCAAACACAGTCTATTGGCATTCATTTTGGTCAAGTTATGCCAAGTCATGTCCCACGAAGACAGGCATGGTCATGCTAACCCAGTTTATTCCAGACTAGCGTGGAACGTGCCGCAAGTCAGTCAAGCCAAAAACTACCCAAACGGGGTCATCATGTTGTGTTGCACATCCCATACCAAAAAGTTAGGCCCGACCCACGTGCCAAACCACCTGGCTCAGTTGACACATTTGGTTTCATATCCCAACAAATTTTAGTAAATTATGGGAATCAAACTCATAATTTCTAAGGAATTTCTAAGGAATATCACACACACACACACACACACACACCTATATATGTGTGTGTGTGTGTGTGATATTATATATATATATATATATATATATGTATGTATGTATGTATGTATTTGGTTGTATATGTATTCAATTTTTAAAACTAATAAGGATGGGATCCATATCGATTGGACCCATGATCTTTTTTTTGTTTATTAAGACAATCATGAGTAGGTCAAGTTTGATTGATATATAAATTGAGGTCTAGTTTTTTGAATGTGGCATGTTCTTTTTTATGATGTGGTTGGGAGAATGATATATAGTTTCATATTTATATTTTTTAACATATCTAAAATTATAAATATTTTTGGTTAATTGTATGATTAGCCATGTTCATCATTTCTTTTGGTGTTCATCCTTTTTTTTCCTACTACATTTGGTGTTTTCTGAGTCACGTCATCTCATTTTTCTTGCTTCCGTTGTTTCTTTTCTAATGTTCCATAATTTTTTTTGTTGGATTTTCCCTCACTACTCCAATGAGAAGATAAGTTTCTCATACCACTCCAATAAGAAGATATGTTTCCCACGCCACTTTCATTGACTTTCATTTGTGTCATTTCTGGTTGTTTCTTATTTATCGTTGAGAAAAGAAGATTCTTCACACTTCAATTTATTTGGAATTAAAAAAAAGAAAGTAAAGGGAGTTTTATAGTCTCTCAATCATAATAAAAAATTAGGGAGATATGTGTTTTGGTGTATCAAATACAAAATATTTGTATTTTGTGTACCAAATACAAAATGTTTATGTTTTTGTGTATCAAACTTTATATAATTTAAAAAAAGTATCAAACTATAAAACAATTAAGTTTTGATACACTATATTTAATCAACTTGATTTTACCCTCCAAAATTTGTAAAAATAAATAAATGTTGATTTAATTAATTTGGAAGCTATTGTTACAAACAAAGAAACTGCATTTGCAAATTTTGAATTCATAATTTCTTGAAAGTCAGTTTTAAAATTTCAATCAATGTTGTATAACCGACAAGGTCGAATCCATGTCCTACACATTGCCAAAACAACATCATACCACTCAATCACAAGCCTAATGTCAATTGAGAAACAAATCAAAATATTTTAATATATATATATATATATTATATGGAAAACACATATATAAAGATACATAAATATATTAGATATATAAACATATATATAAATCGACAAACATAAATCTATATACCTATAAAAATAAATAAATAAATAATATATATATATATATATATAAATATAATTATACACAAATATATAAATATATTTATATATAATGAGTGTGTGTGTGTGTGTATCACTACAAAAAAGGATGGATTTAGAAATGAAAATTAGAAATGCCCAATTCCATTTCTAAAATTAGGAAAATGTATTTGAGATGGATTTGAAAAAGAGTTTACAAAACCAAGAAAAAATTGAAATGGAAAAAATTTCTGTTGCTATTTAACAACAAGAATAATTAAGTTTTTTTAATCCGTCACTAATTGGCAATTGCAACACGAAGTGAGATGCAGATATGCTTGCATAACATTTAGCAACAAAACTTTTATATCCATTTATAATTAGAAAATGAATGTGTATTTAGTTATACTTTTTGCCATGGATATTAATTTCACTGCTAAATAAGAAATGTCATGCATAACTAGCATTATATCACTTAAAATGATTATGCTAAGGAAAGTAATTTCGTCGCTAAAATAGAGATGAAAATAATTTATATCGCTAAAATAAAGATGAAAATAATTTATATCGCTAAAATATAATAATTAATTTGCAAAGAACACTTCAAACTTAGGGTTTCAAAGATTTTTGGTTTTGATTCATATTTCATCTGAATTGTTTGTGGATTGCCCATCTTTTGTGCATTTCATCCATAATTGAAGCATGAAATTATTATTTTCATTGTATCTCATATGTATCATATTTAGGAATAGCAATGTTTGTGCAATTTGATGTTACGTATAATTTCTTTTCATTTTTAACATTCATATTGAGTGCTATATTATTGTTTTGTTAAATAATTATAAATATAATTGATAAATTAAACATTTTATATTGGTTTCTCATACTTTGATTTGTAAAATTTTGTTGTGACCTAATTGAGTTGTGAATTTTTTATGTATTTTGTGATCGACATATAGTTAAGATCATTATAATTATTTTGCATTTTGTTTCATTACTTGGATAAATTTAATAATTTCAAAAAGAATAACTCATATTAAAGGTGCTACCTTAACAATATACAATTTATAATTATTAATACAAATACTAAAAATTCATATGTAATAACAATAAAAATGGAAAAAAAATTATGATGGTAATCAATTAGAATGGTGAAACATAATGAATAATTGTAAAACTAAAAAAAATTAGAAGCTCATTTAAAAATTTATATAGTTGTTTGATCACATTTCATTAAAATTGTAATAAAATAAATAATATTTACCTTTATTTAATATTAAAAAAATTGTATTACATGTCACATGTGGTATAGGACTGTGTATACTACATACTACATATAGATTAGAAGATTTTCCTATTCATTTATTAATGTTCTCCATCAATAGTTGAATTATTTTTTATGTTTTTTCATTGATAAATTTTAATCTATTGACATTGATAATTTATTTATTATTTCAATTATATATTATATGTTTGTCTAATTATTTAGTACTCATTAATAATTTAGAAATTAATAATTATGATTTACAAATTTTTCTTTTTTTATTTATTAATGTAATTTCATCCAATATAGATAAATATCAAATATTTAGTTTTATATAAAAACAAAAATAAAACTAATGTCTTTTGAAAAAATATCTAAGACATTAGAACAACACGTCTTATCTGATTTTAATCCAAAATTATCTAATAATTATTTTACCACAACTTATTTGTTAGATTAATACAATATCATAAAAATATTATATCTTTATTACAAATAGATCTCTATGTTTATTATAATAATTTAATAAATGTTAATGTTATGTGTTGCACAAATAAAAAATATTATATGACTTGGTTTTCAATAGATGAATGTAAGACTGAAAGATAAGTTTTTAACCGATGAATTTGTTGATGTGATAAAAGAATTTATTGATTTTGTTAAAAAACAACTTGAATTTATGGATGAAACAAAAATAAGATGTCCATGTAATGCTCGTAAATGTCAAAATTAGAGTTTTCATGATGTAGACATGGTGCGATATCATCTTGCAAAAGATAGATTTGTTAGTGACTGTTATGTTTTATATAAACAAGGTGAATTAGTTGTGCCACAATAACTAAGTATTATGTTGATAAAAAATGTTGATTCAAATGTTGAAATAGAATTTGATAATCCTAATGATGCATGTCAAGCAATTTTGAAGAATAATATTGGTCCTTCATTAAATATGGATATCACTGATGATATCCCAATATCATCACCAAAATAATTTTTTGAAATGCTTAAGGCTTCAGAAGAAGATGTTTAGAAAGATAAACCATATGATCACTCAAAGTTATATGTAGTGGCTAGATTAATGAATTTAAAGGAAAAGCATTATTTTTCAGAAAGGTGTAATGATGAAATATGCCAGTTGTTATCTAAATTTTTACCAAAAAAACAATCATGACAGATAGTTTTTATAGCACAAAGAAGTTAATATAAGGTTTAGGTTTGCTGGTGGAAAAAATACATTGATGTATTAATGGCTGCATTATATATCGGGGCATAGACAATGAAGCAATTACATATAATTTTTGTAACTTTCCTTGGCACAAAAGAAATACAGCATGTAAACGGCAAAAAACAAATATTCATCATAAGAAGATGTATTATTTCTCATCGACTCATCATTTGTCAAGATTATTTATATCTGATGCAACTACTAATGATATGAGTTGGTACAAAGAGCATGTTATTAAAGATGGTGTGATGCAACATTGCTCTAATGATCCTTCTTGAAAATATTTTGATGTTTGTCATCCATCTTTTGTAGATAAAATTCAAAATGTTAGATCAGGGTTGTGCTCAGATAGATTTTAGCCATTTTGACATTTAGGGTAATAATTTTCATGGATGATTATTGTTACACCTTATAATTTACCAATATATATGTGCATGAAAGATAATTACATATATATGTGCGATGGTGTAGAAAGATATAATATATCTTGAAAGTAGATTTTCAAAATATGAGCACTTATATGGAATATAAGTGACTTTCCTGCATATTCAATATTGTCTGAATTGAGTACTATAGAGAAATTTATATTGTCCTTATTGCATGGAGTACTCAGATACATTTTATTTAAGAAAAGGAGGAAAGACTACTTGGTTTTTTAACCATCGCAAGTTCTTACATATGGAACATCCATTTAGAATGATACTGACACATTTAGTAAATGCCATAAAGTTATTAATAGTGCACCATCTTTGAGGTCATGTGAAAAAATATTTAACATATTAAAAGATATGGGTTCAAAAATATTATGATGTTGATGTGGATTGCATTAATGTGCAAATTTCAAAGAACTATCATTGTGGTTGGAAGAAAAAATATATATTTTTATATTTGCCTTATTGGAAAACAATTATTATTAGACACAACTTAGATATGATGCATATCAAGAACTTTTTGATAATCTTTTTAATACTATAATGAACGTGGAAAGAAAAACAAATGATAATGCCAAATCAAGAGAGAATTTGAAAGAGTTATGTTCATATCTAGAGTTACACATGAATGAATTACGAATAAATTTTTTAAGGCTTATTATTGTCTTGAAAAGGATGCTAAAGAAGCTTTTTGAAAATGGCTGATGGAGCTCAGGTTCCCTAATGGATATGCATCTAACATGAGAAGATGTGTTGATATAAAGAAGCATAAGTTATTTAGAATAAAAATTCATGACTGCCATGGGTTCATGCAGAGGCTAATACCCATAGCATTTTGTAAATTAATTCCACAAAATGTTTGGGAAGCATTGACTAAAATAAGTATTTTTTAAAGAATCTATCTTTTAATGTCATAAGAAATAAAGAAATGGAGCAAATACATAATGACATCCTTATTATTTCATACAAACATGAGCATATTTTTCCTCCCAGTATCTTAGATTCCATTGATCATCTCCTAGTCCACTTGCCTTATGAATTTATGATAGCTGACTCTATGCAATATAGATGGATGTATCTATTTGAGAGGTAATATATTTTTCATTTGTTAATCTAAAAATTTTAATGTATTCTCTGAATATGTTTTTTTCTAATATATATTTATTTCAAATATCTTAGAAAATTTAAAAACAATGTTTGAAATAAATCCAAAATTAGATGATCAATATGTGATGCCTACTTGATTGAAAAGTCTTCGATATTTTATGCACACTACTTTTGACCACTATTGTTTAATTGGAATAACAAATTCTCCAAAGAATGTCTATGGTATGGAAAATATGGATCAAATGAAAATAATATGCTTTCTATTTTTAGACATGTCGGTAGATCATATGGTAAAGTAATATCAAGATATTTTTTATATGACCAAGAGTATCATGCTGTGCACACATACATTTTGTTGAACGGCAAAAAAGTTACACCTTATACTAAGTAAGATCTATAATTATTGTATATTCTCATTTAATTGTCATTGTATGCAATATAACATTTTAATTATTCAAAATATCTTCAATTTTGTTTTTGAAGAATATTTGCTTAGGAATTAAGCTAAAGAGAACCTCATATTAATGATGATTCAATTGATGCAAAGCTTGAAAAGGATTTTGCAAATTGGTTTGAAAAATATGTCAGTATATAACTTATCATTCTTGGTTCTAAACAGCAATGTGTAACATTATATATATGTATAAATTTATCATTTATCATTTTATAGGTATAATTTTATTCATTAATTATATATAGTAGATAAAAGAAGGATCTTACAAATAGATCATTATGAAGTTTACAGATATATCCCATACATTATGTAAATATATACAAATTTCATACTTTGAAATATGATTCAAATAGAACTGCAATGAATAGTATTGTTTGTATCAAGGGATTTAATTATACTATATGTACTACTAATTTTCATGGTTGACTAATTAAAATGCTACACCTAGAATTTCTTGCTTTTACCAATTAAGAGGACTATTTTGTTTGAGTGTGAATAGTTTGATCATATTATAAATATGAGTACTAGAATTCATCATCAATGCAACCTTGTTGAAGTACATCATAATAAATTTTATCATAAGTATGTGTTATATACTCTTGTAGTATAAGTCGAACAAGTATGTTACATCACTTATCCAACCACAAGAAGAAATTCATGTCACCGGTGGACAATATGTAAAATAAAATTTATATCAGTTGTTAAAGATGTTGAAAATGATGTTATGGTTGCTCCATCATGTGTATAGGCATTTCAAGAGAATAATGTGCAGCTTCATTAAATCATTCATGGGGTAAATGATGGCTTTCAAACTTTACTTGGTGAAGGTGAAAATTATCTGAACATTGATGATGACAATGTTGAAGAAGAATTAATTGTAAAATCAGATGAGGATGAATATGTAGATAGAGATGGTTTCTTAGAAATTTCTGATGATAACTAGAAATTTATTGACTGCCTTGTTATTTTCTCATTCTCATTTTGTAATTATTAAAAAGTGGATGTTAAATTAAAATATTTTAATTGCTTTTTCTAATATCAATGTGTTTATCATTATGTTTTGTTATTATGATATTTTCATAATATATATTTTTTGATTATATATATTTTGATGTTTATGTAACTTGATTTAGGTATAAGAGGTAACCATTCAAGTGGTCAATGATCTCAATGTGTGAGGAGTGGGTATGAGAAGTCAACTAATAGTTCATAGAGGAGGAAATCTATATGTATTTTTTGATGACACCACTACAAATATCTTTCTATATTTTCCTATACATATTGAGGAAACTTTGGGATCACCTCATCATGACATATATGAATTTATCATCACAGATATTCCATATTCATCTCATTTTTTACTAGAAGATATTGACAGTTCTATTCCACATATCTTAGAAGGCTAATAATGCATGAGTACTACAATAGCGGCATCGGTAGGATATTCATAATCCTTAATTTGCATGTCAAGTTATGAGAAAATCTTCAATTAGCCCACAATTGATAATAAATAGTATATAACTTTCTTAAATTTAATATATGCATTCATTATCATTTTTCATTTTTTTTTATTTTAATTAAATATAAAATTATAGGTGAATTAAATTATAAATATGTAATAATTTTTGAATATTGGTATTTTATAATAATAACAATGTATCATATTGCTATTTATTGAACATTATCATTTATAATAAAAATAAATTTGTTGTTTAAAAGTTTTGGATAATAGATATAAATTAAATAAAGTTTACTTTAGTAGCAGCAAAAAATGTGTATTTTGTTTATATGTATATGTATGTGATGCTTTTAAATTACTTATAAGTTTATTCCTTTTGCTTCTTGCATAATTGAGAAGATATTTAAGTATGAAAGAATTTTATTGGGAAAAATTTGAGGTACATCTTTATTGCATTTACTTGTCTTTTAATTTGGTATAATATGATTAACTCTTAAAATAAATACATTACAATGTATTATTGTTTTATTTTGGTTTTTTGCAGAAAAAAATACAAATGAAATAATACTTTGGTGGTATCGGTGAAGGATACATGGAGACATGTAGCAAGTGTGAGATACAATGATAAGCTTGGAAAATAGACAAAAAAAATATGGTAAAGATGCAAAGCCTAATAGTATCTCCCTTAGTATTTGTATAAAGTGGTAGGAATACTATAATAGTAAGGAGTTCAAGATTTTGTCCTAGGTGACCTCACACAATCATAAATCATAAAAAGCATGAGAGGTATCAGGACCTTCAAAATATTTTGGAGGTTCAAAGGAGACCTATAAATATTAGGTAGATCTGGTATAATAATCTTTTATTTTTTGTTATTATTTAAATTTTTAGAATACAGAGAATAATATCTATATCATAATGAATGATATACCTTGATAATAACTAATATTTATTTTCATGAGATTGAGTTAGGATGCTTATCGATACGATTTGAATTATTCAAGTGAATGCACAAGAAAAATGATAGATCATTTGTGGACAATGGTGCAAATGATATAAATGTGAGTTTCTCATTTCGTACTTGTAGTTTTATTTGACAATTGCAAATAATAAAAGAAAAAAATTTAAAAATTTTGATTATTTGGCATTAACAATAAATAAAATACAAGCTCAAGTATATTTTTTTACTATAGCTAGTAATTTATTATTTATGAACTCATTAAATATAATTACTAACTTAGTTTTAAAAATATTTTGTAGTAGCATGATAATAGTTTCTTGTACTGGTATAAAATTTCTTTCAATATAATAATTGATAAGTTATATTGTATTTTAATAATTATAGGAAGCTATGGAAAATATGATTACAATTACTTCACAATTGACAAGTCCTTCTATAGAGGTGCAAGAGATTGATATTGCACATATTTATCGTAAGACTATTGGAGTGGTGCCGAAAAAATGATGAGTGTGTGGTCTTGGTACCCATGCATTTATATTTTATCCAAATTTTGTTTTGAGTTCTTCATCACCATCTAATTACAATAATATATTTGATGAGAGGTTGTGCGAGGAGATATAGGATATTCAAAATACATTACAAAGGAAAAATGAAGAGATGCAAAAAAATTGAAGAATTGAAAAAAAATAAAGAGGATGAAAGATTGAAAATAGAGGAAGAAATAATAAAAAAATAGGAAAAAATGCAACAGAAGATTTTGAAGATGGATAAAATAATGTGTAGTTTGGCAGATACATAATCTATTTTACATTATTCTGAAGATGATCCATCCAGATATCCGAAGGATAATACTCACCAGAAGAAAGACTTATAATTGTCTATGATATGTTATTAATTTTTTGTAACATATGTTTTTGATTCGAGATTATGGTTTTTGTGTTAATATTTGTTTAATTACGTTAGAAAGTTTGTTTTCAAATTTATGGATATTTATTCTATAATAGATGTTATGTGAATGTCATTTGATTAATAATATGTAGATGTGCTTATTTGGTTGTAGGTCATATAATTTTTGTATGTATTTATATATTATATATAACATACAGAAACCACACAAATGAAATTTGTTCCTATTGTTGACAATAGAAATGCCCTATTCCATTTCTAAATTTGTTTCTAAATAGATATGAATTCTTGTGTTTCTTTGATGATCCGGCACTCATTTAGAAACAAATTATACGTTTCTGATTTTTACATCTCAAAATTAGCCATGAAATCTAAGATCCCTTTGTTGTCACTAAATTTAGCGGTGGATTTTTTCTATCTCTAGTTATAGAAACATCATTGCGTAATCAATTTCTAAAATTTAAAGAGGTGGATTATAGATATGAAACTATTCCATTTCTAAATTCATTGCTATTCAACCATAGTGACGGAATTAGAAATGGAATAAGGTGTTTTTGATTCCATCTTTTCTTGTAGTTTATGTTTGTATGTATGTATACACACACACACACACACACACACACACACACTAATACATATAAACATATATATATACACACATATAAACACAGACACACACACACATATTTATATGTTTGTGTGTATATATCTATGTGTGCCTGTACTACAAGAAAATGACAAAATAGAAATGGAAAATATAAACGCTCAATTCCATTTCTAAATTTAGAATGGATTATAAATGGAACAAAATATTACTAGAAAATTTAGAAATAGAATATTAATTCATCTCCATTTGAATGTGCGGATAATTACATATAAAATAAAAATGAAATTAAAAATAGAATTAAAGACGGAAATTGAAATGGTTTAACTTTTTATTGATATAGATACTTGAAGATATATAAAGAGAAATTTTTGTGTCATAATTATTTCACAACACTACTACCATGGGATGCACAAGACTTTATGGGTGCATATTTTATATTTATTTAGATCATTGTATATGTATCATATCTTATATGTAAAAAGACGTCATTTTATGAATATTATATTTATTTAAATCTATGCAAATATTAGATGAATATAATCATGCCCTAGAGTAATATATTCTATAAAATACTACTATAAATTATCCCTAGTCACGTATTAATATTCAAGGACAATATTAATACATTAAGACTAGCATGTAAGTTAGTTAATATGAGATATTAAGTTAACACATAAGTATAAGTTGGAAAACATATACTGAAATGATCTGCTATGGGAATGCTGCAAGGATTGTTATATAAGTATCATACACATTCTCATAGTGACTATTAGTATGAATTATTCGTCACTATGGTTACCTACATAAGGAGTTATATACTTCAAATTCATCAAATGACACCAATAACAATGATGGTTATAGTGTTGTTTTCTAGATATACAGTAAATTGTGCAGAGGGATGAGATTGATGTTGATAGAATTTGTCCCTTCTATATAATGTAAGTGATATCAGTTGATCACTTGATTGAGAAGACTACTAAAATGCATGGACATGCTCAATTAAGTCAATATGAGATATTGAGCTTATTTGTTTTAGTCTACTCAAAGATCAAGAAATATATAGATTGATGTGAGGATGAAATGATCCGTGCCTCATAAATCAATCTAGATATCATAAACAAAAGGACTAACTCATACAATAAAATAAGTCATAAAATTAAGTTAATGTTAAATCTAATATATTTTCGTCACTTGGGTAATATTGATGTATTGCTAAATGCTGCTCATTGTTTGTTTCATTAAAATAAGATTTTAAAGTCACTACCAATGTTACGGGAACTTATTGGGTCATAAACATAAATAATATATATATATTTAGAGTTCATTGTATTTTAGTTAGACTAAAATAAACTGAGCCTAATCTTAAGTCTGAAATTCATTTTAAATATTAAGCTAATTAGGATAAAGAGTTTGGTCCAATTAGTAGATGTTTGGAACTTTAAAATTGGTATAACTTAAAGCCCACATTTCCCTCTTTTAGTTAATGAAGAAATAAAAGATTTCATTAATGATACATCCTTTTAGAAAGGTGTGTGAAACAACTAAAAGGTTTCATTAATGACACATCCTTTTTAGAAATGTGGGTAAAAAACCAAAAGGTTTCATTAATGACATATCCTTTTAGTTAATGACACATCTTTTTAAAAAGATGTGTGAAAAACCAAAAGGTTATATAAAATGGGAAAGATAGAAAACAAAAAAGAACAAAGATAAATTTGTGTGAAAAACTGCTATAGGCACGAACACTTGACTGTGCTAGGGTTCGACTGAACCATTCGGAATCAAATATTTTTTCCCTACAAAAGATAACATCTTTGTCCAATGTTTAATTGTATTCATATAGATCATTGGTGGGTTTCTAGTCTGTTGTGAAATTATGAGATAAAATTTATTAGAACCCCAATAATGGTATCGAAGGGAACTTGCAAATCGATTAATTCATTTTTTATATTTATTTATATTTGATATGAACAAATATATTATCATGATTATACAAATGATATATGAGCATTTTGACTAATCATGCATGAAACAAATTTATAATATTAATATGATTAATAGAAAATTTTTTTTAATATGATTAAACAATATTGTTTGTAACTTGTTCATGTTAACTCTATTAATATGAACACTAAATTCTGTTTATGTGATAAACAAGATTGTAATATGATTACATCCATGAATTAATATATGATGATTGTTTAAAGCGATCAGAGATTCATATAATTGTTATACGAAGATGTTTAAATGATAAACAGTTTTATAGATGAAACTATGATTTGATTACCGTCATAAATCAGTTTTATAAATCATATTTTTGGCTGCAACTCATTTAAAGAGTTAGCATTTTTTTTTTGTGGGCTCCACCCCCGATTTCCCACAAGGGGTGCTGCCCCTGGACCCTGCTAGGTGTGATGTCCCTAGGACTCTAAAATTAAAATGCCTCATAAATAATTAATTTGATTAATTATAATCATGCTAAAGTGATGTTAGATGTATGTTTTTTATGGTGCATGGTTATGGTCTTTTACCCCATATGAATAAATTATGTGTATTGTTGCTGTAAGTTAAATACGGCTTGCATGTCATGCCTTTTAATTTACATTTCAAGTTATAAAGTTCTTTTCTCATCTTATTCCCCTTGAATGTAACTCCAAGTTTCCTTCTAGTTATGTAATATGCAATTAGAATTGTATTAGATTAAAAGGTTATTCTAATGAGAAAGAAACCAACAATATATAACAACCAAGGAAACAAACTTGAAGAAGAGACAATCCCTTTAGACAGACTTTTCAATTTTCTCATTAGTTTGAGAAAATTGTTTTTGTTGGGGTTATATCCATTGTCACATTTATTTTGTGTTTGTGGAATTGATATATAACTAGCCTAGTCAAATAAATACCAACACAAATAAATGTATGTGATGAATGTTAAATTGGTTATTTTACTAAACAATTAAAGAAATATTTCAAATTAAAATTAAGTTAATAAAATATGCCTACCAAAGTTTGATACTCATTACTATCTCAATTAATATTAGATATGTTTACCAAAGTGAAGTATCTTTATTTATCTTGGTAGAATCTGATAGGATAAATATGATATCTAGCTTATTGAACTTTGAGTGAGACTTAACTAAGTTATCTCAATTAAATTAATTATTTAGAGGCATAAAATTAGGAGATCCATCATAAAATGGGCTAAGAACAAAATGTATTGTTTACCTAGTTATCCAAGAGTTGCATTATATGTAATTGGTAAGTGTTACCTACCTAAATAACAACGTTTTGTGAGAATATCCAAAGCTAACTCAGGACAAGGTCAAATATGAATATTGGTCAACTAAAGGATTAATTTAAAGAGAAAATTGAGAAATTATTTTCAACATAATAATTTTGTGGGTTGATCATTTAATTAAAGCCCTAATTAAATAAATTTTAAATATGATATTAATTTCTACATAATTTTAGATTATCATGTCTACAAACACATCAAACAACTTATCATTGTGATATGTCCTTAAGAAGGACAAGCCTAATGGAGCTAATTTCTTAGACTGGTATAAAAATTTGAGAATTGTCTTCAAACAAGAAAGAAAACTAGATGTCCTAGAGTAGCTTATTCCTTAATCACATGCTCCTAATACCCCTCGTGCTGATAAGGATGCTCATAAAAGATACCAAGATGATGCTTTGGATATAGCATGCCTTATGTTTGTCACCATTATCTATAAACTTCAAAAGCAATATGAGAACATGGATGCTTATGATATGGTTGAACATTTAGAACAACTATATCAAGAGCATGCAAGGCATGTAGGTATCTAAGGCCTTATTTCAATGCAAGATGATATGAAGGAGTCATGTTGGAAGTTGTGTACTCAAAATAATTGGGTATATTGAAAATCTAGAAAAGTTTGGGCTTTCCATTGAGCAAAGAGTTGGATACTAATTTAGTTTTGCAATCATTGCTTGAAAACTATAATTAATTTGTCATGAATTACAATATGAATAAAATTTCCAAAACTTTACTTGAATTGTTAAGCATGTTGAGAACCAACTGAACAAAATCTTAAAAAATCAAGCTCATAATGATGGTGCAAAAGGGCAAAAAAAAACATAAGCCTAATGGTAAGGATAAACCTCAAACCAAAGGCAAGGCAAAATATTCTGCATTAAAACCTAAGGAAGGGGTGGCTAAAAAATGTGCTTGCTTCCACTATGATTAGACCAACCATTGAAAGAGGAACTGTAAATAATACTTGAAACAATTGAAAAAGAAGAAAGGAAGTGAGACTTCTACCTCAGATATTTATGTTATTTAAGTCAGTTTATCTATTTCTTTATCATGGATATTAGATACCAGATGTGTTTCTCATATTTGTAAAAATGTGCAGTATGCGAGTCTTGTCTATTAGGCAAAATTTAAAAAATTCCTTTTACTAGTCAAAGAAAATTGGAAAATGAATTGTTAAAACTTATACATAGTGATGTATGTGGCCCTTTCAAAATAACAATTAGAGAAGGCTACCAATATTTATTATATTTATTGATGATTTCAATAAATATGGCTATATGTATTTATTGAAACACAAGTTAGAATCCTTTGAAAAGTTAAAATAATTTAAAAATAAAGTACAAAATCAACTTGGAAAAAGTATTAAGATACTTCAATCAAATCGAAGTGGTGAATACTCAAGCCAAGAGTTTTGTGATTATTTAGTTCAGTGTGTGATCATATCTCAACTCACTTCACCTAGAATACCATAATAGAATGGTGTATTAAAGAGGAGGAATCGTACTCTATTAGACATGGTATGACCAATGATGAGTCATGCAGATCTTTTTTCTGGGGATATGCTCTAGAGAGAGCTACTTTCACAATTAAACATGTTCCATCTAAGGCAGTTACAAAGACACCATATGAGATATGGACAGGAAATAGTCCTAAGATGTCTTTCATTAAATTTGAGGTTGTGAGACATATGTTAGATGTTAATTCTTAGAGAAATTAGGACAAATTTGACAAATACTATTTTTATAGGATATCCCAAAGAAGCAAAGTGGTTATTGCTAGAAACAGTATTTTTCAAGAAAATAATTTATTTCTAGAAAAACTTTCAGGAGAAAAGTAGATATTGAAGAAAATTAAGATATACAAACTAGCATTGAGACTTTATTGGAAACTAGGATATAGACCACAAAGTGTTGTTGATCATTAACTTGTTGCACCGCAAGAAGTTGTGGAACAATAACCTATTTAAGTAGAATGAGCTCTGCTTAGATCAAATAAGATACATCATCAACATGAGAATTTTTCTTTTCTCCTATCTGATCACGGTGATATAATACTTGTTGATCATAATGAGCCTACATCCTATCAATAAGCTATAAAAAATCTAGATTATGAGAAATTGCTGGATGCAATGAGATTTGAAATGGAATCCATGTATACTAACCAAGTATAGACTTTGATTGATCCACTAAAGGGATAAATCCCATTGGGTGCAAATGGGTTTTAAAAAGAAGAATTGACATGGATAATAATGTGTATACCTTTAAAGGGTGATTGGTTGCTAAAGATTTTAAACAAATTCATGGTATAGATAATGATGAAACCTTTTCACTATCATGATGCTTAAATCCATTCGGATCTTGTTTGCTATTACATCTTGCTTGACAACCTGAAGGTTTTGTCGATCTAAAGAATACTATAAAGATATGTAAGTTGCAAACATCTATTTATGGATTAAAGCAAGCTTTTAGAAGTTGGAATCTTCAATTTGACGATGCAATCAAAGAGTTTGGTATCATTAAGAATGAAGATGAACCTTGTGTCTACAAAAAGATTAGTGGGAGCATAATCATTTTTCTTATTTTGTATGTAGATGACATACTTCTCATTGGAAATGATATCTCTATCTTATAATCTATAAAGACTTGACTTGAAAATTATTTCTCAATAAAAGACTTATGTGGAGCTGCCTGTATATTAGGCATAAAGATATATAGAGATATATCTAAGAGATTTCTTGGCCTGAGTTAGAGTACAAATATTGATAGAGTGCTTCATTTTGTCATGCAGAATTTTAAGAAATGATTCTTGCCAATGTCACATAGAGTGAGCCTTTCTAAGGTTCTATGTCCCTCTACTAAAGAGGAGAGAAAATGCATGAATAAGATTTTATATGCATCTGCTATTAGGTCTATCATGTATGCCATGATTTGTACTCATCATAATGTCTCATATGCTGACGGGTAGATACCAGTCAGATCCAGGTGAGAGTCACTGGATAGTAGTCAAGAATATTCTTAAGTATTTAAGGGCTCAAGATTATTTCTTGATATATCGAGGTGATAAGGAGCTCATTGTAAAGGGTTATAGCGATGCAAGCTTCCAAACTGATAGAGATGATTCAAGATCATAGTCAGGTTATGTGTTTTGCTTAAATAGTAGTGTTGTGAGCTAGAAGAGTTCAAAGCAAGATATAGTTGATGAATTGGGTCTTCCACCCATACTTGGATCAGTTTGTCATTGTCTTCATTGATGATATCTTGATGTACTCGAGAAGCGAGTTAGAGCATGAGAGACATTTGGATTTGGTATTGCAAACTTTAAGGCAGTACCAGTTGCATGTAAAGTTCAAAAAATGTGAGTTTTGGTTGAGCCGAGTGGGATTTCTTGGACATGTGATTTCTACTAATGACATTTATGTAGATTCTCAAAAAGTAAAAGCAGTGACAAATTGGAAGCAACCAACTACGGTGACATAAGTGTGGAGTTTCCTAAGATTAGTAGGGTATTACCACATATTTATATAAGGGTTCTCAAAGATAGCAGGACCCCTTTATTGGATGATTAGGAAAGGAGTTAAGTTTGAGTGGATTGATAGGTGTGAGGAAAGCTTCCAAACACTGAAGGAAAAGTTAATGTCAACTCCTATTTTGACATTACTAGAGGGCAATGAAAGATTCGAGGTTTATAGTGATGCTTCATGCCAAGGTTTAGGTTGTGTGTTGATGCAACATAAGAGAGTCATGGTGTATGCTTTCGGACAGTCGAAGAAACACAAGCTGAATTATCCTACTCATGAATTAGAACTTGCTATGGTAATTTTAACATTGAAGACTCGGAGGCATTACTTGTATGGAGCGATTTGTCAGATATTTACCGATCATAAGAACCTTAAATATTTGTTTACATATGAGTTAAACTAAGGCAAAAGAGATGGATGGAATTACTTAAGGATTATGATTATACTATTGACTACCATCTAGGTAAAGCAAATGTAGTGACGAATGTCTTGAGCAGGAAGTCTGTAAGTTCTTTGGCTCATATGCAGATAATATAACTTCCATTGATGGTCGAGTTATGAGAGTTGGGTGTTGAGTTGAGGATGCATACTTCAGGAGCACTTTTTGCTAGTTTTCAACTATGACCAATACTCGTAGATCAAATTCTTAAGGCACAACTAGAAGATCCCTATTTGATGAGCAAGAGAAAGAACATCGAGGAAGGGGAACAATTAGATTTTGCAATTAGAGATGATGGAGCCTTGGTGATTGGTTCTAGGCTTTGTGTTCCAGCAACTGAAGAGTTTAAAAAAATATTGGAGGAAGCCCATAGTTTTTCTTATGCTATGCACCCCTATAGTACCAAGATGTACCATATACTAAATGATTATTATTGGTGATTAGGGATGAAAAGAGAAGTTGTTGAGTATGTATCCAAGTGTTTCATCTGTCACCAAGTGAAGGTAGAGAGACAAAATCCTTCTAGACTTTTGCAGCCCTTACCCATCCTAGAATAGAAATAAGAGCGCATTACAATAGATTTTGTATTCAAACTCCCTCCCACAGTTTAGAAACATGATAACATTTGGGTAGTAGTTGATCAACTCACCAAGTCTATGAATTTCCTACCTATTCACGAGAAGTTTTCTCCTCAAAAGCTACTAGAACTCTTCATGAATCATATAGTGAGTTTGAATGAGATGCTAGTGTCGATCATCTCAGATAGAGATCCATGATTTACTTTGAGATTTTGGAAGAGATTGATGGATGAACTAGGTGTCAAATTAAATTTGAGTACTGCTTCACTTTCAGACCAATGGACAATCTGAGAGGATTATTCGAATCTCAGAGGATATGTTGAGGTCATGCGTACTACAATTCAAAGGATATTGGAATGAATATCTACCTTTGACAGAGTTCACTTATAACAATATCTATCACTAAAGCACTGAGATATCACCTTATGAGACATTGTATAAGAAACAATATCGTACTCTATTTTGTTAGAATGAAACAGGCAAAAAGAAATAATTAGGTCCTGAGATTGTACAAATGATAGTGGACAAGGTTAATGGTAAACGTACCAAATTGAAAGTAGCTCAGGATTGGCAAAATAGTTATGTGGACAAGCATAGAAAGGATATTGAGTTTGAGATTAAAAATCAACTATTCTTAAAGCTCTCTCCTTAGAATGACATGGTACACTTTGGGAAGCAAGGGAAGCTAATTCTTCACTATATTGGACCATTTGAGATTGTTGAAAGGATATGACTAGTAGCTTATAGGTTAGACTTACTAGAATAATATTCTCGAGTCCATAATATTTTCCACATCTCTATGCTACGCAAATATATCTCAAATCCCTCACTTGTGTTGGAGACACCAGAGATTGAGCTGATGAATGACTTATCCTACGAGGAGTAGCTCGTATAGATTCTGGGTAGAGATGAGAAGGAACTTCACAACATGATAATTTCTTTAGTGAATGTCATTTGGAGAAACCACCTAGTCGAGGAGGCGACTTGGGAGCGGGAGTACAAAATATTGAGCCAGTACTCTCATCTCTTCCATGACACATGCACAAATTTTGTGAACAAAAAATTTTATTTAAGGAGAGTAGGTTGTAATGACTTGTACCAAATAATACAAGTTTATATTATATTTGACCAAATTTGACCAATAAGTAGTAGGTGAGGTCAAGTTGAATTTTTTAAGAATAAATAATTTTGAATTGACTAAGTTACCATTTCATATGACTCATCAATATGAGTTCATAGATGGGTTGAATGTCAAAATCCAACTTATGTATAAAAAGATATTGCCCTAAGAAGATCAAACAATAGTATTTTATTAGTGTCCAATATTATCCTCGATTTTTACCTGAAAACGATCATAAGCTCTATATAAACCTAATTTTACATCCAAATAGAATCCTAGCCCCAAAATACTTATTTTAAGTTCCAAAACCTTTGAAAATTTCTCCAAGACTCGTGGACCATGAATTGGGCCATTTTGACATATTTTCAAGCCAATTAGGTTATACTTTATAGTTAGATTTTGTTAATTTTTGGTCATTCCAAGCCAACCCATTATTATCTTCTTCTATTTTTGGAACCTCTAAATTCATTTTCATCGTCCTTTTCTTCAGATACCTCACCATTTATAAAATACGATGAAAACAAGTTTGGATGACAATTAAATTGAGTTTTCTAGCCACCATAGTGACTTTTGGACCAAGGTAAGGGTATTGCAGTATTCCTTGTCTCTTTGGCTTTTCGTTGATATAAAGTTTATAAATTTTAAATATCATTTGGGTTTTTTCTATTTTTAGGTCATTTTAGATAATTACAGAAAGAATTTGGATTGAAATTTGATATAAAATAGTCAAATTAGGCAAAATTGAACTTGTATTAGTGAAATTGGATATTTTTTTTTGATTTATTAGAAAGTTCAATTTCAAAAAATTAACCTCTAGGCAAAGAGCCCCAATTTATGTACCAATCTATAGGGTACAATGTATAATTGGACATGTGTGAGTCTAATTTAGATAGTTTCATAGTTTTAAAAATTATTCTAAGATATTTGGGGCATCCCAATGCCTTTGGTTTGGTTATTAGTATTTAAATGATATTATTATTATATTATAAACACTCACGCTAAGCCTGGAGACGATCCTGCAAAGAAGTAGGACTGAGGATCTATAGTCTATGACTGGTTTATATATTTTAAATACTTTGGGGTATTATTATGACATATAATTATGGTTAATTTTTTTATATAAATAAGATATCATTTCATGTGAATTTTGTCAACATTTTTAATATTTGAAAATTTTACTAAGTTAATGGATAAATTTGTGGTATTTAAATATTTTGGTACATGGAAAAATTATCCAAGACCCATGGAACCTCAATTGGGTCATTTTGACCCATTTTCAGGCTAAATAGATTTTAGCCGGATTTTGTTATTTTCCAGTCATTTCAGGCAGACCCATAGCTCCCTCCCCCTATTTTTGGACTATACAAATTCATTTTCATGATCATTTTCTTCAGATTCCTCACCATTTGAAAGATACGATGAAAATAAGTTTGGCTGATGGTTGAATTGAGTTATCCAACCATCACAACAACTTTTGGACTAATGTAAGGGTATTGTAGTATTCCTTGTCTTTTGGTCTTTCCACTGATTATAGTTTATAAATGTTAAACATTGTTCGGTTAGTTTTTCTTTTTTGGGTCATTTAAGATAATTATAGAAAAAATTTGAATTAAAATTGGATATCAATTAGTTAAATTAAATAAAATTGAAGTTAGATTAGTGAAATTAGACATTTTTATGATTTATTAGAATGTTCAATTTCAAAAAAATTAGCCTCTGGGTGAAGAGCCCCAATATTCTAAGATATTCGAGACATCCCAATGTCTTTGGTTTAGTTATTAACATCTAAATGATATTTTTATTATATTATAGGCATTCATGCAGAGCCTGAAAATGATCCTGCAAAGAAGCAGGACTGAGGATCTATAGTCTATGCATGGTTTATATGTTTCAAATGCTTTGAGGTATTATTATTACATATAATTATGGTTAATTATTTTATATAAATAAGTTATCATTTCATGTGAATTTTATCAACATTTTTAATATTTAGAAATTTTACCAAGTTCATAGATAAATTTGTAGTATTTAAATATTTTGGTACATGGAAAATTTCTCCAAAACCCATGGACCATGAATTGGGTCATTTGAACCTATTTTTAGGCTAATTAGATTTTGGCCGGATTTTGCCATTTTCCAATCATTCCAGGTAGACCCATAGCTCCATCTCCCTATTTTTGGATCATATGAATTTATTTTCATGGTCCTTTTCTTCAGATTTCTCACCGTTTGAAAGATACGGTGAAAATAAGTTTGGCTGATGGTTGAATTGAGTTTTCCAACCATCATAGCAACTTTTGGACTAAGGTAAAGGTATTGTAGTATTCCTTATCTCTTGGGCTTTCCTTTGATATAAGTTTTCAAATGTTAAACGTTGTTTAGTTAGTTTTTCATTTTTAGGTTATTTAAGATAATTACAGAAAATACTTGAATTGAAATTGGATATTAATTAGTCAAATTAGACAAAATTGAAGTTGAATTAGAGAAATTGGACATTTTTATGATTTATTGGAAGGTTCAATTTCAAAAAATTAGCCTCTGGGTGAATAGCCCCAATTTGGATACCGATCTACAGGGGTACACTGTATAATTGGACTAGTCGGAATCTAATTTAAATAGTTTCATAGTTCTAAAAATTATTTTAAGACATTTGGGGCATCCCAATGTCTTTGGTTTGGTTATTAGTATTTAAATGATATTTTCATTATATTATAGGTACTCACGCTGAGCATGGAGATGATCCTGCAAAGAAGTGGGATTGAGCATTTGTATTATGTGAGTGGTTTATATATTTTAAATGCTTTGTGATATTATTATGATTAATTATTTTATTAAAATAAGTTATCATTTCATTTGAATTTTGTCAACATTTGTAATATTTTGAAATTTTATTAAATTCTTGGATAAATTTGTGGTATTTGAATATTTTGCTACATGGAAAAATTCTCCAAGACTTGTGAACCATGAATTGGGTCATTTCGGACCATTTTCAAGTTAATAGGTTTTTAGCCGGATTTTGCCATTTGTCATTTTCAAGTTATCATTTCATAGTCTCTTTCTTCATATTCCTCGCCATTTGAAAGATATGATGAAAAAAAATTTGACTGATGGTTGAATTGAGTTTTCCAGCCATCACAGCAACTCTTGGACCAAGGTAAGGGTATTACAGTATTCATTGTCTCTTAGGCTTTCCGTTAATATAAAGTTTGTAAAAATTAAATATTATTTGGTTATTTTTCATTTTTTGGATCATTTAAGATGATTATAGAAAAGATTTAAATTGAAATTGAATATCAATTAGTCAAATTAGACAAAATTGAAGTTAGATTAGTGAAATTATTTATTTTTATGATTTATTGGAAAGTTCAATTTTAAAAAATTAGCCTCTAGGGAAAGAACCTCAATTTAGGTACCAATATATAGGGCATACTGTATAATTGGACTTGTCTGAGTCCAATTTAGATAATTTCATAGTTCTAAAAATTATTCTATGATATTTTGAGTATCCCAATGTCTTTGGTTTGGTTATTAGTATCTAAATTATATTTTTATAATATTATAGGCATTCACGCTAAGTATGGAGACGATCCTGCAAAGAAGTGGAACTGAGCATCTGTAGTTTATGAGTGGTTTATATGTTTTGGGGTATTATTATGAAATATATATATGATTAATTATTTTATATAAACAAGTTATTATTTCATGTGAATTTTATCAATATTGATGAAATTTTTGAAAATTTTACTAAGTTCATGGATAAATATATGATATTTAAATATTTGGTACATGGAAAAATTCTCCAAGATCCGTGGATCATCAATTGAGTCATTTCGACCCAATTTCAAGCTAATTAGGTTTTAGCCAGATTTTGCCATTTTCTTATCATTCTAGGCAGACCCATATCTCTCTCTCCTTATTTTTGGACACTATGAATTCATTTTCATGATTATTTTCTTCAGATTCCTTACCGTTTGAAAGATACGACGAAAACAAGTTTTCCTGATGGCCGAATTGAGTTTTTCAACCATCACATCAACTTTTAGACCAAGGTAAGTGCATTGCAGTATTCCTTGTCTCTTAGGCTTATCGTTGATATAAAATTTATAAATGTCAAACGTCGTTTGGTAGTTCTTCATTTTTGTGTTATTAAAGATAATTACATAAAAGATATAGACTGAAATTGAATAACAATTAGTCAAAGTAGATAAAATTGAAGTTAGATTAGTGAAATTGAACTTTTTTTTTGATTTATTGGAAGGATCAATTTCAAAAAATTAGCCTCTCGATTAAGAGTCCTAATTTGGGTACCGATCTACATGGCACACTTTATAATTGGACATGTCAGAGTCTAATTTAAATAGTTTAATAGTTCTATAAATTATTCTAAGACATTTGGGGAATCCCAATGTCTGGTTTGATTATTAGTATGTAAATGATATTTTTATTATATTATAGGCACTCATGCTGAGCCTGAAGACGATCATGCAAAGAAGCAGAACTGAGGATCTGTAGTCTATGAGTAGTTTATATGTTTTAAATGATTTGGAGTATTATTATGACATATAATTATGGTTAATTATTTTATATAAATAAGTTATCATTTCATTTGAATTTTGTCAACATTTTTAATATTTAGAAATTTTACTAAGTTCAATTATAAATTTATGGTATTTAAATATTTTGGTAAATGGAATAATTCTCCAAGACCCGTAAACCCTGAATTGGGTCATTTCGACTCATTTTCAAGCTAATTAGGTTTTAGCTGGATTTTACCATTTTCTAGTCATCAGGCAGACCCATAGCTCCCTCCCCCTATTTTTGGATACTATGAATTTATTTTTATGGTCCTTTTCTTTAGATTCCTCACCATTTAAATGATACGCTGAAAATAAATTTGGCCGATGGTTGAATTGAGTTTTCTAACCATCACCGTAACTTTTGGACTAAGGTAAGAGTATTGCATTGTAGTATTCCTTGTCTCTTAGACTTTTCGTTGATATAAAGTTTGTAAATTTTAAGCATTGTTTAGTTAGTTTTTTATTTTTGGGTCATTTAAGATAATTACAGAAAAGATTTAGACTAAAATTAGATATCAATTAGTTAAATTAGACAAAATTGAAGTTGGATTAGTGAAATTGAATATTTATGATTTATTGGAAAGTTGAATTTCAAAAAATTAGCCTCTGGGTGAAGAGCCCCGATTTGGGTACCGATCTATAGGGCACACTATATAATTGGACTTGTTGGAGTCCAATTTAAATAGTTTCATGGTTCTAAAAATTATTCTAAGATATTTGGGGCATCCCAATGTATTTGCTTTGGTTATTAATATCTAAATGATATTTTTATTATATTATAGGCACTTACGATGAGCTTGGAGATGATCCTGCAAAGAAGCAGGACTGAGCATCTGTAGTCTGTGAGTGATTTATATATTTTAAATGCTTCGGGATATTATTATGATATATAATTATGGTTAATTATTTTATATAAATAAGTTATCATTTCATTTGAATTTTGCCAACATTTTTCATATTTTGAAATCTTACTAAGTTCATGGATAAATTTGTGGTATTTGAATATTTTGCTACATGGAAAAATTCTCTAAGACTCGTGGACCTTGAATTGGGTCATTTCGGTTTTAGCCGGATTTTGCCATTTTCATTTTCATAGTCCCATCTCGACCCATAGCTCCATCACCCTATTTTTTGGCTCTATGAATTCATTTTCATAGTCATCTTCTTCAAATTCTTACTGTTTGAAAGATACGATGAAAATAAATTTGACTACTTGTTGAATTGAGTTTTTCAGCCATCACATCAACTTTTGCACAATGTAAGGGTATTGTAGTATTCCTGTCTCTTGGACTTTTTGTTGATATAAAGTTTGTAAATGTTAAATGTTGTTTGGTTAGTTTTTCATTTTTAGATTATTTAAGATAATTACAAAAAAGATTTTGACTAAAATTGTATATCAATTAGTCATATTAGACAAAATTGAAGTAAGTTTAATAAAATTGGACATTTTTATGATATATTGGAAGGTTCAATTTCAAAAATTAGACTTTGGGCGAAGAGCCCTAATTTGGGTACCAATCTATAAGGCACACTATAAAATTGGACATGTCGGAGTCTAATTTAAATAATTTCATAGTTCTAAAAATTATTCTAAAATATTTGAGGTATCCCAATGTCTTTGGTTTAGTTATTTGAGTCTAAATGGTATTTTTATTATATTATATACCCTCACACAGAGCTTGGAGATGATCCTGCAAAGGAGCAGGACTGAGCATATGTAATTTGTGATTAGTTTATATATTTTATATGTTTTGGGGGTATTATTATGATATATAATAATGATTAATTATTGTATATAAACAAGTTATTATTTCATGTGAATTTTGTTAATATTTTTAATATTTGGAAATTTTACTAAGTTCATGGATAAATTTGCGGTATTTAAATATTATGGTAAGTGGATTGACATTTTAAACCAATTTGAAAATTTATTGATTTAAAAAATGGGTTTTGGGATTTTTTTTATGATTTTAAGCATGTTAAATATTTTTAAAGTTTTATGTGCTTAAAATTGATTACGATGAATATTTTCATTATGATATTTCTCGATTTTGACATGAATTAATAAATTGAAATTCATCAATATATTTGATTGATTTATTGAAATTAAATTCATAAATTCTTAATTTATAATATAGTATCATTAGAAAAGTATACCAGAGGTTTGATTTAATATTTATATTACAGTGCACTAGGTTTGTCACGGTATCGTAAGGTTGATTTCATCCAATGATTATATATTATTTCCATGGTGTTATGAGATTAGTTTCATCCAACGGTTATATATTATTTTCACGGTATCGTTAGGTTGGTTTCATCCAAAATTTTTATATTATTTCTACGGTCATGAGGTCTGGTTTACCATATTATTATTATTATTATTATTATTATTATTATTACCATGACACCTTTTGAAGTTGAGGGTCGTGGGGTGGAGCATCTCATGATTTATAATGAGTATATGGTATGATATATTATTGATTTCTGAGTAAACTATAACCATTTTAATATTTATGATTATTGTATTTTTAGAATTATTTTATGCTCATTTTTTATGATGTGAATAAATTTAGGTTATAATTTTATTAATAATAATTTTGGTTAAATTTTTGAGAATGATTTTCATAGTCTTGATTTCGGTATAAGTTTGAGTTTTGTGAAATTATTTTAAACGTGGAACCTTGCAAAAGAGTGGATGCGAGGTCTTGAGAGTATGAATTTTCAAAAATATAAATATTATTTTTTCTTATAATTTATGCCACTAGCTGAGATTTATTATCTCATATTTTATTGTTTAAAATTTGTTCCCTAGGTCCAGGCAGTTCATAGAGATATATCTCGTGCTAGCTTCTATATCACTCTTTTTGTGACAGTTGCAGTATTCTATATTATCTATTCGTCTTTATTTTATTAAACTTGTTTATTTCCATTTATACCCCTAAATTCGCAAACACTTTTTAAATATTCCGATCTTAGTATTGAACTTATATGAGTCTTTATTATGTGTGTTTTTGGTTATGACCTACAATAAGATAGGTCAGTTGTGAATTTGAGCTGTTGTGGATTTTTTTTAATATTAATGCATGTGTTTATTTTCTTTCTTAAAGTGAGGTTCAATTGGATATTCCCTAGGGATTGTACAGTGGGACTTCACTAGGTGGGACCACCAGAGGAATCCTAGAAGGGTATTTGGGTCAAGTTTTGTTATATTGAGTTTATTTGTTTAAGTTAGTCTACTCAGAGATAATAAAACATATAGATTGTGTGAGGATGACATGATCTGTGCCTCATAAATCAATCTAAATATCATGGACAAAAGTACTAAATTATACAATAAAATAAGTCGTGAATTTAAGTTAAGTCGAATCTATTATATTTTCATCACTTGGGTAGTAATGATGTATTACTAAATACTGTTCATTGCTTATTTCTTTAAAATGAGATTTTAAAGTCCTATTGGGTTACACACAAAAAATATATATGTATTAGGAGTTCATTTTATTTTAGTTAGACTAAAATAAATTGAGCCTAATCTTAAGTCTGAAATTCATTTGAAATCTTAAGCTAATTGGATTAAATAATTTGGTCCAATTAGTAGATGTTTGGACCTTTAAAATAGACCCAAACTTAAAACTCATGTTTCTCTCTATTTTCATATTATTCTTTAGGTGATAATATTGGTTCTTTAATTTCTAGGCTCAAAATGGACAACATGATTGTCTTGATTGTTTGATCAAATAGGAGATTGTCTAATAGTTTTTTGAATCTCTAAATATTATTCAAGCTCTAAATCCATATAGCACACAATTTACACGTAAATAAAAGCATACACACAATTTACACGCAAATAAAAGCAAACTGCACACACACTCCATAGTCTAAACAAGAGTTTTATAATCAATACACACAAAGTATACAAACTATAAACTAACAATAATACATACTATATGATATAAATAAGCACAGAGAAATTCCATATCATGTATACATATATGTGTGCGTGTGTGCGTGTGCGTGTTTATATTACATTTCAACTACACAATATATACATATTCTAATATACACAACAAATTGGAGAGGAGAAAAGACTTGTTCAAATAAGAGAAGAAAAATGTTGAACTGGCATGTTGTTGAGAGAGAAATATAGGGAGAGCCAGAAAATGTTTCTAAAATGCTTCTACTCAAAAACTAATTATGGCAAAGAAAAAACCTCGTATGCTATTTTGTAAAAATAGAAACATTTTCATATATGCTTATTTTTTTATATTTTTTTTCTTTTTCTTTTTTTTTTGAAGTTTAGAATGTTAGATTTTATCTCATGTTCTTGGTCCACCATGCTCTAGCCTTCAAAAAAAAACAAAAAAAAAAAGCAAAATGTCAGAAACAAAAAATAACATAATCAAGTAAAATAATAATTATTTATTCTAATTAAATAATGTAAACCAAGAACATGACCAAATAAACTTAGTCTATCCAACTTAGGTATACCCAATAATTATCCTTCTCTACTATAGGTAGGGAGATTCATACTAGTATATGACTTAAAAAAATTAAACTTTGATGATAAGTCAACTCTTTAGAGAGATGTATAATATTTTGAATATTGTATTATACAATATATGTATCCTAGCACACATCCAAGTCTACAATAAACTTTTTCATCCATGAATTTTCTTTATAAACTTGAGTAGTTTAAATGAATTTAGCCCATATATTGGATAATACTATATGCTTCTATAGTTTGGATTGTTGGGATATAACTCAATCTCCAAAGGTTATTTAGATAAATTGAGGTGAATCTACATGAATTCAAATCATCGGTTCCATTAAAATTAGTATATCTAATAAGCACAAGTTTTAACCTGCCTAAGCACAAAGATACTTGGTAAGTCCCTCATAAATACTTTTATATAGATTTTACTATAATTATATGCTATATCCACTTGAATTCGAGAGAATATAATTGACAACGTAGATATTATATGCTATATCCAATCAAGTTTAGACTATAGTATACATAAGACTGATGACTACTGAGGCATAGGTTACATGATGCATGTCTCTTCTTTCCTTATAGAAGGCATATCTCAAGTTTTGATACTTAGCTTAAAATATGGGACTAAGTGAGTTAAGTCTAGCTTAGTCTTTTTTATGAAAAATATCTCAAGAACTTTATCAATATATCATTCTTGAGACAATCAAATATATCAAGAAGGCATATCCTAAATAATACTCATAGAAAAGAGTGTTTCTAGCTCCCCCTTGAGCATGTCAATATATTCTATATCATGACTAACGATCATCATATCATCTACATATAATAAAAATATAAGTTATTGTCACATGACTAATAACTGATAAATAACCAATGGTCACAAGATATTTGTTGAAAGCGATGACTCAGAGACTCCATGAATGAATAATTTTTTTGTAACATAGCCTAGGAGTCTCCTTGGGACCACACGTGCTCTTATTCAATTTGTAATCAAGGTCTTCCTTATTTTTTATAATGAATCCCTCAGGCTAATCCATATAGAGTTCCTTGTGAAGTTCACCAATAAGAAATGTTATCTTCACATCGAGTTGATTAATTTTAAATTCAATGCTGGAAGTCAAACTCAAAACTACTCAAATAGAATATATTTTCACTACGAGAAAAGAATATCTTATCAAAATTAATTTCTTTCCCTTTGACTACTAACCAAGCCTTGTATGTTGGATGAGAATCATCATCATCAGATTTTAGTCTAAAATTTAATTTTTATTCATAGCTTATTATCCATTTAGTAAGGGACCTAAATCATAAATTTGATTGACATGAAGAGACTCTATCTCTTTCTACATGGTTTGAAGTCATTCATCTATATTCTTAAAAGAGATGACCTCCCAAAAGGTCTTGGGCTTATATGCATCCATGGGTAATATGTAATCATAGATTCTCTAGGATATCTGGTGAGGCTTAGATGATCTTCTCAGTTCAGACCGAGATGTAAAGATTATTATTCTAGGTCAAGAAGATTTAATATGTGGTATCTTAATTTAGAATTCTAAACTTTTTAATCTTTAAAAATTTTATTATAGATAAGGATATAATATGTTTGGTTTCCAAGAATATTATCTTCAATGTTGTTATTCTAGATGGAAAAGTTTGGATATATAGTATCTCGATATATAATTCTAAACTTTTTAGTCTTTAAAAATATTATTTTAGATAGAGAAATAAGATAAATAGTTTCCAAGAATATTACTTCCAATGTTATTATTCTAGATAGTGAAATTTATATATGTAGTAGCATAATTTATAATTCTAAACTTTTTAATCTTTACAAATATAATTCTGGATAATGAAATAAGATATCCAGTTTCAAAAAATATTATTTTCAATGTTGGTATTCTAGATGAGAAAGACTAGATATGTAGTATTCCAATTTTTAATTACAAATTTTTAATTTTTGAAAAAGTTATAATAGACAAAAAATAAATGATTTTTAGTTTCCAATAATATTAATTTTAATATTGCTATTCTAGGTCAAAAAGATTAGCTATGCACTGTCCCAATTTATAATTTTAAATTGTTTAGACTTTGAAAAATATTATTATAGATGATGAAATAAGATGTTTGATTACCAAAAATATTAATTTTAATGTTGTATTTTTAGGTTGATAAGATTTAATATATAGTAACTCAATTTATAATTCCAATTATTTGACTTTGAAAATATTACTATAGTTAAAGAAATAAGATAACTAATTTTCAAGAATATTATTTTCAATATTGTTATTGTAGAAGAAGAATATTGAAGATATAGTATCCCAAATTATAATTTCAAACTTTTTAGCCTTTGAAAATGTTTTTAAAGATAAAGAAAAAAGACACATGATTTTCAATAATGTTACTTTAAATGTTCTTATTATAGATGGAGAAATTTATTTATATAGCATCCTAATTTTTAATTCCAAACATATTAATCTTTGAAATTTTTATTATATATAAAGAAATAAGATATTTAGTTTCTAAGAATATTACTTTCAGTGTTATCATCCTAGATCAAGAAGATTCAATATACAATATAATAATTTAAAATTCCAAACTTTTTATTTTTTGAAAATGTTATTATAGACAAAGATATAAGATTTCTAGTTTCCACGAAATTACTTTTAAATGAAAATTAACTAGATAGAGAAGATTATATATGTAGTATCTCAATTTATATATCTAAACTTAAATTTTTGAAAATGTTATTATATATAAAGAAATAAAATGTATGGTTTCTAAGAATATTATGTTCGACATTGTTATTCTAGGTTGAGAAGATTGGATATCTAGTACCCTAATTTATAATTCTAATCTTTTTTGTTTTTGAAAATAATATTATAGATAAACAAATAAGATATTTGATTTCCAAGATTATTATTGTTATTTTAGACAATAATATTAAAGATATTTGAAAATAATATAATTTTTATTGTTATTTTAGATAAAAAAAATTAGATATGTACTATCCGAATTTATAATTCCTAACTTTTTAGTTTTTGAAAAAAAAAATTATAGATAAAGAAATAAGAAGTCTAGTTTCTCAGAATGTTAGTTTTAATTTTGTTATTCTATGTCAAGTAGATTGAATATGTAATATCCTAATATATAATTCTAAACTTTTTGATATTTGAAAATATTATTATAGATAAAGAAATAAGATGTCTAGTTTCCAATAATACTAATTTTAATTTTATTACTCTAAATGGAAAAGATTGGACATGTATAATCCTAATTTATAATTCCAAACTTTTTACACTTTCAAAACTTTATTATAGATAAAAAATAAGTTTACTGAATTCTAAAAATATTACTTTTAATGTTGTTATTCTAAGTAGAGAAGATTAGCTATATAGTATCCCAATATATAATTCCAAACTCTATAGTCTTTAAAAATAATATTATATATATAGAAATAAGATTTTTAGTTTCCAAGAATGTTACTTTCAATATTAATATTCTAGTTGGACAATATTGTATATGTAGTATCTCAATTTATAATTCTAAACTTTTTAGACTTTGAAAATTTTATTATAGATAAAGAAAAAAAATGTCTAGACGTCTAGTCTAGTATCCAAAAATATTATTTTCAATATTATTATTATAGAGAGATAATATTTGATATGCAATATCATAATTTATAAGTCTAAACTCTTTAGTCTTTGAAATTGTTATAATAAATAAATAATATGATGTCTAGTTTCCAAGAATATTACTTTTAATATTACTGTTCTAGGTCGAGAAGATTGAATATGTAGTATTTTAATTTATATTCAAAATTTTTTAGTCATTGAAAATATTATTATAGAAAAAGAAATAAAATACCTTGTTTTCAAAGATATTACTTTTAATTTTGTTATTATAGATGGAGAAGATTGGATATGTAGTATACCAATTTTTAATTCCAAACTTTTTTACTTTTAAAAATGTTATTATAGATAAATAAATAAATTATCTAGTTTTAAAGAATAATATTTTCAATATTATTATTATAAGTTGATAAGATTATGTATATAGTATGCGAATTTATAAAATCACTATTTTAAGACTATCAAAATATTATTATAGATGAAGAAATAAGATGTCTAGTTTTCAATAATATTTCTTTCAATATTATTATTCCAAACATAAAAGATTAGATATGTAATATCCCAATTTGTAAATTTAAACTTTTTAGCCTTTGAAATTGGTATTATAGTTAAAAAAAGAAGATGTCTCATTTCCAAGAATTTTACTTTCAATGTTTTTATTCTATGTCAAAAAAGATTGGATTTGTAGTATCTCAATTTATAATTCCATAAGTTTATGGCTTTGAAAATATTATTATAGATAAAGAAATAAGATATCTATGTTCCAAAAAAAGTTACTTTCAGTATTGTTATTCTATGTCAAGAAGATTCTATACAAAATATCTTAATTTATAATTCCAAAATTTTTTGACTTTAAAGTGGTATTTTAGATAAAGAAATAACATATCTGGATTCCAAGAATATTACTTTTACTATGATTATTCTATTGGGATAAAAATTGGATATGTATTATATGCTAATTTATAATTTTAAACTTTTTAGTATTTTTAAAAGTTATTATAGAATATAGATAAAGAAATAAAATATCTTATTTTCAAGAATATTATTTTTAATATTATTATACTAGGTCGAGAAGATTGAATATGTAGTATCATAATTTATGATTCTAAACTTTTTAGTAATTGAAAATAATATATGTGTGTGTGTGTGTGTGTGTGTGTGTGTGTATATATATATATATATATATATATATATATATAGTATCTCAATTTATAGTTCCAAATTTTCATTCTTTAAAATTTTTGTTAGTTTCAATATAGTTTTTCTAGATTGAGAAGATTAGATACGTAGTTTCCAAATTTATAATTCCAAAATTTTAATCTTTCAAAATATAATAATAGATAAAGAAAAAAGATAATTTGTTTTCCAATAAAGTTAATTTCAATGTTATTATACTAGGTCAAAGAGATTGGATATATAATATCCCAATTTATAATTTGTAGCTTTATAATCTTTGAAGATATTATTATAGGCAAAGAAATAAGATTTATGATTTCCATGAATGTTATTCTCAATGTCATTATACTAGATGTAAAAGATTAGATATGCAGTATCTCAATTTATAATTCTCAACTTTTAAGTCTTTGAAAAATGTTATTATCGATAAGGAAATAAAATGTTTAATTTCCAAGAACATTACTTTCAATAGTATTATTCTAGGTTGAGAAAATTGGATATCTAGTATCTCATTTTATAATTCCAAATTTTGTAGCCTTTGAAAATATATTTATACATAAAGAAATAAAATATCTAGTTCCAAAAATGTTACGTTCATTTATTATTGTTATTCTAGATGAAGAAGATTGGATATGTAGTATCCTCATTTATAAGTCTAAACTTTTTAGTCTTAGACAAAATTACAATAGATAAAAAAATAAGATGTCTGACTTATAAGAATATTACTTTAAATATTGTTATTCTATATTGAGAAGATTGAATATATAACATCCCAATTTATAATTATAAACTTTTTGATCTATGATAATAGTATTATAGGTAATGAAATAAGGTATCTAATTTCAAAGAATACTACTTTCAATTTTGTTATTCGAGATGGAGAAGATTGGAAATATAGTATCCCAATTTATAATTCAGAAATTTTTAGTATTTGAAATTTTATTATGAATAAAGAAATAAGATGATTGATTTTCAAGAAAATTTCTTTTAGTGCTATTATTCAAGAAAATAGCATCGCAAATTATAATTCCAAACTTGTTAGGCTTTAAAAATATTAGTATAGATAAAGAAATAAATTATCAAGTTTTCAAAAATTTTACTTTTATTATTATTATTCTAGATGGAGAAGATTGGATATGTAGTATCCCAATTTATAATTTTACACTTTTTTATCTTTGAAAATATTATTATAAACTAAGAAATAAGATGTATAGTTTCTATAAATATTACTTTCATTATTGTTATTCTAGATCAAGAAGATTCAATATGCAGTATAATAATTTATAATTCCAAATTAAATTTTAAAAATATTAGTATTGATAAAGAAATATTTGATATGTTATTATTCTAGTTTTCAAGAATGTTACTTTTAATGTTATTATTCTACATGAAAAAAATTTGATATGTAGTATCCTAATTTATAATTTCAAACTTGTTAGTATTTAAAAATATTATTATAGATAAAAAAATAAGAAAAGATTGGATTTATAAAATCCTAATTTATAATTCTAAATTTTTTAGACTTCAAAAATATTATTATAGAGTATAGACAAAAAATTAAGATGACTAGTTTTCAAAAATATTACTTTCAAAATTATTATTATATGTCTAAAAGATTCGATACGTAGTATCTTAATTTATAATTCCAAATTTTTTAGTCATTAAAAATATTATTATAAATAAAGAAATAAGATAACTGGTTTCCAAGAATGTTATTTTTAATATTGTTATTCTAAATGAATAAAATTGGATATATATATATAATCCCAAATTATAATATTTAATATTTGAAATATTATTATAGATAAAGAAATAAAATATATAGCTTTAAAGAATGTTAGTTTCAAAATTGTTATCATAGGTGTAGATGATTAGATATGTAGTATACCAATTTATATTTCCATATTTCTTATATAAATAAATAATATTATATATTATTATATAATGATAATATTTTATATAAATAAATAAGATATCTAATTTTCAAGAATATTACTTTCCATATTAATTTTTTAGGTCTAGAAATTTAGATTTTTGTATCCCAATTTATAATTTCAAACATTTTAGTCTTTAAATATATTTTTAGAGATATAAAAAGACATGTCTAGTTTCCAACAAAGTTAATTCCAATATTGTCATTCAAAGTCCAAAAAATTGAATGTGTAGTATCCTAATTTACAATTCCAAACTTGTTAGTCTATAAAAGTTTTATTATAAATAAAGAAATTAGATGTTTGATTTCCATGAATATTACTTTTGATATTATTATTCTATGTCGAGAAGAATAGATATGTAATATCCTAAATTATAATTCCAAATTTTTTCGACTTTCAAAATATTATTATTTCCAAGAACATTACTTTTAATATTGTTATTCTAGATAGAGAAGATTGTTATTCTAATTTTCTTAGACTTTTAAAATATTATAAAAGATAAAGAAATAAGATTTCTAATTTTTAAAAATCTTACTTTTAATATTGTTGTTCTAGGTCGTGAAAATTAGATATATTGTATCCCAATTTATAATTTCAAACTTTTTAATATTTTAAAATTTTATAAGAGATAAAAAAATAAAATGTCTAATTTTCAAGAATATATTAATTTTTAATTCCATACATTTTAGTCTTTGAAAATGTTATTCTAGATATAAAATAAATTGTCTGGTTTACAAGAATATTAATTTTAATATTATTATTCTAGATCGAGAAGATTAGATATGTAGTATCTTAATTTATAATTTCAAGTCTTTTGGTTTTTCAAAATGTGATTTTTTTTTAATTTTTTTTATTGTTTTTTTATTTTTTTTTATTTTTTTAATTGTTGTAATTGTTGTAATTGTTTTTTATTTTTTTAATTTTTTAATTTTTAATTATTTATTTATGTATTATTTATTATTTATTATTTATTATTTTTCATTTTTTTTTGTTTTTATTACCGATAAATAAATATGATTATTGTTAAATAAATAAGATAATTTAGTTACCAAAAATATTATTTTAATATTATTATTTTAGATGGAAATTATTAAATATGCAGTATCCCAATTTATAATTCCAAAATTTTGTCTTCAAAAATATTATTATTGATTGATAAAGAAATACGATGTTTAACTTCCAAGAATATTAACTTCAATTTTGTTATTTTTTTCTTTGTTTTTTTATATTTTTTTAATGAAGTTTATTTCAATTTCAATTTTGTTATTCTTTGTCCAAAAAATTGAATATATAGTATTATAATTTATAATTATAATCCTATCAGTATTTGAAAATATTATTATAGATAAAGAAATAAAATATTTAATTTCAAACACTACTACTTTAAAATTTTTTATTCTAGACAAGGAAAATTAAATATGTAGTATCCTAATTTATAATTCCAAACTTTTTTACTTTTAAAAATATTTTCATAGATAAAATCATAAGATATCAAATTTTTAAAAATAAATTACATTTAATGTTGTTATTATAGATGGAGAAGAATAGATATATAATATTACAATTTATAATTTTAAATTTTTGACTTTTAAAATGTTATCGTAGGTACAAAATTATAATATCTAATTTCAAAAAATATTACTTTCAATGTTGTTGGTATAGGCCGAGAAGATTATATATGTAGTATCCCAATTTATAATTACAAACTTTTTAATTTTTAAAAAATATTATTATAAATAAATAAATAAGATATTTGATTCCTAAGAATATTAATTTTAATTTTCAATGTTGTTATTGTAGATTGAAAATATTGAATATGTAACATCTCAATTTATATTTTCAACTTTTTTTAATTTACACATATTATTGTAGAAAAGTTGTTATTCTATCCTCTTCCAATATCACATTATTGGGCCCACACTACAATTAAGAGATAATTATATTTTGATGCACTCCCTATAAAATAATTAAAATAAAGTCAATTTTAAATATTTAAAAAACACAAGAAACTCTTAACTAAATAATAATTAAGTGTTTAAGTTAATCCTTGGACACTTAATTATTTGTTAATGAATTATCAGTCTCTCCTCTCCACACGCCCCTCACCCTTGTAACTCACACCTCTCCCCTCTCCCCTCATCTATAACCCCATCGACACCAATAAATCCATCAATGGAGCTCCACCGCGATTGAAGGAGCTCCACCAAGATAGATAAAGCTCATCGAGCTCCATGGAGCTCCTCGGTAGAGCTCCATCAAGCTCGTTGGAAGCTCGTGCACAGCTTCCAAGAGGTCATTGAGCTCCTCGTTTGAGCTAGATGTGCTTCATCGAGCTTCTAGGTGGAGCTCATTGTGCTCCACCCAGCTCCTCGATCAAGCTCCAAATGAGTGACATGAGCTCCATGGAGCTCGACGAGCTCCCATCGAGCTCATTGAAGCTTGTCGAGCTCCATGCATCTCATCAAGCTCGACCAAGAGCTCCTGAAGCTCAGCCAAGAGCTCCATGAGCTCAAGCAGTAGCTCATGAAGATGGTCGAGCTCGAGCTCCATGGAGCTCTTGTTCGAGCTCTCATTGAGTTCTACTAGCTCGTTGATCTCCATGTAGATCGTCACATTCCAGGAGCTTGACCATGAGTTCGACCAAGAGCTAGACGAGCTTCATGGAGCTCCTAGTCAAGGTCTTATTCGAGCTCTAGGAGATCAACAAGTTCAATTGGAGCTCGGCGAGCTCCCATCGAGCTCCATGAAGATCCTAAAGCTCAACAAGGAGCTCATGGAGCTTGAATTGGAGCTCCATGGAGCTTGAACAAGATCTCCATCAAGCTCCACGGAGCTCCGTCTAGCTTCACCGAGGAGCTCAATGAAGCACATCGAGCTCCAACAAGGAGCTCGATGACCTCTTAGAAGCTATGCGCGGGCTTCCAACGAGCTCTATGGAGCTAGATGAGCTCCAACGAGCTCGCGATGCTCCATCAATGGAGTTATAGCATCGATGGAGTTACAAGAGAGTGGGGAGGGGAATGGCGAGATGCACGAAGGGAGAAGAGCAAGGGCAGAGTGCTAAAAGGAGACTGATAATTCATTAAAAATTAATTAATTATTTAGGAATTAACATAAAAATATTAACAGAGATAGCATTGCCTGATGATCTACACTTAACTTTGATAGTAGCTGAGGAATATTTATCCATCTCTCTTGCTTGGCATTTTATTTTTAATAATTATAATTTTCTATTCTTTAGCCAGACAGTTTGGTACCATTACTTTATGATAAAGAATGGAAGCTAGTTAATGTGGATAACTCCAACAATAAATGATCAGCTCCAACATTCAGGATCACTAGTTGAAATCCCTTCGACTAATTAGCAAGATCACTTTTTTAAATAGTGCATGCGGGCATAAAGAAATGCTGGTTGAGAGGCAATGAGGGGTTAGCATCTTACCCACTTGTTTGCCTTTGGGTGAGATGGGGTTGTGACTTCATCATTAGCCATTGCTAACTGTCTTTTTGAATGGTCCACCAGCAGTGGTGGTCAAAGAAAGAAGCATTAAAATTCAAGAGATAACTTTTGTTGTTTGATCATTCCTCTTGGGATGGGCAACAATACCACAAGTATTGCTCATGTAGTGACGTGACAATTGTTGGTGCTAGGGTCGTGTTTGAGACCACGTTTCCTGAATAGTGAAGGGCGGCTCATTTACATGGTACAATATTACGCATTGAAGTAGAACTCAATTAGCATGGCATGCTTAAAGGGGCCCACACATGTATGACTTTGTATTATTGTATACTAAACCATGGATACACTAGTATATTACTTTGTATGTCTATTGTTGAGTCATACCAATTCTAAGCATGATTATGGTGAAATTTGGGTCAATGTAGAAAAAAAATTAATTTAAAAAATAAAAATTTATGACCACACACCCACTGATCGTGATAATCTTTGTATGACATGACCCTACTAATTTATTATAAGAAACTATTTATTATACAGCACATTTATAATTAATATGACTCGGTAATCTCAAATTAAAATCACAATCATACTTATCTCAAAAACATAAAATATTGTGACATTAATATTACATCACAATAATTAAGTAACTAGCTGGTACTAAATATCAAGACAAAGTCAAAGTAGAATGAATTTATAGTTAATATGATTCTGTAGTCTCAAATTAAAATTACAACCTAGTTAAAAATTCATGATTTTTGAGTTATAAAAACTTACAAAACAAAAATTATTTAGACAAGAATTATAGAAATTATTTAGTATTATGACTTCTGAGATATTAAAATATTACAAAGTACATTACTCGATCACGATTATTCCTTAACTCTTGTCTAAAAAAAAATAAAACAATAACTTTTATGTATGAGCTACATGACAATATCATGACATCCTTGTAGTACCGTGACAACAAAATATATGAGAAAAATAATATCAGTGTCGTGGTCACCCAACATACCATGAACACTTGAGACATATAAAGAATAATATATGTTACAGCTATTTCTTAATGTTACAGCAACATAATACCCAAGAAATACATTCTCAGTATCATAACGATTTCTTAGCACCACAATCATATAATAATCAATAAAGACTAATACTAGAGTCATAACTATTTCATAGTATTACAGCCATAAAATCATATAATAATCTCATAAAATAATATGAGATTCCCCACACCAAGGATGTAGCTATTTCCTAACATTATGGACCTTTACGAAGAACAATAAGACAAACACATAAAATTATGGCCACTTTATGATGATGTAATCATGTTTCAAGGATATTAAGTTCAAATCATTATCATTGTATGAATCATAACTTTGTGTTAAATAAATATTATGATTTATTCTAAAGTCATGCCTATTTTTTAGAATCATTATCTCGAAGATAAAAAGGTAACGATCAAAATTATGACTTTCTTCTAAAAACTACGACTTTCTACTTAAAGTAATGCAGAATCACTTGCATCTAAAAATGAAAGATAAAAAAAATTCAAAAAACTATTTCATTCTTCCTCCTCTCCCTCCATGCAACTAGAAAATCATAGAAGTAGATTATATACTCCTTAGGACTTTCATAAACATGAATCATGCATGAACTAACTCTCCACACTAGTAACATATACTATATTAGGCATGGTACGAGATCAATAAATTAGCTTTCTAACAAATCTCTAGTAATTCCTTTATCAATAAGAGATGCACTAGGGTACTCAAATAATTTATAATTCTACTCAATAGAATTATTAACTAGCTTGCATCCGAGTATTCCTGATTTCAGATATTAAATCAATGATATATTTTCGTTGGCATAAAAAAACATCATGATTTGATTAGTCTACTTAAATCTATAGGTGTCAAATAGGTTGGATAGCTCGTGCACGACTTGGTTCAGCCGTGCCTAGCCCGACAAGGCAGGATTTAAAACCTTGCTAGAGGCTAGGCTAGGCTGGGCCAAACGGCATGGTTCATGTTGTGTCGGGCCAGCATGAGTGTTTCTTAGTGTCGATCCAAGCATGATCCGTATGTCTGGCCCGAAGGCATGGTAAAATAGCCAAGGGGTTCAACTATTTTTTTTTAAATATAGTTGGGAATATAAGATACTACCCGGCAAGTCCAAGCACGATCCAGCCCGAACTAAGTACGAGTTGGCCGGCAGGCCATGCCGGGCCGGTGATTCAAAAGACATGCTGTGCTTGGCACAACACAGTTACTATGCCAGGTAGTGTCAAGCACAATACAATTACGCCAATTAAACCACCCAAAAATGAGTCGGGCTGGCACAAGCCAGTCCATTTGACACCTCTACTTAAATCCCAAGAAATTTGTATTTCTTAAGATTTTATTTTCCATAATCAGAATTTGATTCCATTAATTTTTTTTTATTTCAAATTTTGATGCTGATTTTTTTGCTTTCTAAGTGAATAGAAAACAACAATATTAGTAACTATTTAAGTTAAATACTCAAAAAAAAAGTTTACTAGTGGATGAGTTACAAAGGTCCCTCTTAACAATTTTTATTTATTAGGCTCATATTTTCATTTTGATAGAACACACTTAGATATGTATTAATTGTAAAAGTTATTATGATAGATATACCATTTGATACCATTTTTATGAAAAAACTACTTGCAATAATAATTTGAAATACAAATAAGTGTAGGCTTATCATTGCTACAATAGGAATAACAACTAAAATTTTGTATATGAAATAATTTATGTTTTCTAGTTTATGTTCCTTTAATAACAATTTTTTTTCCTATTCAATTTTTGCGAACAAAATAAAGAAAATCTCAATAATTGCTAAAATCTTATGCTAAGAATGAGCTAACCAATATGTTATAGAGGTTGCAGTATCAAAGGCTAGGTTAACTTGAGCCAAAAGGAATCCTATTTAAGTAAAAAAAATAAACAATAAGGAAACTTTATGAAGAAGAGAACTATTCATCAAAGGAAAATCTCTAACAAATAAAGCTTCACCTTAGAAACTAAGCATAAAATTAGTTAAGAAATAAATTAAATTGTTAGGGATTTAAATCCCTTCTCATGTTGCATGTTGTCTTGGACTATTTTTTTTTCTATATGAATATGACATTAAAAATATGCCTTAATCACAATCTCTATATGTAACCAAACTCTTATCATGTATATCTTGCTCTGAATCATATGATGAAGAAGAATAGTGTGGTCTCATTCTTCTTCTGCCAAAAAATCCAAAATAGTGCAAAAAAATGTCACATCACTTTTTAAAAAAGTGATGTGGTGTTTTTTTCTTTTATTTTTAAATTATTATTTAAAGATTATATTTATTATATATATAATCAAATAATTAATATGATTTTAATTTAAATTAATTAATTTATTTTTAAAAAATCAATTAATTTGATTTTAATCAAGTTAATCATTTCGATATATGATTTAAAATTCATGAAATATTTTATTATAATTAATAATATTTTTTTATGGTATTTAATAAGGCTATGGAAGAGACCCTAGCTAAAATATGATTTAAGGCTCCTAATATAAATTATGTTGTATAATTTACATTAATTATAATGTATTCTAGTATAAAATTATAATAGTACTTTCTCACATGTTATTTAATATTATATATACCTATCAATTGAATTACATTAATAATAAGTTAATTTAATCAATATCTTATTATTTCCATAAGATATTATGCTTAACTTAATTGATATGTCATATTAAAATTAAAATATATGATTTGTTAATATCAAAACTTATAACTAACATTAGAGTGTATCATCAATCCATTTAACATGAATGCATTCTATCAATAATTAATATTCATTATACAGCTGATAAAGTTAACCAACTCACTAAGTTTGGTAATCTATTTATAAATAGCAATCTATATAAATCAAAATAACTATTAGTAAGTTTATGTGTCTAATAATTATTTCAAGATTAATAGAAATAGTATTTACAATAACAATGATGTATTTTTATTTTATAAGTTAGTATAAAATTATCATATCATGATAGTCTCATTCAATACACATAAGTGTACTAGTGCAAGAAGTTAGAATTTCTTTGTTCCTCACAGTCAAGACATGCCTATTAAAATCATATGCTATAATCTTACCAATTGTGCATCCAACTATATTTAGATTGTAAATAGTAGTCTTACATTTTACAAGAGCTGATGATTTGATATTCCATATGTAAATCAAACTTTATGCACCAAATCATCTACTATGAAAAATGAAGGACACGTGCACATCAATTTTATATATAAACTTTGTACATTGCACATTCACTTATAATTAAAAACAAGAAGATGCATTCAACCAACTAACAAAAAAAATATCAATCAAATAGCTTTTAGTATATACAATATTCCAACAGTTATAGTATCAAAGACTAGAGTAACTTGAGCAATAAAGAATCATGATTAAGTAAAAAATGAAATTATAAGGAAACTTTATGAAGTACAGAACTAATAATCAAAAGAAAATCTCTAACAAATGAAGGTTCACTTAAGAAATAAAATATAAAACTTGTATCATAAAATACCAAAGAAATTACTTTAAAACAATTAATCTATATGAAAATATCAATTTATTTGAGTATTTAATAAGTCATCATGCATTAGAAATCTATAAAAAAATGAAGCCATGGAATTAATATATGTCATATGAAATATATATGAGATGATGTTAGAAAAATATTTAAACCATAAAATGATTTCATGTAGGACCATAAACTTTAAGTGATTTTGTATTAGAAATCTAGTCACCAAACTCGACTAGGATATGGCATAAAATGTCATTGAGAGATAGTGAAACAAAGCCCAAATAATAGATTTTATTATTATGATATAAACATAGTTATGATATGTAAAAAAATTTTACATACATTGTGATATTTTCTATACATGGAGATACTTATGATTCTAATGTGACTTTGGACTTAGTCATTATAAAATCAAAATGTTTGCTTTTATGTGAATTAGAATTAGGGAATTAAAAATCTTGTTGTGTATCAACACAAATTCCTTTTATTTCATTCTCATTCTCTATCTCTATCTTGTTGTTCCTCTCTAATTAAACAATTAGAGAATAAGAATAAAATACATTTGTTAAAGGAAGGGCAAGATCTTCAAAAAAATAAAATTTTGATTTTTGTGGACTAAAAAATACTATTAACACATGAAAATTCTAGATGAGTGGAAATGTTTGTTCTTAAAATCTTGGTTCTTATAACTCTTCCTAAACTACATTTCCCATAAAAATCCAACTTATAAATTTTATGCTATTGTTGAAAAAGATTGGTTCTATTAACTTCTTTTACATGAGCCAACTACACTGTCTACATGATTAAGGTTGTTGTTATACATGTAGCACATACTTTAAAAATTTTGTGATGATAAATACAATTTTATTTGATGAATAGTGACTATATATCTCCACTTTAACAAAACATATTTTCTCTCTCAAAATTTATCTCAAACTTATGAAACTTAATATTTGTTTCTAGAAGTATATCCATATTATCTTAAGATTCTTTCTATAAATCACCCTTGTGTTGATGAATCATTGTGCTCCATCTCACATTGATGAGCATGTCATGATATGTTGAATTTTAGACTAAAATAACTTCTAATAAAATCAAGGGCATCACCTTTAATTTTTCTTTGATTGTCTTAATAAATCAATTAATATTCATATACTAACATTGATTTCAAGCCACATGTATATATAATGATATGTTCAGTTTGAGTAAATCAATCAAATTTTTCTATATATGATTACAATGTAATACACTCTAGTCATGCTACAATGTTTTGAATCTAAGTTGTGAATATAAAAATTTTATCTATCCCATTAATTCTTTAGCATTTCAAAATTGATCAAAAGGCTTAATAATTTATGTAGCTAAAAACCAAAAATTTTGCAACCATGATTAAATTAGAGTACATTAACAAACATTCATTTCGTAATCTGATTCAAGAGAATTAGAGGAATATCATGGTACTTTTTGCATCATGGAACTATGGGTTTCATTTGGTTTTTCAAGTAGATAGGTTTTGTGAGACTTGAAAGATGGATGTTTCGTGAGTACAATAATGAATATTATAGTGTATTTGGAGTGATATTAGATGATGTATAAGTATATAAATAAGCTAAAGTTTAATTAATTTCATGACTTTAGAGTTTTGGACAATTTTGATAAAAAGTTGTGGAATTATATATTTTTTGAGATAATTAGTGATTTGGTGATGTGAGAGCTCATTGATGTAGTTTTAATATCTATTTTTGACTAAGACTCTGCATATTTAGTCATGATAATCTTTGTATGTATTTTCAAGTCAAAATTATTGAATCCCAAAGTTGTGACTTTTGGGAGACACAAAATTATATAGCCAAAAACTATCTAGGACAAAGTCATGACATTCATCCAAAGTCACAAGTATTGTCATCAAGTGATGATAAAGCCTTGACTCGGATGTACGAGTTATTAGCCAAAGTCATGGCTACTTCTCAATACCACGAGCAAGTGATTCCAAAGAAAGACAAAGGCTAGACGCCAGAACAATTGACCACTTCTTAGTCCTCAACCATCTGTTCCACAAAAAAAGAAGATCAAATGGCCACTTCACAACATAGTGGCCATTTAATCCATGAAAAGATCAAGACCGAAGTTGTGGTTATTTTCAGTTTAATGGCCACTGGAGGTACAATAAATACCAAAGCTATAAGCATGCCAATTCTCTATGGCATAGCCATTTAATTCCAAAGAAACAGCAAAGCCCTAACACATTCACCGAGCCTCAACTTTGTGTTATGGAGACAAAATGTATAAATTCTAGGTACTTACCAATATCACAACTTTATTTTATAAAATTATTATGAGACATCCAAGGGCACAACCACTTCCCAAAGCTGTGACCTTGAGGTTAAGAGTAAAGTCCAAGTCATGTTATCTTCTCAAAACTACAAATTTCTACTTGGACAAAAGTTCAATTTATAAGGTATAAAAGCAAAAAGATGAGACAATACAAAAAATCTTAAATTTGACTTTTCTACTCCACCGTTCTAGATCAAAGCGAAGTGTAACAACAATCATATAGTGTATTTTCACACTCCTTAGAAGAATCTCAAGAAAGAAAGGGATGCAAGAGAAAATCTAATCCCTAGAGTTGGGGAGTGATTCTCAAATGCCCTCTCTAAGGTGGATTTGGGATATACATTAAAATTACATGGTATTAGGATTTATATCCTAGATTCTCATTAGACCTACCATTGGAAACTAAAGATTCACAAGACTAATATCTTTTGTATCTCATATGAATCTCTCTGAAATGTTAGGCTAAATTAAGATATAGGGTTTGTGTAATTATGATTTATGTGACATGTGAACTTTTGTTATTAATGGATGCATTTGATTTATGTTGTGGAATGAAAGTTGATAGAAATAGTGACTAGATAGAACTTGAATTAGGGTTGTGGCTATTGGTAAGTTTATACATTTTGTTGTCTTGGATGGTTACAAATAATCAATACGGCTCACTATGTATTTGGTATGAAAGAATTGACATCATTTTTAATCATGATACATGAGATAAATCTCATTAAAGCCTAAAATTTAAATAAGTTAATTAATTTGAGTATCATGCTCACGAAGCTAAAAGCATGAATAATTTTATATGCCACTTCATTGTATATATCCTAGAAGAATTGATTTTCAATTCATTATAGATATTTTATAAAATATTTTCCTAGGGAATTTACATTTAGTGTGAAATTTACGTCATTATTGTGAAAGAACGTGATAGGTAATCCATAGGACCTAGATGAGTCCTTGTGATTGTCAAAGATGGAGGCTCCAATTGTCAAAGATGGAGACACCAATTATCAAAGATGGAGGCTTCAAATGTGGAGCTGTTCAAATTGTCAAAAAATTTGACAACCAACCATCCATTTTTTTCCTTGTTAGGTAGCCTAATTTTGGCTACATCCCACTTATTTTTTTGTATAAATAGAGATGTTGTGTAGAGAAAAAATGACTTTCCCACACATCTCTAAGTGAGAGAGAGAGAAAGGTGAAGGAAGAGAGTTTAAGTGAGAGAAAATTGAGAATAATTTTTTTAGCATGTTATAAACATTATATTTTTTTTCTCCTTTTAGTGAAAGATCTACAGCATCCCATGGAGTAGACAATTTTGTGCCAAACCACCTAAATATTATGTGTTGCTAAATTTTTTTATTCATACTTCTTTCATAAATCTGGTAGATAGGGAATTGTATTATTTACCCACCAACTGATATCGGTGGGATGTTATACGGATTAGGATATTCTTAGTGAGGTTGCTATTTTTCAGTAGTTCCAGTTTGTCGACAAAAGTGTTCTAATACATGGTTGTTCACTTTAATAGTCAAAAATGATTTGGATGTTCAAGATTCGTGAGGGAGCGATGGCCACAAATGAAGGAAAGGTAAAATTTGAGAAGTTCAATGGTGCAAACTTTGGCATTTGGAAAATGCAGATTGAAGACAATTTGTACCAAACAAAACTATATCAACCTCTCTTAGGAAAGAAGTCAGATAATATTACGGAAGATGTCTAGAATCTTCTCGATAAACAAGCACTTAGAGTTATTCAATTAATGTTATTCAGAAATGTTGCTTTCAACATAGTAAAGAAAAATACACTGGTAGGTCTTATGGAGGCTCTCTCTAGTATGTAGGAGAAGCCATCAGCCTCAAACAAAGTTCATTTAATGAGAGAATTATTAAACTTGCGGATGACGGAAGAAGCATCAGTGGCTCAACATCTAAATGAACTCAACACAATCACAACCCAGTTGAATTCCATAAAAATTGAATTTGATGATGAAGTTCGAGCTTTAATTCTTTTATTATCTCTACCAAACAATTGCAATGCTATAGTTATAGTAGTTAGCAGTTCAACAAGGAGTAGTAAATTGAAATTCAATAATATCTGAGATTTGGTATTAAGTGAAGAAATTCGACTTAGATAATTAGGTGAAATATCTAACTTCTCATCCTTGCACATAGAGTCTAGAGGTAGAACTTCAGATAGAAATTTTAATCATGATAGATACAAATCTAGAAGGGGAAAGAAAGATTTTAACTATTATAATTGTGGAAAGAAATGTCATTTCAAGGAGTGTTGAGCACCAGAGAAAGATACCAGTGCACAGGAATCAGCCCATGTGACTAAGGAAGCAGGTGATGCTATGATTCTAAGCATCAACAGTCTAATTGAATCATGGATTTTGGATTCAGGGGCATCTTTGCATGCCACCCCATGCTAAGAAATCATGGAAAACTATGACATTGATGATTTCGGGAAGGTTCATCTTGCTGATGATGAATCCTTGAAGATTGTTAGAAAGGGAGACATCAGATTGAAATTGTCAAATCAAACCACATAAAAGCTACAAGGAGTAAGACATGTTCCTGGCCTTAGAAGAAATTTGATCTCTATGAGATAACTTGACGGAGAAGGTTACTGTACAACCTTTTCGGGCCTTGGATGGAATATTACCAAAGGAGCACTCGTCGTTGATCGTGGTAAGAAGACTGGTACTCTCTATGTAACCTCTAACTTAAAAAATATCAGTACAGTAGTAGATGCAGATGGAAAATGAAACCTATGGGACCAAAAGCTTGGCCATATGAGTGCGAAAGGAATGAAGACACTTTTGTCAAAAGGGAAGTTGTTGGATCTGAAGAATGTAGATGTTGGTCTTTGTGAGGATTGCATCTTTGGAAAACAAAAGAAAGTCAGTTTCACAGAGATCAATAAGACACCAAAGGTAGAAAGGTTAGAGTTGCTTCATACCGATGTATGGAGACCATCTCCAATTTCATCTCTAACAGGCTCTTTGAATTATGTCACATTCATTGATGATTCTAAAAGGATGTTATGGGTTTACTTTCTAAAGAAGAAATCAGAAGTCTTTGATATCTTTAGAAAATGGAAGGCCATAGTGGAAAATAAAATTGGTTTGAAGATCAAGCGGGTGAGATCAAACAATAGAGGAGAATACAAAGACAATGAATTCAGAAAAGTCTATGCAAACAATATGATCAAGATGGAGAAAATGGTCTCCATGACATCGTAATAGAATGACATAGCAGAGCGTATGAACAGAACTCTAGGTGAATGTGTCAGAAGTATGAGGATCCTTGTAGACTTACCTAAGATGTTATGGGCTGAAGCCTTCAACACTATAGCCTATATAATCAACCTTGGGTCTTAAATTCCTTTGGATGATAAAATATCGGAAGAAGTTTGGAGCAGAAAAGAGGTAAACATTTCACATTTTAGAGTGTTTGGTTGTATTTCTTATGTACATATAGATTCTTCTGAATGAAGTAAACTTGATGCTAATTCAAATAAATGTATCTTTGTTGGTTATGTGATGATGAGTTTGGAAACTGGATTTGGAATTATAAAAATTGGAAAATCATTAGAAGCCAAGATGTCATATTCAATGAGAATGTGATGGACAAATATAGGTCAATTGCAGAATCAAATAGTTCTAGTACTAAAGCCGAAACCAATGAATTTGTTGAGTTCGAGGAAATTTCTAGAAATGATGTTCATATTAGTCCTGAAGTAGTTCAAGAAGAACCATGCACACCAGTACTAAGATGCTCCTCCAAAATTTTTAAACCGATTTAGTGCTATTCGCCTTCTTTGCACTACTTTTTGCTGTCTGACATTGGTGAACTGGAGTGCTATGATCAAACAATACAACTAGAAGATTCAGTCAAGTTAGAGTCTACCATGAAAGATGAGATGGGCTCACTGATGTCAAATTAGACTTGGAAATTAGCTGAATTACTACCAGGAAAAAAAGTACCCCATGACAAATGGGTTTATAGGATCAAAGAAGGGCATGATTGAAACAAGCGCTATAAAGCAAGATTAGTTGTCAAAGGCTTTCAGCAAAAAGAAGGTATTAACTAGAATGAAATTTTCTCTCCTGACATGAAGTTGACTATAATCAAACTGATGTTAAAAATTATAGTTACAGAGAATTTACATCTTGAGCAGTTAGATGTAAAAATAGCTTTCCTTCATGGTGACTTGGAGGAAGAACTTTATATGAGGCAGCCAGAACGCTTCATAAAAGAAGACAAAAAAAACCTAGTATGCAGGTTAAAGAAGAGCTTATATAGTTTAAAACAAGCTCCTAAATAATGGTACAAGATGTTTGATAGCTTTTATGAGTAGTCATGGTTTCACTAGAAGCCAAGAAGATCATTTTCGATGCTTCAAGAAGTTCGAAAACAATTTTATTATTTTATTATTTTATTATTGTATGTTGATGATATGCTTATTGTAGGATCAGATATGCAAGAGATTGTATATTTAAAGCTGAAATTATTGAAGCAATTCGAAATGAAAATCTGGGTGCCGCAAAGTAGATTCTTGGTATGAGGATCAAGAGAGACACAAACTCAAGGACTTTGTTTTTATCATTGGATAAGTACATCAACAAAGTACTATCCAGGTTTTACCTGCAAAATGCTAAAGTAGTGAGTACACCTTTGGGTGCCCATTTCAGACTCTTTAAAGAACAGTCACCGAGGCTAGAGGAAGAACATGTATACATGGAAAAGGTTTCCTATGCCTCAACAATAGGAAGTCTGATGTATGTAATGGTTGTTACCAGACCAGATATTGCCCAATTAGTGGAGGCTTTTAGTAGGTACATGAATAATCCAGGCAGGTTACACTGGGAAGCAGTCAAATAGATCATTAGATATCTGTGGGGTACTATGGGCAAAGTACTTTGTTTCAAAGATGGAGATACGATACTAATAGGTTATGTAGATGATGATTTAGTAGGAATTATTAACATCAAAAGGAGCTACAGGGTATGTCTATACTCTAGGAGATACTACAGTGAGTTGAGGTTCTCAATTGCAGAAGATAGTTGCTCTCTCCACAACTGAAGCAGAATATATCACTGTTACAGAAGCCAGTAAATAAATAGTTTGGTTCCAAAGTTTCTTGGAAGAATTAGGCAAGAGACGAAGATAATGTCTTATATTGTGACAGTCAGAGTGCTATTGATCTAGCAAAGAATCCATCTTTTCATTCCAGAACAAAACACATACAGTTGAGGTATCACTTTATTCGACCACTTCTAAAAGATGGGATTCTGAAACTTAAGAAGATTAGTGGAGCTCAAAATCAGTTGGACATGCTAACAAAGACCGTGGCCATTGATAAAATGAAGTTGTGTTCAGCTTCAGTTGGCCTGAGATAGTATTAAGATCGGGGAGGACATGCTGCATTGATCAAGGTGTGAAGATAGATTGAAATCAGTCTTCAAGTGGGAGATTATCAAAGATGGAGGCTCCAATTGTCAAAGATGGAGGCTTCAAAATCCAAAGATGGAAACTCCAATTATCAAAGATGGGGGCTTCAAATATGGAGGCTTCAAATTTTCAAAAGATTTGACCACCAACTATCCATTTTTTCTTCCTTGTTAGGTAGCTTAATTTTGGCTACATCTCTCTTATTTTCTTCTATAAATAGAGATGTTGTATAGAGAGGAAATGACTATCCCACACATCTCTAAGTGAGAAAGAGAAAAAGGTGAAGGAAAAGAGTTTAAGTGAGAGAAAATTCAGAGCAATTTTCTTAGAGTGTTGTAAACACTATATTTTTTTCTCATTTTAGTGAAAGATCTGTAGCAGCTCATGGAGTAGGCAATTTTTTTCTCCTTGATTTGCTTATTCATACTCCTTTCATAAATCTAGTAGATAGGGAATTGTGTTATTTACCCAATGGTGATTCATAAGACGGTGATAACCCTTTTAATTGATTTCACTTATATGATTCCCTCCGAAAAAGATTTAATAGAAATGTATATTAATTATGTGAGTTTGATACTCATTAAGTTAAAAGTACAAATACTTTAAAATCACATCAGTCTTTCATCTTTATGATGCATGGGGCCAAAGAATAAGTCTATACAAAATGAAGTAACCATCAAGCAAAATGTATAAGTTACCTAAAAGGTGATGTACTTTTGAATGACTCTTGAGTTAGGATAATTAGTTGTCTCAAAGATGAAGTACTATAAGGATAGAAATGAGTAGACTATCATTGAAATAAAATATAGTGATAATTACATTATATGCCATTATAGTAAAGAGGCTTTTTATAAAAAATATCCAACATTTGTTTTGTATCCATCCCAAACATAATTGAATTATTTGAACAAGTACCATAAAAATAAAGTGGACAAACCCTAGGATCAAAGAGTCAATCCAAAATTTCTAATTATCTTCTCCACTAGAATTGAATTGTCTAAATCTTGGTTGACTAAACTATTGACATACTATAGGTAAGATTGATATCTAACTAAAAAACTTCTTTATTATTTGTATGATTTATGTACTTATAGATCTTTAGTGACAAGATATCCTCACTAATAGTAAGTTAGGAACAATGTCAATGAAATAAAATTAGGCAACATAACAAAATTACAATAAATTTTTAGCATCAGTGTTAGGAATTATTTCATTTTGTTAGTTAATGTATGTTAACATAATTATTCTTGAGAAATTATAATTATTTTTTAGTAGTTTTGTTTGTGGTATTTTTATAATTTTGGCATATCTAATAGTTTATCTTATTATCTTGTTTGGATTGTGGAATTTCTATGTTTTGGATTGTCTTGTATGTTATTTTTTTAATTTTCCAACATAATTTTAATTGAGCAAAATTTTGGGAATGAACTAACACATTGGTACACGTAAAATAATAAACCAAAAGATCATGGGAAGGCTATCATTCAAGGTAAACACGGACATATTTTTAAAGGAATTAAAGCAAAAAAGTGATATTAATAATAATCATTTCAAAAGAACTAAGAAAAATCAAGAGGTATCTATAAAGATCTTGTTTTTGGGTATTTAAAAAATAACCAAGCGAAATCTTGATTGTACCCAAAATTACAACAAATGTATATACCTTAGGACCTAAGGAAGCAAATTTTGATGAATTGGAGAACAAATTCGTGGTTGAGGAATGTCAAATACTAGTAGAATGTGAAAATTGAGATGAATTGACATTGAAGGCATTACCAATCAACTTTATCGTACTTTTCTAGGGAAAAGTAGGATGAAGCCAGTTAAAATCTCAATGGTACTAGTAAAAGATATAGGAACCATAAGGGTGACTCTAATAAAAAATAATGAGAATTCCATCGGACTGTCACTAGATGATATCAACGAGATTAATCTATTAGTATGTATGCATAAGATCTTTTGGAGAAAGATGTAAAATTGATAATTAAATACCAAATATAGTTTAATCCAATCATGAAATTTATTATAAAAAAGGAGATTGTGAAATGGCTCAATACATGTAGTGACAGTCATATGGATTAAAAATTATTTGATAGTCATGTGGTATTATATATGTTATATTTGATAGTCAATGTGTGAATACATCTTGTGCTAAAGAATAGAAGATTAAAAATGATGGAGATGACAATTGATGATGAAATTTCAACGTGCGCAGTAATAGGATGAAGATTGCATGTTGATTAAAAGAAATTGAACAACAAAATAAGGAAAGATTACTATTCACTCCCCTTCATAGATCAAATATTATATAAAATGTCTTCTCTTTATTCCTATTATTTTGTAGATGGATATTTAGATTATAATTATATTTTTATTGATATAGCAGATCAAGAAAAGACAAATGTTTACCTACCCATATGGAACATTTTTATTTACAAGAATTTCATTTGGTTTTTATAATGAATCCACCATGTATTTGAGATGTAAGAAAGTAATCTTTTCCAAACTTAATGATGAGATCATGAGAATATTCACGGATAATTTCTCAATTTATATAGATTTTTTTGAAGAAAGTTTATATTACTTAGAAGTTGTGTTAAAAAATTCAAAGAAAGGAATTCCATCTTTAACTGAGAAAAATGTCACTTTATGGTTAATACAGGGATAGTTTTAGAATATTCAGTTTATACTAGAGGATTAAAGGTTGATGATGCAAAAATGCCTAATATTAAAACCCTATATACCTAATGAAATTCTAGGGGTGAGGAGCTTCCTTGGGCATGTAGGGTTTTATCAGCAATTCATCCATAATATTTCAAAAAATATGAAACAATTGTGCAGGTTATTGGAGAAAGATATGGTATTGACTTTTGATCAAAAATGCATCAAAGCTTTGAAGAATTGAAGAATAAATTAGTTGAAAGTTTAACTTTGATCGTACCATGATGTGAAGAACTATTTCTTATTAGGTGTGAAGCTCTTGCCTATGCCTTTGGAGATGTTCTAGGACAGAAGTTGGATAATATATTTAGAATAATTTTATATGGTACTCATACTTTGAATGATGCCCATGTAAATTATAAAATAATAGAAAATAAAATACTACTCATGTTTTTCTCTTGTTATAAATTCTAGTCATACATCCTTGGAAAAAATGGGATGATTTTTTCTTATCACGTAGTAGTACTTTATTTGATAACAAAAAAAAGAAGGTAATCCAAGACTGACAAGGTAAATATGACATAAGAAGTGAAATGACAAAATGATAGATGAACATTTATTGTGTTTGGAATCCATGGATAAACAATTTGAAGAAGCTAAAATTTCAAAAAAAAATGTTGGATGAGCAAATTCTAATCATAGAGATGCAACTTCAATGATATGCTAATTTTACTAACTATTTAGCATGTGGTGTCTTATTCCCATTTTTCACATCACATCAAAAAAAATTAATCACGATGTAAAAAATTATCTTTGGTTTGATCCACTTTTATTCAAAAGATATGTTGATCGGATTATAAAGAAATTTATATTTGTAAGTAAGAAACCATTGATTACCCTCAAATTCCACTCTTACCCATATGAAATACACTTTGGGAGACACAAAACTACTCATAATCTTGTGAGAAATAATATATTTTATTATTAGTAGATTATGTATTGAAATTGGTTTAAGTAGTAATAGTGGGTAATTGATGCGAAGATAATTTTGGAGTTCTCATGCTAAAATATTTTACCCTGATTCAGAGTATCATGATGTATCATATGTGATGAAAGAAACCATTTCTATAATAAGATATTTGAAGTTTGAAAATCATGGAACCAAGCATAAAAAAAGACTAACATACCATCTGAAATTGAATGGGCAAGTAAAATATTTCAAAGAGATAAAAAATATTAGAAATGATGGTTAATGTGTCTAGAAACATTGGTCTCACTGATTGGAGGAGAAACTATGGACCTATAAAATTTTTTTTAGAGATCACTAGAAATATCCCCTTTTTGTTCATCTTTGGAAAAGCTTGTTACATGTCAGTTGAATTCGAACATAAAGTATGGTGAGCCATCAAAAAGTTATATTATGATTTTATTGATGCAACATAAAGAATGTTTCTACAAATAAGTAAATTGAAAGAGTTTAGAAATGAAGTATATAACATCTCATGAATTTATAAAGATATAATTAAATAATGGCATGATAAAACAATTCAAAGGAGAGAGTTTAAAGTTGGGGAAAAAAATTAGTTTTAAATTTTTAGCTGAAGTTATTCTTAGAGAAGTTAAAATCTCGAATGAAATGATCTTTTTTGAAATGATATCTATTACTCCAAATGGTGCCATTGTGATGAAGTCCAAATAAAATATCAGAATTTAACCTAAATGAAAAAAAGGTGAAGTATTATATGATTGGAAGAAAAGATTTGGAGGACAAGAACAATGAAAAATCCATAGTGGTGTCTAGTGTTGTGCCTTTTATGTTACAGTAAAGAAAATGTCAATTAGAAGATCAATGACAAAGTCATGATAATGCTAAATGTAATGACATTAGTTTTGAAAAGATAAAATTACTCATTATAAGCTCAATAGAAAAAGAAATAGGGCAAAAGAAGCTTAAATAAAAGGTCATGATAGTGCACAACACCACAACTTTTGGGATAGAAGAAAAAAAGGATCAGGATAGAATTGAAGATGAGGTCTTAACATTCCTAAAAGTCATTATACACAGATCACTAATGGATGTGATATACAATGAGGGAAGGCCAAAAAAAGAGGTGCTAGTGATATACAATGGAAATAAGAAATAATAAAAAAAGAAGTAAAACAATACAATGAAAATCTACCATGGACTATAAAGATCACTAATGGATGTGAGATGTATCATGGTCTAACTACAAATACTAAATGTAGCATTATTTAGGTGGCAATCCAAATAATTTTTTTTCACATGTGTGATTAATAAATATTGTCTGCCCATCACATAAAACATTATACACACCTAATTTACCCATAGGTATAGTCATGGAACTCATACCCTACAATGATTATTAATATGTTGAAGAAAGAAAAGAAGTTGTACCACTAGCTAGAGATATTACGACACTAAAACTTAGTCATGGATAAAGATTTGTTGTTAGAGATGATAAAAGTTTTTTTATTAAGGGAGAAGTTATTGATTAGGGAGAAGCAATAATTTTTTTATGAATGTATCTTTGATATGTAAAATACCAAATATTTTAGTATATTTGAAGTGATATTAGACGATGTGTAAGTATAAAAATAGACTAAAATTCAAACAATTTTACCGCTCTTGAGTTTTTGTGGATTTTAGTGAATAATCATAAAACTATATGTTTTTAGAGAGGATTGGTGACTTGGTGATGTGTGAACTCATCAATTTAATTTTGGAATCTATTCTTGGCCGAAACTCTACATATTTAGTCATGATAATCATTGTATGTCTCATTCTATCACATCACTAGTATAATCCTTTAAATGTGCAATACTTATTTTCAAGTTGTGATATTATCTTGAATTTACAACTATATTTATTTCATAATAAATTTATAGTTATGATATTACTTTCATATCACAATAACTAAGTATACTATTTGTGCTAAGAGTCATGAATATTTGCCAATATAAATTATTTCTTTACAAGGCTTTATATTCTTAAGTCAAAGTCATTACCTTTACCCAAAGCCATGACTTTGGTATATACAAAATTACAAAGTAGGCCAAATCTGTGTCATTTATCTAGAGACATGATTTTTGGACATATAATATCATAGGTGACATTACTCAAGCATGACCACTTCTATGACCATGAATCTTGTCCTTAAGTGAAGTCAAAGTCATGCCATAAATGTATGGGCTAATTTGCAAAACCACGACCTCTTCCTAGCATCACAACTATGTGATTCCAAAAAAAAAAAATTATGGCCAGAGTCATGTACACATTCTAGCATCATGACTATTTGATTCATAATAAAGACCAAAGACAAAGTTGGAACCAATTCCCAACATTATGGCCATCTGATCCACAAAAAAAGATCAAGGCTGAAATCATGGCTATTCTCAGAATTGTATCCACTTGAGGCATAAGAAAAGGCAAAGCTAAAGACTTGAAAATTTTGAGTGCCATAGAAATTGGATGCCAATAAAAGACAAAAGCCATAGCTCATTCACAAAGAGATGGCTTTGTGTTACAAAGGTCAAATACACAAGTTATAAACACTTCCCAGTACTATGACTTTGTATTATTAAAATATTAAGAGACATCCAATGGTATAGACACTTTCTAGAGTTATGGTCTCGAGCTTGAGAGACAAAGGTCAAAGTCATAGCTTCTTCTAAAAGATGTGACTTTTTATTTCGACAAATGCTAGAGTTATAAGGTATAAAAGCATAGAGAGATGACAATACATAAAATTATGAATTAAACTTTTCTTCTCTAATCTTATGGATGAAAAAAAGGTGCAACAATGATTTTAGGGGTTATTTTTACTCTCCCTATGAGATCCTTGAGCAATCAAAGGAAGTAAAAGAACAGCTAATCACTAAAGTTGAGGGGTATGATTCTCAACCCCTCCTCTCTACGGAGGAATTGATAAATAAGTCAAAATAACAAGGGATTAGGGTATATGTCCTAGATTATCATGAGGGATGTTATTGGAAACTTGAGTCTTGAGATTCATGAGATATCTTTTCTTGTATCTCATATGAATCTCACTCCAATATAAGTTTGAATTTAGATCTAGGGTTTGTGTAACTATTGTTTATATGATGTTTGAACTCTTTGTTATTAATGTATTAGTTTGATTTATGCTGTGAAACAAAAATTGATTGAAATGGGCATTAAATATAACTTGGATTAGGGTTATAACTATTGGTGAGTTTATCTGTGTTATCATGGTGGATGGTGACAGGTAAACCATGAAGCTTACTCATGCATATGGTATGATGGAAGCAAGACCTCTTCTGACCATGATGTGTGAGATAAACTTATATGCTAAAACATAATTTAGGTATGTTAATCATTGTGAATATGATACTCATGAAACTAAAAGAACATATGATTAAACATGCCACTATATTGTACATTTCTTAGAAGAATGGATCCTCGATTGATTGTGGATATTTATAGAATATTCTAAAGGTTGCACATGTAGTATGAGAGTCACATAATCACTTTTGAGGATAGTAAAAAGTAATCTTCAATTCTATCCTGATCCTTTTTTTCTTCTATCCCAAAAGTTGTGGTGTTGTGCACTATCATGACCTTTTATTTAAGCTTCTTTTGCCCTATTTCTTTCTCTATTGAGCTTATAATGAGTAATTTTATCTTTTCAAAACTACTGTCATTACATTTAGCATTATCATGACTTTGTCATTGATCTTCTAATTGACATTTTCTTTACTGTAACATAAAAGGCACAACACTAGACACCACTATGGATTTGTCATTGTTCTTGTCCTCCAAATCTTTTCTTCCAATCATATAATACATAACCTTTTTTTCATTTAGGTTAAATTCTGATATTTTATTTGGACTTTATCACAATGGCACCATTTGGAGTAATAGATATCATTTCAAAAAAGAACATTTCATTCGAGATTTTAACTTCTCTAAGAATAACTTCAGCTAAAAATTTAAAACTAATATTTTTCCCCAACTTTAAACTCTCTCCTTTGAATTGTTTTATCATGCCATTATTTAATTATATCTTTATAAATTCATGAGATGTTATATACTTCATTTCTAAACTCTTTCAATTTACTTATTTGTAGAAACATTCTTTATATGAATATAGTGCTCACAAAGCTAAAGTGAAAATGCTCTAAACCTATCTTAGTCCTTGTTCTTTATGACATCTAAAGCTAAATTAGAAAAATGTACATATCAAGCAACCATCAAGGGCAGTTTATGAGTTATCTAAAATATGATGGACTTGTGAATGACCTTCTAGCATGAATGATATGTTGTCATAGTAGTAAAGTATAGAAAAAAAAATTATGATGAGACCATCATTGGGATAGACTCAATGGTGATAACCATCTTGTATTCTATTAGGAAAAAGAAGAATCTTAACAATTATCAAACATTCAGTCTCTATCCATCATAAGCATAAATTAAATTATTTGAACTAGTATTATATGAAGTAAGTAGACCAATCATATGACGTATGAGTAATATCAAAATTCCTAATTATTATTTCTACTAAAATTATGTTGTTTCAGTTTTGGTTGGCTAAACTACTAATATAAACCCTATAAGATTGATATCTAGATGAAAATCTTATTTATTGATAAGCTACCATCGCCAACAAGAGTTTATAATACTATCTAATTAACTAAATTGGAAGGTATGACAAATTTGTAATAATTAACATGAATATAGTTAATATTTTAAGTTATATTACTCATTTTTGAGTAGATAAGGTCGGAAAAATCTTTACAGGCATCATTGTGTTATACATTCTAAAAATGTCACAAAATAAAAGATCATATACTATATTTTTTCTTGCAGTGCTACTAAGGCTATCTATTTATTTGTTAAGTAACATAATAAAATTCCAACCTCAATAGTTTTAAATCTAATAAATTTCACATTTATGCAAACAAAACAAATAAAAAGTAAAATCTAGACCACCACATTGAAATATCCAACAATATAATAACATAATGTCAAAAACATAATTTTAAATTCTACTATATTGGTTTAAACCAATTGTCTTATAGAAACATAGTTGAAACAATCATTTTTTTTTGCTTATTTAATTAAGTTATATCCACTTCAACTTATCAATAGCATTAAATGGAAGAACATTTTCATAAGTTGCTTTATAAATATTAAAAAAATCAACAAAATTTATTAGTAACTTAAAACTTAGTTTCCGGGAATTTTAAAACCAACTATAAAAATAGATTATTTTCATTGTCCATAAAAAATTGGATTCAAAATATAAAAAATGGAATTAAAAAATTTATTCCACCTTTAGCATCAAACAAACAATTCTCAAAATGTGATATACACATCACAATTTGAGATTGTTCTACCACAAAACCCTTTCCCTATATTTATGATTAGTAGATTCAAACTAGCCGTTGATTTGATATCTGTCCTAAAAGTCATGACCAACCATCAACATCATGACTTTTCATCAAAAAAATCATGGTAGTCCTTAAAAGCCATGACTTCTAATTTAATAAAGTCATGGAAATCCAGCAGAGCACTGGCGTTTAACTAATACAAGTTGTGCTGCCCATGCTAACTTTTCACTTGGATAAAAGCATACATTATATGATTTCGATTCTAGCAAAATGTTCTTTATTGCAAAGCTCAATTTTAGTTAATTTTTACTACCTTTCCACCAAATTCTCGAGAAGAAAGATTGATTGCTATTTTTCATGCATAGATCAATTTGGAATGTCTCGGTTGTGAGCGAGTTCAATGGAAATTTAAAGGATAGAGAAGAGAAGAGATGTTACATATGAGGATGTTGGATATGTTTTGATAGGAAAATAATTAATGATTTTCTTAGAATTTCAAGAGCAAGGGATAGTAGTTTTTTAAATCTCTAAAAGAGCTGCCCAACTATATAGAAATTTTAAAAGCAATGATGGAAAAAAAATTTGAGATTACCAAGGGAAAAGTTATGTAATGTTGTAACTTTGTGAAAAGCCCATCATTGCTTGTGATCACATTTGATAAGGTTTTGAGTAATTGTGAAGTCATGACATCCAAAATTGCTTTCTGGATATTATTTGGCTCAACTCTGGAAAAGGGTTTGGCTTCTTTTATAAGTTTCTATTTCCCCAATATCATGACTTTCTCTTATGTCATAAGTTTCTTCATTAATTCAACAAGTATAGTTAGGACTCTTCAAAAATCATTATATTTTTTCATTATAGCCACGATCTCTAAATATTCCTCCATATATATTTTTGATTGTTATCTATATCATGTCTTTCTCTTCCATTCACATCAACTAGCAGTTATGGACTTCCCTTTGCTTCTACTTTTTTTGCAATCTCGAAAATTCCTTTGATAATTTCTTTTTGTTTTTGAATTCAAAAAAAAATTCAAGATATATTTGAAACTCATATATGGAGTCACCAATGGTGATATATAATGAGTGAATTTTGAATGTATTAAAAAAATATATTAAGAATGAAATAATGCATAATAAAGCTATTGATGATGATGATTTTTGGGAATTACTTGTATGATGCTCAAGGTGGAATAAATTTTTTAATTTTTATTAATTTTGAATCCATTTTTTCATTAACAATTAAAATAATTTGTTTTTATAGTTGGTTTTATAATTCTTGTAACCAAGTTTGTAAGTTACTTAGTAATATTGTTGATTTTATTATATTTATAAAGAAACTCATGAAAATTTTTTTCCTTTGAATGCTTTAGATAAGTCGAAGTTCATAAAACTTAATTAAATAAGAAAAAAAAAGTTTTCTTGTTTCAACTACCTATTCTATAAGACAATTGGTTTAAACCAATATATTAGAATTTTAAATTATCTTTTAAACATTTTGTTATTATACTATTGTATACTTTGATGAGGTGATGATGGTATTATTTTGTCTTTGTTTAGTTTGCATTAATGTGAAATTTATTGGATTTAAAATTAATTAGTTTGGAATGTATTATGTTACTTAACAAATAAATATATAGCCTTAGTAGCATTATCAGAAAAATTATATTCTATGATATTTTATTTTGTGATGCTTTCTGAATGTGTAACATAATGATGCCTATACAGATTTTGTCGACCCTATCTACTCAAAAATGAGTAATATAACCTAAAATATGAACAATAACCATGTTCATTATTACAAATTTGTTATACTATCCAATTTAATTAGTTAGACAATGTCTCAAAACTCTTATTGGTGAGAATAGCTTGTCAATAAAGATCTATAAGTATTTAATTTGTATAAGTAGTAAAAAGGATAATAATCTAAACATCGATCCCACCGAGTTTATATTTGTAGTTTTGGCAACCAAAAATGAGACAATACAATTCTAGTTGAGAAGATAATTAGGGATTTTGGTATGACTCTTAGATCATATAATTTGTCAACTTAATTTGTATGATACATATTCAAATAAATTGATTTATGTTTGACATAGATATAGAATGAATATTGGATAATTGTTAGGATACTTTTTCCCTAATAGCATACAATGTAATTATTACCATGATGCCCTCCTCGTAGTTATCCCCTCTATACTTTACTACCAAAATATTATATCATCCCTACTCGAGGGTCATTTACAAGTCTATCATAATTTAGGCAACTCATTAAATACCTTTGATGGTTACTTTATGTGTACATTCTTATTATTTAGCTTTAAATATTATAATGAACAAAAATTTATATAGCTTTAAAGAATTTGTACTTTTAGCTTTGTTAGTATTATACTCGCATAATTAACATATGCATCCCCTAAATCTCATTGGTGGGAACCATATGAGTGAAAGGGCTTTTATTACTTTGTGAATCACCATAACTCATGTATATCTTCTAGATTACCTATCACTATCCTTCAAAGTGATGATCTAATTCTCACACTAAAGATGTAACTTTTTGGAGAATATTCTATAAAACATTCACAATAAATCAAGGATCCATTCTTCTAGTGTATGTACAATATAGTGGCAATTAAAATCATTGGCGCTTTTAGTTTCATTAGCATCACATTCACAAAATAAACATGCCTAAATTTTGGGGTTAACTCACTTCTTTCATATTATATAAATGAGTGAGCCTTATGGTTTGCCTATCATTGTCCACCATGAAAATATTTACAAACACACCAATAGTTATAACCCTAATTCAAGTTTGATATTTTTACCATTTCCATCAATTTTCATTCCATAGCATTAATAAAATAAATTCATTAATAACAAGGAGTTCAAACATCACATAAACAATATTTACACAAATCCTAAACCCCAACTCAGCCTTATATTAGGGAGAGATTTTTTTATGAGATACAATAAAAGAAATCTCATGAATCTTAAGTTCCCAAGACCTCCTTCATAAGAATCTTTGATATAAAGCCTAATCACAAGTTATGTTGACTTATTTCTCGATTCCTCCCTAGAGAGGGGGGGTTGAGAATTGTACCCCTCAACTTTAAGGATTAACTATTCTTTTACTTCCCATGCTTGCTCATAGATCTCATTGGGAGTACAAAAATAACTTCTAAAATTGTTGTTGCATTTTTCTTTTGTCCATAAAAGGAGAAGAAAATTATAATTTAGAATTTTTCGTATTGCCTTCTCTCTTTGCTTTTATACCTTTTAATTCTAGTATTAATAAAGTAGAAAGCTATGTCTTTAAGAAGAAGTCATGAATTTGACCTTTATCTATTAAGCTAAAGGTCACAACTCTAGGAAGTTTCCTTATCTTTGGATGCCTTTTAATCTTTTCGTAATATAAAATCGTGGTGCTGGGAACTATCCATAACTAGTATATTTAGTCTTTATAACACAGAGTCATCACTTTGTGAATGGGCTAAGCTTTTGGTCTTTCTTTTACATTAAATTGCTATAGCACTTGAAATTTCTACCACTTTAGCATTTGCCTTTCTAGTGTCTTAAATGGATACAATACCAAAAATAACCATGGTTTCATCATAGACCTTTTTGTGGAAAAGATGGTCATAGTATTGAGAAGTGACTACACCTTTGTATTTGGTCTTTATTATGAAATAAATAGTCATGACATAGGAAGTGTCCATGATATTGGCCTTAATCTTTTGGAATCATCAAGGTTGTAATTTTGAGAAGTGGTCATATATTTTAAAATTAGCCCATATATCTAAGTCATGGCTTTTTCTTCTCTTAAGAGTAAATATTCATAGCATTGGAAGTGGTCATGCTCGTGTAATATTATCTATAATATTATATATATCCAAAAATCATATCTTTGGATAAATGTCATAGCTTTGGCCAACTTTGTAATTTTGTATATCCCAAAAGTCATGGCTTTGGAAAAATGTCAAGAATTTGACTTGAGAGTCTAAACCCCTAGCAAAGAGAAAAGCATAAATCTAGGAAATAGTCATGGCTTTTAGCACAAATAGGATACTTAGTTGCTATGATATAATAATATCATAAATGTTAATTTATTATGAGATAAATGTGATCATGACTCCTAGATAAAATTACAACCTAAAAGAAAGTATTGTATAGTTAAAGGAATGTACTAAGGATATGTTAGAATAGTGACATACAAAGATTATCATGACTAAATATGTTGAATTTCAACCAAGATTAAATGCTAAACTACATTGATGAGCTCAGACATCACCAAGTTACCAATTCTCTCCAAAAACATATAGTTTTTTAATTATTCTTCAAAATCCACAAAAAAACACCAGAGTGGTGAAATTGATGAATTATAGCCCATTTTTATGCTTACACATCATCTATTATCACTACAAATATACTAAAATGTTTGATATTTTACATATCAAATAAACTTTCATACAAAACCTATTACTTTTCCACAAGCAATAACTTCTCCCTAAATATAAAAATCTTTTCATCATCACAAACAATAAATTTGTTTCTGACTTATTAGAGTGTTATAATGTCACTAGCTAGTGGGGTAACTCCTTTTCTTTTTTCAATATATTGATAGTTACAGTAAGGTTTATGTTCCATGACTATACATATGAGTAAATTAGGTGTGTATAATATTTCATGTGATGGTTAGACATTATTTATCATATCACACATGCAAAATAATCATTGGATTACCATCTAAATAGTGTTACATTTAATATTTTTAGTTAGACCATGAATACTTTCTCACATTCATTAAAGATCTCAATAGTCCATGCTAGCTTTCATTGTAAAATTTTAATTTCTTCTTTTTTTTGTTTCTTCTTTTCATTGTACATTATTGGCACCTACTGCTTTGCCCATTCCTACTTTAGATCTCATAACTTTGAGGAATGTTGTGATCTTTTCTTCAATTCTATCCTAATTATTTTTTTCTTGTATCCCCAGAGTTGTGTTGTTGAGCATGAAGAATGAATTTTTTTTTCGAGTTTCTCAAGCCTTATTTCTTTCTGTATCACCAAATTCATGTCATTGTGCTTGGCAGTGACCTTGTCATTTATCTCATGATTTGTTGTTTCTTCTTGTAACACTAAAGTCACAAGATTATGTTTAGTCATGACTTTGTTTTTGAGATTCAAATGGAAAGTTTTACTTTGTTTTGATGACTTTTATGGCATTGGATGCCATATCCTAGTAAAGTTTAGTGACTAGATTTCTAATACAAAATCACTTAGACTTTATGATCTTACGATCTCATTTTATGGTTAATCTTTTTCTTTTACCATTTTTTATATATTTCATATGATAGATTTTAATTCCATGGTACCATTTCTTAAAAATTTTTAATGCATGATGACTAATTAAATACTAAGATAAATTCAATTTTTCATACAAATTAATTATTATAGAGTAATTTTATGATACAAGTTTTATACTTTGTTTCTAAGGTGAAGCTTTAATTGTTAAAGATTTTCTTTTGAAGAATATTTTTTTACATCATAAAGTTACCTTATTGTTTCTTTTATTACTTAATTTTGATTTTTTGTAGCTCAAGTTACCCTAGCCTTTGATATTATAACTATTGGAACATGTTTATACTAAAATCTATTTGATTGATCTTTTTTTCATTATTTGATTGAATGCATTTTGTTGTTTTAAATAATAAGTGAATTTATAATGTACTTAATTTGTATTTAAAATTGATGTGCATTGTCCTTTATTCTACATAGTAGATGATTTGGTGCATAGAGTTTAACTTAAGTACAAAAGATAAAACTATTGGTTCATATAGAATATAAGACTATCATTTATAATGTAGATGAAGTTGGACACACCGCTGATAAGATTGTAGCACATGATTTTATTAGGTCAATCTTGACTATAAGGAATAATGAGATTCTAACTTCTTTGTTAATACACTTGTATATATTGAATGAATCCACAATGATGTGATTATTTTATAATGACACAAAATAAAATATATCATTGTTATTGTAACAATTATTCCTCTTTATTGTGAATTGATTAATAGATACGTAAACTTGCTAATAGCTATTTTGATTCATAAAGAGTGATATCTATAAATAGATTTGTAAACTTAATGAGTTGGATAACTTGATTAGCTGTATGGTGAATATTAATTATTGATGAAATTAATATCATATAAAATGGATTGATCATACTCCTTCGATGATACTTATAAGTTTTGATATTGTCAAACCCAATATGTAAATTTTAATTCAGCATATCAATTACATTAAGTGGAAGGTCTAATGAAAATAATAAGAGATTGAATTAATTAAATTATCACTAATTTAATTCAATCAATTCTTAAATGTAATCTAAACATGACATGTTTAATAAGTATTAAATAATAACATATTCGAATTATTTTGAATAAGTGAGAGAGTACAATTATAATCCATAGAATAATAAATCATAATTAATATAAATGGTACAGGTACAACAAATTTATATAGGAGCCCAATATCATATTTTAGCTAGAGTCCCTTTTATAGCCTTATAAAGTACCATAAGAAATATTTTAAATTATAATTAATGATTTGATTTATTTATTTAGAGTATATATGTATATAAAATAGGAATGATTAATTTGATTAAAATCATGTTAATTATTTTAGTGTATATATATATATATATATATAAAATAAATGAACATATTTTTTTAATAATAATTTAAAGATGAAAGAAAAAAAAATGTCACATGACTTTTTTAAAAAGTCATGTATTGCATTTCTTTTGCATTGTTTAGGGTTTAATGGTTGAAGAAGAACAAGCCCACATTATTTTTCTTCATCATATGATTCAGACCAAGATATATGGGAGGTTACTTTGGTCACATACCTAGCTTGTGATTAAGCTATGTCTTTAATGTCATTATATTAATATTCATTTCAATAACAAAAAAAAAATGATCCTAATCTATATGTATTGACACGGAAAGGAATTTAAATCCCTAACAATTTAATTTAATCATTAACAAGTTTTATACTTTGTTTCTTAGGTAAATCTTTATTTGTTAGAGATTTTCCTTTGATGAATAGTTGTACACTTCATAATGTTTCCTTATAATTTTATTTTTTTACTTAATCATGATTCTTTGTGGCTCAAGTTACCCTGGCATTTGATAATGCATCCTTTATAACACCTTGTTTAGCTCACTTTTAACATAAGAATTTAGTCATTATTGAGATTTTCTTTATTTTGTTGGCAAACATTGAATAGGAAAAAAATATGTTATCATGGGAAAATAAACTAAAAAAACATAAATTATTTCATATAAAAAATGTTGGTTGTTTTTCCTCTTGTTCTATTACCAGACATGATTAGATTTTACATTTTTTGTGTGTATTTGAAGAACCATTTCAAATCACTATCAAATATTATATTTTTGGAATCTTAAACTACATAAAATATTGCTCGACTCTCAAAATGATAATGATGCGATAAAAATCCCATTATAAATTGAAAGCGAGACAATTGGATGTTGCAATCAGATTCTCATTATAATTCAACGATAATTCTAGCAATGATAATTCAATGAACTTTATTAGATATTTATAACCTCAAAAATGATGGTAACACTCATATGAGGGATTGTAGTAAAGTAGATGCATTATGAGGAGATACAAGAGAGAATTGGTAATTCTTTTCACATTTATCACAAAATTTTACAAAAAATGTCCATAATGAAAATGACATCTCCCAATTTCTAGTCTTATGAATATATTTAAAGTTTATTGACTTATAAGAATTGCGAAAAGATATGATAATAATACAAATAGAATAAAGATCCTAAAATTTTGATATGGAAATCAAGTTCAAAGGAATTGTGAACAACCAAAGATATGATCATTGGCCTTCAACTTTTATTCTGATTTCAAAAGACACCAATATGTGTTAGTATCTCTTACAAAGATACATTGTCAGACTCAATTTTCGTTAGATGCCACTATTTGTTATGATATTATATTATAAAATATGTCGAGATGTTTTTGTTGAACTTGCAAAAATATATTTCTTGACTCAATTTCATTTCATTGGATGCCCCTACCTGTAATTTAGACTATAAAAGACATGAAGATGTTTATCATAATTTTATAATTTTTAAAAATTTAACAAATTTATGTCTTCATTAGTATTTTAAATATTAAATTAGAAATATGATAGACTTTATTATTTTATGCATTTCAATATCCTAGATAAATGTATCACATTGATGAATTTAAAAATTTTTTTTGCATCATAGTTCTATAATTGTGTGTATTATAATTTTCATAGATATTAATGATTTTAATGGCCAGATAGTTATTTTCATTTAAGTTTAAATTCTATAATTTTAAATATAAATATATATATATATATATATAATGTAATTTTTAATTTATATATTTTTTTGATTTAACTAAGTATATATAGTAATAAGGATTATATTTTTAATAAAATTTTATTTTGGTTATAATTTGATTATAATTGTGATAAAATTTATTTTGTTATAATTATATTAATATATTATAATAAGTTTTATAGTGTGTGTGTGTGTGTGTGTGTAGTTTTATAATATACAATAATTTTATCATTTAAAAAGTTGTTTTTAAATTTGAATTTTTCATATGTGCTGATGTGTTACATGGAAGAACAAAATTGGAATTTTAATTTCTAATACAAAAAAACATATATATTTTATTTTTTGGTATATTTTTTAAATTTGAAAAAAAGTATTTTATTTATAAATATATTCTTAATAGTGATCAAAAACATCAATTTTGTATTATTTTATATACCATTTTAATAAAGTGATTGACATCCCATCAAGATTGTGTGGTGTAATAATGTTTTTTTTTTAATAAAAAAACAACAAGAATGAATCAATTGTTTTATTGCTATTGTTTATATAATCTATGTTACATTATTTTAAATAAACCTATTATTTAAAGTTTTGTTGCTCCCGTAGTTCATTGCAAGTTGTATGCTTGTGAGAATCTCTTCTATCTTAAAAAAAAAACTTTTTTCCATAACTTTCTATTGCATTTCCTTTATTTTGATCCTCTATAATAACCAATCTAGTGTTCCGACTTTTCAAGCAAAAACATTAATTCTTGCTTCCTTCACAATCATGCTACTTTATTTTCTTATTCTAAAATCATTAATTTATATATATATACACTTGTATATTTGCAAATAAAAAATGTCATTTTCTTTTGGCATTTCTCTTAATCTTAATTGTTAAACTAAACAGTAGTCTCGTCTCATACATGATGTTGGATCATAGAATATGTTTGTAAAAATGAGATTTAGCTATTGATATGATTTTATTGAAGCAAACTCTCTTTTGATTATTAAATAGTCATTATATACATGGCTTATAACATGCCACCTTTAAATTTTCTCCATTCTTTTAGCTTACATTGCTTATAACATCTATTAAACCTTTTGTATATAACTTTTCCTCTCCACCATTTATCAAGAATTTGTCCATGCTCTTTTAAGTATTTAACAAAATTCTTACTAACTCCAAAATCACTCTTCTTGAGATCCAATGGCACAAATATAATAACTCTACTCATGTGTATTTACTTAACTTAGCATATAACTTTCTTACCCTTCTCTATTCATCTTCATCCATAAAACATATATGATTTTTCCTTCAAAGACAAGTAACTAATTTTAAAGGTGAGGATGTCATTCCTAATTTTTACATAAACATGAATAGCATCTAGAACTAGAGGTGTCAACCGTGCCGGGCAGGCCCGACCTGGCACGAGGCACAGCACGGAAAAAATCCGTGCCCGGGCCTGTGCCGTGCCCGGGTTTGGCACGAGCCGTGCCGTGCCTGGCCCGGCACGGTTTGGCCCGCGGCACGGCAAACCGGCACGGGTTTATCCCGTGCTGGGTGCCCCGTGAGCCCGACCCCATGTTGCCCCTCACGCAAAAAAAGATCGCGATCGGGTCTGATTCGACCCGACCCGCGGTCCCCCGTATCCCGAATCGCTTGGGCAGGAATGCCCGAGCGGGCTAGGCGAGGCACGGCATGGCCCGCCGTGCCGGGCCCAATTTTTTTAAACCGTGCCGGGCCGTTTGACACCTCTATCTAGAACTATGATTCAACCAAACTTAATCATCCATTCTACAAATTTTAAAGAACAAATCTCCACACTATGGCTGGAATATTTAAGCAATAGTTTTATTTAAGAGTTGCGACACTAACACTCATTCCTATCTAAGCAAGTATTATATGCATTAAAAACAAGTATAGCCTAAATTCACATGGGTATACCCCAAAACCCAAATCCCCAAACTGAAAACCCTGAACACCAAACTTCAATCCTTATAACCCAATCCCCATACCCTAAACCCCTAAACCCCAAACCCCAAAACCCAAATACTCCAAACCCTAAAACCTCGTATCACTAACCCCAAACCCCAAAACTACAAAACCTCAAACCCCAAACCCCCAAAATGCCAATCCCCAATCCACAATCACCAAACCTCAAACCCTGAACCCCAATCCCCAATCCCTAATCCCTAATCCTCAAATCCCAATCCCAACCCCAATCTCCTAACCCCAAATCTTGAACCCAAAACTCCAAACCAAATCCCCAATCTCCAATCCCAAATCCCTGAACCCGAAACTTATAACCCGAAACTCCATACCCCAAACCCCGATTACCAAACCCCAATTTAAACCCCAATCCCTGATCCTGGAACCCCAAAACCCAACCCCCAACCCCAATCCAAGAACCTTAATTTTTTAACCTCAAACTCCAAACTCCAGTCCCCGAACCCCATACAAGAAACCTCATATGCCAAACCTCAAACTCATAAACCTCAAATTAGAAAGCCCAAACCCCTAAACCCCGAATTTCGAACCCCAAAATCCCAAATACCAAAACCTCAAAAACCCAGATTCCCAAATGCCAAAACCCCAAAACCCCAACCCCCAAAGCCTCAAACCCCAAACACTAAACCCCAAAACCTTAAACCCCAATTCCAAAACCCTAAAACCACAAACCCCAATCCTAAAACCCCAAATCCAGAAACCCCAAATCCCAAACACCATACACCAAACACTAAACCCCTAAACCCCAAACCTCAAACTCTTAATCCTCAAATGACTTCCATTCAAGTATGCTACAAGAAAAATATATCATATATTCAACAACTCCAATTAATCATCTCAGTTTGTATAACTTTCCACTGTGGATTAGAAAGTTAAAGTTTTTATTCAATGTTATAATTAATCTAAAATCTGACCTGAAGAAGTGAATGAGGCAACTAATTGATAATTTTCATCCAAGTGGATGGTTAAAGAGCCTGAATCAAACTAGTCCTCTATATGATGACTTTGATTATGAGATTCATTAATTTGTAGGCCTGAATAAGTACATGGAGTCTCATCTTGATACATCCCATTTTGAATAATATAAAAAATTAAGAAAAAATTACTTCATAAAAGATGATGAGGCTTCTATTAGTCATAAGAATCAAGGAGATCCATCATGAAAATATGATATTGAGGTGAAAGATCTCAAGAGTGAAAAATTATATCTTTAGTATGTCCAATATAATTTTTGAAATAATTATTAAAGGAGAAATTAAGAGGATGAAAGATCATTTAAAAGGAACTCATAAAGATGCTGCTCAAACTATAAAAGTCTCAGAAGATATTCAAAGTTACTACGTACCTCTGGTGGTTGTGATTTCAAATCTCCTTCCATGCTTAAGCATAGCACATGCATATTAAATGATAAAGAAAAGATTATTAAAACCATTATTGAGGAAGTGAATGAATAATTTGGCACAAAGAAAAGTTTTTATATTGTCAAATAATTGGAAAAATATGAGATGTAGAAATTAAAATCACTTTCTTGTTAAATACCCACATAGGATCATTTTCTTTGAGTCTATTGATACAAATGATATAATCTAAAATACCAATTTATTATTTATAAGCTACAAGAAGAAAAGTAATTGGAAAAAATATATTTCTATTAAAATACATGTGATGCCCATTGTTTAGATCTAATTACAAAATATATTTAAAAGCTACCTCAACATAAATATTTTATTAAAAATAAGAAAAGTATGAAATTTTGTATATAATCATGGATGGATGCCAGCATTGATAATATCATTCACAAAAAAGAATTTTATTTGACTTGCTTCTACTAGATTTGTTATAGTTATTGGAATTCTATAGAGTATCTATCAATTAAGATAGTCATTATGATCTATGTTTACTTCTAAACAATAGATAAATAGTAAATAAGCTAGCAAAAGGTATCAAGTGGGCCGGGTTGCCCAAGAACTTACTCAATTATGGAACAAACAATTTTTGGATGATTATTATTTTTTATAGTGGAACATTGGAAGTGTCTTGACAATTGTGAGGCCTTATCTATTTTGTAAATATCTAGTATGTTGTACTTTATTTAAATTTTTGAAAATGTATGTATTTCTCAATTAATTTTTTATATAATGTTACATATGTAAATTATTTTGTTCCACTATTATCTGTTATACAACCAAATGTTATTGTTTAGTCAGTGATCATTATTCTTTATTGTTGGTGCTATTAATCTAATTCCTATTTATATTTTTTTAATTAAAATTTTTAAATTTTTATCTTCGTTTAGATTTGATTTTATTTTTTATTATTTATTTATTTTTATCATAGATATTGTGCCTTGATTAAATAGTCAATGTTTTAGAAGGCTAAAGGTGGCCTTGAGGTTGTTTTTCTTAATTGAAGTGAGATATAAGTCTTGAGGAGGAACCAAGCATGGATCTAGAATTTAACACAAATAGATAAATAATTATAAAAATATTAATAAATTCACTTAAAATGAAGTAACAACATTATGAAATTCATAATAAAACAATTTATTATTTTTAATAAGCTCATAAGTTAATGATTTCTAATTTTATCTTCCTTTTAAAATTTAGTCTTATTTCAACTCTATTATTACTTTTATTCTTTAACATCATCACCATTATCACTACTAGGATCTTCCAAAGAATCATCATCAGATCAAATTGCAGTATCATCATTTCCATCATTGTCAATGTTATCTTTTTTCTTTTTTATCCAAAAATGTCAGTGACATCTTTTTCTTTTTTTTCAATAGTAATTATATATTAGTATCAAATTATATGTATATTAATTTATAAATCATTTACTTTGATTATATAATGAAACTAATTTTTCTTTAGTTTTTGTTAGTTTTCTATTTTTTGTTGTATCCATTATATTTTATTGTCGTGTGGACTTTCACTTTCTTTATCTTCCTAAAAATATCAGCCTTAAGATTATTTACAAGTGCTCTAACTTCTAATGTTGGTCTTTCAATACCTTGTTGATGCATTATGTACACTATTGAGTTTACCTTTCATGTTGTCAAGTAATTCTTTTTATTGATATCTTTTTATTAAAGATTAAATAATTAAAATAATTAAAATAATTAAGTCATCATTTAAGATAATTTTAAAATTTATTAACATTTTAGTATTAGTTTTTATCATGAATATATATATAAATGAACTTTAATTATGTTTACATTCATATGCAAATAAGGCCTAAATTCTTTAATGCAAATCTTACTTGTTTTGAACTATTATTATCAAATTGAATCTTTCATTCAGCTAGATTTAAGAAAAAAGTATACTTTCTTTTTAAATTTTGTATGTAGATTAAAAGATACTCAACTTTATACTTTGATGAGGACAATTTTATAATCAACTCATAATTTAGTAGAAGTATGTGTTTTGTAAGTTATTTTTGGTTGTTGAAAATAAAAAAAAATTTCTTTTTTTCAAAAGTATCTATTTAAATATTAGTTTTATTTTTTGTTTTTCAATTAACAATGAATTTGTCCCTGCAAGTGTGCAAGTCTAGTTTAATCTCTGAATTTTTGAAAAAAATATCATATTAAAAATAGAAATTTTAAAAACATGCAGCAAAATGCAAATGTCAATGCAATTGATTTTTTTCCCTCTTATAAAGTAATGGGATTGTAAAAAAGTCCTCTTGCTAAAATATTTTTAAAATCTACTAGCTGTAATGCTCCAACTAATGATTTTGTGGTTTTTAAAAGATTACATTATGCTAGTTGCTAGTTGCCTTTCAAAAATATTTTTTTTTTATTTTATTTCTTTTAGTTTATTAGTCTTAGATGTGTTAAATGGACAATACTATGCTGATATAACATATTTTTATGTGATATGATTTTGCCATCATGTTGTGTTAGGCACTATATGGTATGGATAATGTGCCTTGCCAGCATGGTATGACATAATTTAATTAGATTGGGCAAGGCTCTTTGGCCTATTGCTAAGCAAATTCATGTAGGGTCAAGTTATTCATGTCAAGTCATGCGCATATTAAAATATATTAAAATAATATTTTATATTTAAATGTTTAGTTAAAATATTATAAAAATTTTATTTTATATTCATACAAAATGAAAATGAAATTATCATATTGAAAAAAAACAAATTTTAATAATAAATCAATATGATAAATAATATAACATAAAATATAATTAGGAAAAATAAAAAAATAGTATTTTATATAAAAAATATAATTCAAAATTACATGAGTTATGATCATCAATTGATATTTGTAGTACAATAGTGTGAATGTGAATTGTAGATTGTCATCATGTACATATTTGAAAGGTATTACTAGTGGTAGTCTTAATATCCTCGATCTTTGTCTCAAAAGTCATAATATGCCGGTAACTTTTTTGTTTTATCATGAATGTATAATTTTGAATTTTTTTAATCTTTCATACATTGAAAATATTTTTATAAAATCTAGTTATGGTTTTGATTTTTTATTTGAATTAATATTTATTGAAATATAAAAATAAACTTTAATGTTATTTTAAATATTATATGATCAATAAATTATGAACCATCTTAGATATTATGAGATAAATTGATATGATTTTTATTAATTTAAAATATTTAAATTATTATTAATATCATATAAAATGATGAAGTAGTAATTTATGATTAATTATTGAGATATTTCATTCCTATTTAATGAATTATTTTATTGTTTATTTGTAACTAATTGAATAGAAAAATTATTATTTTTAATTATGATATTTATGTTCATACCTTGCTATAACTATTATACATAGTGTTACAAATGTAAATTGTCATTTAATTTTTTATGAATAAAATCTTTTAGTTTGTTTATTTAGTTTATGAAAGTAAATATGTATAATAATATATTGTTTATTCATTTTATCTTAATCCTAAAATTCATATAGATAACCAAACAATACAAAGGTATAATAAACAATAAATATTTTAAATATTTAATTTTTCTTGTAAAAACCATGATGCTAAATATGCGGTATCTTTAATATTTTTAAAATATATTAATAATGTTGTATATGCACATAATTGTACTGTAAATAGTGAGAGTGCACAAATAAGTATATATTTGTAATGATATAATAAAAATTAATATTTAATGTGAATTGTCAATAATAAATATGTTATTCTAATTATTGACTTAGAAAGTTATGTGTTGATAGTTGATATATAATTTTAACATGAGATAAATATAATTCTAATCATTTTTTAAATTCATTTGAAATTTTATCTTTTTAAGTTTATTTGACAAGCATAAAATGCTAAATTCTTTTGTCTATTATTCAATGTAGGATATTTTTAATGTATTTTTTTTTCAAAAAGATAAAAAATAACATTTTTTTTGCTTGAGTTGTTGGGTTGGTTGCATGGTATATATAATCAATATGAAAAAATTTATTGAATAATTATTTTTTAATAGTACTAATAAACATATTAATGGGTACCTCATTATTATAAGTATTATTAAATATTTTAGAAAAAATTTTATTTTTTAATATTATATTTTTTAAAAAATTTCATTATATACTCATTTATTGATGGAGTCATCATTGGAGTAAAGAATTCTAGAAAAATTAAAACTTTTTTAGTAAGATTTTATTTTGAATTTATATAATGAGTGGTGAGACATGTAAACGGTATATCATCGTGACTAGTTTAAATATTAAACATCATAAATATTATTTTATTATATTCTTAAAATTTATTAATTATTAATTCTATTTTTTCCTTATAATAATTTTATTATATCATTTTTATTAATAGACCTAGAAATCATACAATATGTATGTTGAAAGTTGGTTTGTATAGTATTAACTATTATAGGATCCTTTAAATTTTAATTAAAAGATTAGTGATCTGATCAGTTTGAACATATTTTTTTTCAAAGTTATTGTTGTGTAAAAGAGGGATAAATAAAGTCAAAATTGATTTAATTATAAATATTTTGCTTTTTATTTGGGTTTTCATAAAATTAAATTAATTATTTTTTTTGTATTGATTGTTATATTTTTTAAGGTGATCAGATCAATATGTACTTCTACATGTAAATAATTTTTTTATCATTTATACTGTATTGATTCTTCTTTAACAATCCTTAGATTTTTTTTATTATCTAAAAATGAGTCTATATTATTGAAATGTCTAATTTTTACTTTTTAGGCAAATGAGTTTATGTCGATGCCAGTGGTCCAAGAGAATTTAGTGTTGGCCTTGGATTTTTTATTTTAAATTTTCATTATTATATAAATTTATATGAAAATAATAATTATTAAATGTATTAATTTTTATTTTTAAAATTATATTTAAAATTTTATATTATCTAATAAAAAATAAAAAAAATTAAAAAAAAAAACATAACCACAAGCATGTTTTGTTAATTTAATTGAGTAAAATAGGCACCACATAGTTTCTATAATAATATTATTTCTTATTTTTTTTTCATAATTTAAATAATCACAATATGAGTTGCTAAGAGTCAGGAGTGCAGAGAAAGTATAATGAAGAGAAAAAAAAAAGAGAATATGAAAATATAAAATTCTAGAATTTTTCATTTTAAATTAAAAATTTTATCTAGATTAAAGTAAGAAATAGTTTTTTTTATTTTTAATTTTTTAATTTTTTTTAATTTTTAATGGTTGAAAATTGAAATTTGATATCTTTCAGAATTTTATTGTAGCCATTAGTAGAGGTGTCAAACGGGCCGGCCCGGCATGGCACAACCCATTTTTATCCAGCACGATCGTGCTACCGTGCCGTGCCGGGCACGGCACGGTTTGAATATAGGCAGGCCCGGCCTGGCCATACAGGCCGGGGGCCAGGGCATTCGGATTCCAGCATAGCCGCATAGGCTGATAGTGAAAGAGAGGCAGGGCCGGGCAGGCGGGCGCGGGACCGGGAAGGGACGGGGTCACGAGAGGCCAGGCAGAAATCTGAATTCTGAAATCAGAATATTGTTTTTTTTTAATTTATATATTATAAATTTTATTTCTTAAGGTTAAGACTTAAGTGTAGTGACTATAGTCTAATGTCTACACTGTGTAGAGTATTAATAATATAATATATATTTTTTTTAAAATGTTAAAAATTAAAATTAAAAAAAAAATTTTTAGAAAATTATTTTTTTATCAAATTCAACTTAGTATAGCTTTATTTATATTTATAATTTATTAATTATAAATTAAAGTTATTAATTTTTAAAATAAAATTTAAATCGTAAAAAAAATAAATCAATACATTATGTTAGTAAAAATTAAAATTAAAAAAAAAATTAAACAACAAAAATGAAAAATTACCAATCATGCATTTGAAACCGATGGTCCGAACAAAACAAGTATAAGTGTCAACACAACGTACAAACAAAGCATATAAATACAATGAATAAAAAAAACATCGAAAAAAAATAGCAGATCAGCATCAATCGTCAAGCGGCATATCATGAGAATCATCAGCCGCAACATCAAGATCAGTATCATATGGATTATCATCATCGGCTATCAGCTCCTCCGCCATTGTAGTGGATGTGGATGCGACTGCAATGTCTGTCACAGTCCCAGCTTCAGCACGATCATGGATGCTAAACCTTGATTCCTCTCAATCCTTCAAACATGCCAAGGCCTCAACCATATCTGGACGTAATCTCGATTTCCTATCCGAAATCACGTTCACTGCAACAGAAAAAGCAGACTCCGATGCTACGCTCGACACCGGAGGAGTCAGTAGATCCCGTGCCATCCTAGATAGCACGGGATAGGTGGACTCATATGATTTCCACCACTGTAATAAATCAAGATTCTTATTATCAGAATGTGATAGGATTGAGCAGTAATCGGTATCTAAGTACCGAGACAGCTCACTCCTATGTGATGGTCCATCCCTACATTTCCCCCTCGCTAGGTTAATGGAATAATCGTCATCTCCGAACAAGGTATCAATGTCCGTAATCACAGTCTCACCACCACCACCACCACCATACCTAGTATCGTAGTATGTGAACAGGTCTGTCAACTTCTCGTAAATGAACCCTTCATGTGGCTCTTCCAGGTTCATGCACGAGGAAATGACAGTCAGGGTGTTTTCTACCCTTTCCACCTTAGCCCTAGGGTCCATGCATGCAGCGAGGCAATAAAGAGATGAAATGGTGGACCAGTACTTCAAGTACTTGGTCTCCATCTCTGCAACCATATGGCTGCGTCGGGTCAGCTCGATACTTCCTAAACATGCTATTAATGTTGCATATTCACCGGAGTGCAATGCAAGTGGTGGGCGTATAAACCGACTAACACATGTTCGTCGTGTCATAAAATATCTTCCGGAATTTCATAAATGATATTCCTGAAGCCCAGTCAGTGTCGTTAATAATAAGTTCGTCACTCTTACTATTGACGTAGTCGGATATCACGTGTTCGTATCCAACACATGATTCTAATATCAGGTACGTGTAATTCCAACTATGTCTCACATCCGATTGGAATTTCTTCTTCTTAAGATTCACAGACAAACAGAGAGTACCAAATTCTTGTTGTCTGCGAGGAGTGCGAATATACTTGAGTGCATGGCGTATATTTTCCAACGCGGGGGAACAACATTCATACCCACTTGAACTATCAGGTTAATCACATGACACATGCATCTGACATGAAAGATCTCTCCTAATGGTGCGTCTCTAATATTCCTAACAAACATATTGATCGCTACTCCATTATTAGAAGCATTATCGAAAGTGACACTAAAAATTTTATTTTGAATTTTATATTCCCTAAATATTTTCATCATACACTCAAAAATGGCCGGGCCATCATGAGGATGAAGAATCTCAGTGAATCCTAATATTTTTTTTTATTGATTATCCAGTTAGAATCTACATAGTGACTCGTGAGACATGCATAATAAGAATCATCGTGACATGTCCATATATCGGACGTCACGGACACCACTCCACTATATGCCATAAATTCCTTAATTATTTTTTATTTTTCTAACTTATATATCTTTAGTATGTCACTCCTAGATGTGGACCTAGGAATCCTATGATAGGAAGGCTGAAAATAAGTCTGCATGATGCGCACTACCCTCGGATCTTCCGAAAATCTGATCGGAAGACCCATCAATGTGATGAGCCTGGCCATGTCGTCCCTACCCAACTCGCTGGAGTATACGAAGGGAGTAAACTTTGAGACTGAACTCGATCCAGTCTCAAAAAATATAGTGCCAAGTTGGGTTTGCCTAGGATCTAAGGGTCCATGTTTTTTGGTGCATAATTCGGCATGCCTCTTAAGGTGCCAGTCCCACATGAACTCTTGCATGTTAAAAGTCTCATACAATATTTGTACTGTGCCATTTCAAGTTCCTCACCCCTAACATTTACTTGTGTTATGATTTTAAAATGAGTCCAAACTACAGAAGTCCTCCTAGTTTTTTATTTTTTAGAACTTTGGGTTAAGACGACTGGAGAAACCAAAGTTTCAGTAGCCGCAGACGTCTGTGTAACACTAACATTTTCATTTTCCAAATTTAAATACGTGTCAGGTGTATTTGTCATTTTTTATGTTTTTTTTCCTATGTTTTTCTAGATAGAGAAGCTTTAGAGAGAGAAAGTAAATAAAAACGTAAAATAAATTACCCGGTAAAAGAAATGAGGTCAGTCACATGAAAGGTGCACCGTAGGAAGCTCTGATGTTCAAAACTCAAGTAGAGTTTCATGAAAATCCAAGCCGAAATCAAAATCTCGAAGCCCGAGAGAGAGATGCACGGTTTATGTGAGAGAGAGAAAGTTTTGAGAGGAAATATATTTTTAAAAAACATAAATGTTATAGGGAGGGGGGTAGAATTTATAGGCTAAAGAAATTAATTTTTTATAAAAAAAGAAATTTTTTTATTATTTTTTTGAATTTTTAATATAATTTTAAGGGGCAGAATCACGAGGACCGTTGGATTCTGCCCCCTAGCTGTTGGACGGCGAATCCAACGGCTGAAAATCTGTAATGTTTGAATTTTTTTTTTGGCCGTTGGGATTGGTCGGGTCTAAGCCCGTCAGGGCTCTACAGTCGGGACCACGGGTCGGGTCCAATCAGACCCGACCCGCGGTCTTTTTACCGGGCGGGGGGGGGGGGGGACGGGTCACGCCCACGCCACACGCGTGCCTGTGTGAACCGGCACGGCATAAGCATATCCTAACCCGGGCACGGTTGAAAAACGTGCCGGGCTGGCCCGGCACGTTTGACACCTCTAGCCATTAGGGACAAATTTGATGGTTATAGATTATCATATACTTAAAAAAATTATTTTTTTAGTAGGCACTAAAAGTGATAGGCTATGTTTTCTTTGGTGGGGCACATTTTTTGAAATTGTATTAGGATCAATCTTGGTCTACACTCTTTAATTTTTTTTTGTCGGGCCTATTGATCTTTTAGTTCTTGAATCGTGACCCCATCCTGGTCTTATATCCTGAGTCACGTGCCTTTGGATCTTGCCTACTTGGCCAGGCATGCAGGTTGTGTGGCATGATTATTTACTGCCCAATACACAATGAGCTATGCCTGGAGGCATCAAACAAGTTGTGATGTGTCGGCATAATTATTTGTATTACTTTTGGGTGTGTTGTGCTTAGAGGTGTCAAACGTGCCGGGCCGGCCCAGCCCAGCACGAGGCACGGTTCGTCCGTGCCTGGGCCGGCCCGGCACGATCAAAAAATATGCCCGGGCCCCTGCCGTGCCCGGGCGAACAAAGCACGTGCCGTGCCGTGCCTGGCACGCGTGCCTGGGTCGTGAGTCGTGAGTCGCGATTCACGAGTCATGACTCACGGTCACGACTCACTGAGTCGTGACTCGTGACCCAACCGGGCCCCGCCCCCGGTAAAAAGACCGTGGGTCGGGTCCATACAGACCCGACCCGCCTGCCCTGCCTTGCCGTGCGCCCGTGCCCGAGCGGGCCGGCACGGCCTTGCCGGTTCCACGGGCCGTGCCGTGCCCGAATTTAAAAAACGGCACGGCACGGTAGCACGGCTGGGCACGTGAAAAACGGGCCGTGCCGTGCTGGGCCGGCCCGTTTGACACCTCTACTGTGCTAGGTCGTGGCAAGTTGGGTTGGGCTTGACCAGGCTGACTTGGGTTAGGATAGGCTAGAATGGTTTGTTTTAGGCTAGCTTGAGTTAGAATTAGGTTAGCTAGTTTGACCACCCCAGGAAAAACTAACTCACATTGGTCTTCGTGCTGGGTTGTGTTATGCTATAGGTGCCAAACAAGCATTGCCACACTGAAACAACCTATTTTTTTCATGCCAATATGAGCCCGTGTGTAGTGCTAAGTATGGCTAAATCGTGCAATGTCAGTGGGTTGTGCTCAGCCCACCTAATGTGGTTGACATCTTTAGTCGTGTTTCTGGCTGGCATGATCATGATTCAGCCATAGTTCTTGATTGTGTTGTTGTTGGTCATGCACGACTAATTTGGACCTTGCCTTTGGCATTTCTTGGGCTACTCAGCCCACTTGATACCTCTTGCTAGCTCACTCACTATTTATCTATTGTTTAGAAGTAAACATATATCATAATGACCGCCTTAAAGGCTTAAATGATAAATATTTTATAGAGTTCTAATAACTATAAAAAATCTAGTGGAAGCAAGTCAAATAAGATTCTTTTTTGTGAATGAACTTATAAATACTAGCATCCATCTATGATTATTTACAAAATTTCATAATTTTCTTATTTTTAATAAAATATTTATGTTATGGTAGATTATAAATCTATTTTGAAATTAGATCTAAATAATGGGCATCATATGTATTTTAATAGATATATGTTTTTTCCATTAACTTTTCTTCTTGTAGCTAATAAACATTAAATTGATATTTTAGACTATATTAGATGTATCAATAGACTCAAAAAAATGATCCTATGTGGGTTATTAATAAGAAATTTTTATAAATTTCTACCTCTCATATATTTCTAACAATTTGATAATATCGAAACTTTTCTTTGTGCCTAAGTATTCGTTCACTTACTCAACAATAATTTCAATAATCTTTTCTTTATCAATTAAGACACGTGTGTTATGATTTATTATATATGGAAGGAGATTCCAAATTACGACCACCTGAGGTAGGTATTAACTTCTGGGAATTTTCATATGGAGCAACATCTTTATGAGTTTCTTTTAAATAATCTTTCATTCTCTTAATTTCTCCTTTAATAATTATTATAAATATTTTTATGGACATAATAAAGATATAATTTTTCACTCTTGGGATCTTTCACCTCAATATCACTTTTTTTTTGTTTTTTTTAATTTTTTTAATTTTTTTATTTTGTTTATTTTTTTTTATTTTACCTCAATATCATATTTTCATGGATGATTTACTTAATTCTTATGACTAATAGAAGCCTCCTCATCTTTTATGAAGTAAATTTTTCTAATTTTTATATTATTCAAAATAGGGTGCATCAAGATGAAGCTCCATGTGCTCATTATGTTGACTAATTAATGAATCTTATAATAAAATTCATCATGTGTATGACTAATTAGATTCAGACTCTTTAATCCATCCATTTGGACGAGAACTATCAATTAGATGCTTCATTCACTTCTCCAGGTTAGATTTTGGAACAATTATAACATTGAATAAAAAAGTTTTAACTCTTTTATCTGTAATGAGAAGTTATAAAAGTTGAGGCAGTTAATGAAAATTATTAAACATTGTGTATATTTTTTTTATAGCCTACTTGAATGGGAGGTATTTGGGATTGGAGTTTGAGATTTGAGGATTTGTGATTTGAGATTTAGAAGTTTGGGGTTTTGGGGTTTGGTGTTTGGGGTACGGGGTTATGGATTTCAGGTTTAAGGATTGGGGGGTCAAGTTTTGGGGTTTGTGTTTTTGGGATTTGTGGTTTTGGGTTTGGGGTTTTGGGGTTTTGGTGTTTGGGATTTTGGGGTTTGAGGTTCGGGTTTGGGGGTTTGCGGTTTTGGATTTGGGGTTTATGGGTTTGAGGAATGGGGTCTGGGGATCTTAGATTAGGGGTTGGAGATTGGGGTTTGGGGATTGGTGTTTTTGGATATGGGGATTGGGGTTTGGTGTTCGGAGATTGAGGATTGAAGATTGTTGTTTGTGGTTTTGGGATTTGAGGTTAAGCGATTAAAGTTAGAAATTGGTGGTCGAGGATTGGGGATTAAAGTTTGAGGTTTTGGGTTTGGTTATTAGGGATTGGGGATTGTAGTTTTGAGGATTTGTGGGTTTGAGGGTTTGGGGTTTTGGAGTTTGGGGCTTTTGAGGTTTGAGATTTTGGAGTTTTAGAGTTTTGGGATTTGGGGTTATTGGGTTTTGGGGTTTAGAGTTTGTAATTTGGGGTTTGAGGGTTTGAAGTTTTGGGGTTTGAAGATGTGGGGTTTTGAGGTTTGAGGTTTTGGGTTTTGGGATTTTGTTGGGGTTGTGAGTTTAGGGCTTTTGGATTTAGGGGTTTGGGGTTTAGGGATTTGTGGTAAGAGAATTGGGTTATGGGCATTGGGGTTTAGTGTTCAGGGTTTGCGGTTCAGAGATTGGGGATTTGGGTTTTGTGGTTTGGGGTTCAAGGATTGAGGATTGAGGATTGGGTTTTTGGGTTTTTGGGGTTTTGGGGTTTTGGGGTTTGGGTTTAGGGGATTGGGGTTAGAAATTAGGGATCGAAGATTGTTGATTGGGGTTTGGGATTGGGGTTTAGTAATTGAGAATTGGGAATTAGAGTTTTGGGTATTTGAAGGTTTGATGGTTTTTGAAGTTTTGGGGTTTTGGGGGTTTTGGAGTTTGGGATTTTGTTGGAATTTTGGGTTTTATGGTTTGAGATTTAGGGATTTAGGGATTTAGGATTTAGGGTTTAGTGGTTTGGGGTATAGGGATTGGGTTATGGGGATTGAGGTTTGGTGTTCAGGGTTTGCGGGTTGGAAATTGGGGTTCGGGGATTGGGGTTTTGTGGTTTGGGGTATAGGGTTTGGGGATTGAGGTTTGAGGATTGAAGTTTGGTGTTTTGGAGGTTGAGGTTTTGGGTTTGGCTTTTTGAGATATGAGGTTTTAGGTTTGATTGTTTTGAAGTTTGGGGTTTGGGATTTTGGGGGTCGATGTTCAGGGATTAGGGGTTTGGGATATAAAGGTTTGGGGTATAAAATTTGGGGTTTGGGGTTTTAAGGATTGACGTATGGGGAATGGTGCTTGTGGTTTGAAGTTCTGAGATCGGGGCTTGGGGATTGGGGTTTGGGGTTTTCATAGTTCAGGGATTGAGGTTTTGGGGTTTGGGGTTTTTGGATTTGGGGTTTAGGGGTTTGGTGTTTTTGTTTTTGAGATTTGAGATTTTGAGTTTGGAATTTGTGATTTTAGGGTTCGAGGTTCAGGGTTTTGGGTTATGGGATTTGTGGTTAGAGGTTAAAGGTTAGTGGTTTGAATTTTAGGGTTCGAGGATCAAGGATTAGGGTTTGGGGATTGGGGTTCGGGGTTCAGGAATCAGGGTTTGGAGTCGGGGTTTGGTGATTGGGGTTTGTGGATTGGGGTTTGGGGGTTGAGCTATGGGGATTAGGCTTTTTGGGATTGGGTTATGTGGATTGGTGTTTTGTGGTTTAGGGGTTTAGGGTTTGGGCTTTGGGGTTTTGTGGTTTTAGGGTTTTGGTTTTGAGGTTCGGGGTTAGGGGTTCGAAGTTCTGGGTTTAGAGTTCGGGGTTCTGAGTTTAAATTTTTTTTTTCGAAAACACACTTTATTTATAATTAAGGCACATAACATACAAGTGACTAAAAAAGTTTGTCGATTTAGCCAAACCCATCAAATAATACTCACCCTAATGGTTCTATGAATACAATATATAAAAAATCACAATACCTAAAAACTCTAATTCTACGAATACAAATAAATCATTTGTCAATCCTGGGATTTAAAGATGACATTAACTCTGTATGGGCATTGCGTCCTTTCCATTTGGCTTCTTCAAAGCCTTTTGGAGGAACCTACATGCTGCACCATACAAATACTATGTAAATATAAGATTGTACATGTGTGTGGCATCTAGCATCAAGCATCTGCCTATACAGGTGCCATGCAGTGGAATACATATAAAATTGAATACACATAAATCCACAAGTCTGTATCTACGACACTTTGTCAATTCCTTCTCACCTCTGGATTCCACGTTCTTCACCTTCAACGATCCTCAAAAGAGTATATGTTGGGGTAGAATGCTTCCTTTATGATCTCCAAGAAGCGGCTGCATGCTACATTGATAATATACCAAAAAATATGGATGCATCGGTTTGCAAGTGTGATGTGAAAAAAGTCTCTAAGTCCAATTCTGTACGCGCACATCTAAGAATACAAGTAAAACCACAAAATACAATAAAGATGGGTCTTATGCTATTGGGAGTGCCGCATCACTTGGTGCGGATCTGCCAAATGCATTGGTGGGCCACACGTATAGCTGCTCCTAGGTCTGGCAGCATTCGTTGCATGCTGCACAGAGAACAAACAAAATTCTGTGTGCATGCATGTCATAGTCCGTCTCTACAATTGCATTGTGCATACTAAGTCTATAATACAAATAAAGTTACAAACATAAACTACAAGTCCGGATCTTTCACTCCCGTGCGGATAGTCTGAACTCCACTGCTTCCTGGCCCTGCTTGGTGATGCTTCCAGATTTTTCTGGCTCTCCAATTAATCACGGATCACTCGCTCCTCTTGTTGGGAGACGACTGGCTGGCCCTCTTTGTTGCATGATCGTGCTGGTGGGCCCCACTCTTGGATACTCATGGATACGCTCCTTGCTACTCCTATGTCCACTCCTATCCGCTCTACTCGATCTCATTGGTTGATCTGGCTGTGGCATCCATCCCAGCTTGCTGGTGGGGCCCTCTCCAAGCTGGTGGGCGCCACTTCGGGCTGCTTCCGGGACCTACTGGCCCCTCTATATGCTGCACCAAAATGGACAAGATTATGTGCGCATATGTGTCGTGGTTTGTCCCTATGTGTGTGTGGTGCAATAATATTGGGGTTTAAAAGTTTAGCGATTTAAGTGTTTAGGCATTTAGTAGTTTATAGGTTTTATTTAAATAATTAAATACCAAAAAATTTATTTTTGTGATTTTTTCTCATTTTTAAAGCTTATAACTATTAAAAATATAATAATTTTTAAATTTTTTTCAAATGTGAATACAATATATAGTTATAATAATCTTAATAATTATATATCATTTAAATTCAATATAAACAATTTTATTGATAGATATTATTATAATAATGATAAAATAAATTAATAAACTATTATTAGTAAGATAGATATTAATTAAAATATATTTGTAAATCCTAAAATGATTCAAAATTAACGTAAAATATATTACTAAATAATAATTTTTTATTTTAAAATTTTTGTTCATTTTATAAGGTTAATATTTTTTTTATGAAAAATAAATTATTTAAATTATATTTGTCTCACTCATAATTTATTTTGTAATTAATATTTCTATAAAAATAAACTAATAAATAATTAAACTTAAAATTTATAATTATAATGTATACAAAAAAAATGAGATTTAAGATTTATTACTTAGGGTATACACTTTAAAGGTTCAAGTATTTAATGATTTCGAGGTTTAGTAGTTTAGTGATTTAAGTATTTAGGTATTTAATGGTTTATCGGTTTTATTTAAACAATGAAATAACAAAAAAATTATTTTTGTTATTTTTTCTCATTTTTGAAGGTTATAACCTTTGAAAATATAATAATTTTAAATTTTTTTCAATTGTGAACACAATATTTAGTTATAATAATATTAATAATTATATATCATGTAAATTCAATATAAAGAATTTATTGATAGATATTATAAAAATGATCAAAAAATAAATTAATAAACTATTATTAATAAGATAGATAAAAATTAAAATATAATTACAAATCCTAAAATGATTCAAAATTAAAGTAAAATATATTACTAAATAATAATTTTTTGTTTTTAAATTTTTGATTCTATTTATTAGCTTTTTTTTTGAAAATAAATTATTTATTAGTTTATTTTTATTGAAATATCAATTATAAAATAATTTATGAGTGAGACAAATATAATTTAATCAATTTATTTTTCATCAAAAAAAATATATAAGCTTATAAAAAGAAGCAAAAATTTAAAAACAAAAAATTAGTATTTATTACTATATTTTACTTTGATTTTGATTAATTTTATGATTTACAATTATATTTTAATTAATATATATCTTATTAATAATAGTTTATTAATTTATTTTTTGTCATTATTATAATATTTATCAATAAAATTATTTATATTGAATTTACATGATATATATTTATTAAGATTATTAAAACTAAATATTGTATTCACACTTGAAAAAATTTTAAAATTATTATATTTTTAGAGGATATAACCTTTGAAAATTAGAAAAAAATCACAAAAATAATTTTTTTGTTATTTCATTGTTTAAATAAAACCTATAAACCACTAAATAAATAAATACTTAAATCACTAACCTCTTAAATACCGATACCGCCGCACCACGCACACATAGGGACGGACCATGGCACACACGCGCACATATTCTTGTCAATTTTGGTGTTGCATGTATAGAGGCCAGCATGTCTAGGAAGCAACAGGGATTGGGGCCCACCAGCATGATCAGGCCACAAAGAGGGCCAGTCAGCCATCGCTCAACAGGAGGATCAGGTGATCTGTGATTAATCGGAGAGCTGGCAGAATTCAAAGCATAACAAAGCAGGGCCAGTAAATAGTAAAATCCAGACCAACCGCACAAGAGCGAAATATCTTAAATTGTAGTCTATGTCTGTAGCCTTATTTGTATTCTGGACTTTGTATGCACCTTGCACTTGTAGAGACGGACCATGACATGCCCGCACACACAATATTATTTGTTCTCTTGGCAGCATGCAATGAGCGAAGCTGGATCCCGCAACATATATAAGTGGGGCCCACAAATACATTTGGCAGATACATATATGGCGACACGACACTCCCTGAGTAGAAGACCCAACTTTTTAGCATTTTGTGGTTTTACGTATATTATGGCTTGGTTCTAAGCACACAGAATTGGACTATGAGATGGACCGCATCACACACGCACATCGATGCATGCATATTTTTGCTATTTTGTTAGTGCAGCATGAAGCCGCTTCTTAAAGCTCGAGGAAGAAGCATTCTGCCATAATAGATACTCTTTTGAGGATCATTGTAGTAGAAGAACGTTGAATTCAGTTGTGAAGAATTTGATAAATGGCCATAGATATGGACTTGTGTATTTATGTGTATTCAGTTTTATATGTATTCCACTACATAGCAATGGCATAGGCAGACGCTTGATGGGCCAGTAAATAGTAGAATCCAGTCCACCTGCACGAGAGAAAAAGATCTAAACTTGTAGTTTATGTCTGTAGCCTTATTTGTATTATGGACTCTGTATGCACCATGCACTTGTAGAGACGAACCATGACATGCCCACACACAATATTGTTTGTTCTCTAGGCAGCATACAACGAGGGAAGCTGGACCCCGCAACATGTATAAGTGGGGCCCACCAATGCATTTGGCAGATACATATCAGGCGATGCGACACTCTCGGAGTAGAAGACCCAACTTTTTAGCATTTTATGGTTTTACTTATATTATGGCTTGGTTCTAAGCATACAGAATTAGACTATGAGATAGACCGCATCACACACGCACATCGATGCATGCATATTTTTGTTATTTTGTCGGTGTAGCATGAAACCGTTTCTTGAAGCTCGAGGAGGAAACATTCTACCACAATAAATACTCTTTTGAGGATCATTGGAGTAGAAGAACATTTGATTTAGATGAGAGAAGAATTTGACAAAGTGCTGTAGATATGGACTTGTGGATTTATGTGTATCCAGTTTTACATGTATTCCACTGCATAGCAACAACATAGGCAGATGCTTGATGCTAGATGTCACACACATGCATAATCTTATATTTGCATAGTGTTTGTATGGTGCAACAAGCAAGTTCATCCAAAAGGTTTTTAAAAAGTCAAATGGAAAGGAGGCAATGCGCATAAAGATTTAACGTCATCTTTGAATCCCAGGAATGCCAAATAATTTTATTTGTATTCGCAAGCTTAGAATTATAAGGCATTGTGATTTTTTGTGTATTGTATTCATATAACCATTAGGGTGCGTATGATTTGGTGGGCTAGGCTAAATTGGCTAGCTTTTTAGTCACTTGTAAGTTGTGTCTTAATTATATATAATGTTTTTTTTAAAAAAAACGTTAAACCCTGAACCCCGAACCTCGAACCCTAAAACCCCAAACCCTAAAACCCCGAACCCCAAATCATAATCCTCAAAACCACAAATCCCCAAACTCCATAACCTCGAACACCAAAATCACAAACCTCAAACCCAAAATCTGAAATTTCAAAAATACAAACCCCAACCCCCAAAACCCCCAACCCAAAAACCCCAACCATACCAAAAACCTCAAAACCCTAAAACCCCGAAACCCCAAAACCCCAATCCTTGAACTCCCAAACTCCCAAACTTCTATACCGAAACTGTAATCCCTAATCCCTGAAACCCAATCCTTGAACCCCAATCGCCGAACCCAACCCCATACTCCAAACCTTAAAATCCCAAAACCCTATACCTCGAACCCAAAAATCTCAAATCCCAAATCCCAAAACACTCAAACCCAAAACCCCAAATCTCAAAAACTCAAACCACAAAATTCCAACCCTTTATCACCAAACCCCCTACCTCAAATCCTAAAACTCCAATCTCCGAACCCTAATCTCTGAACCACAAACCCTGAACACCAAACCTCAATGCCCATAACCCAAACTTCATACCCCAAACCCTTAAACTCTAAACCCCAAACACCTAAATCCAAACCTCTAAATCTCAAACACCTAAATCCAAACCTCTAAATCTCAAACACCTAAACCCAAAACCCCAACAAAATCCCAAACCCAAAAAATCCAAAACCCCAAAACCTCAAACCAACAAACCCCCAAAACTCAAATCTCCAATCCCCAATCACTAAACCCCAAACCCTAATTCTCAATCCCCAATCACTAAACCCCAAACCCTAATTCCCAATCCCCAATTCCAAATCTCCAATCCTCAAAACCCAATTTCCAACTTCAATCCCCAAATCACAATTTTCAAACCCCAAACCCCAAATCCTAAAACTCCAAACCTCAATCTTTAATCCCCAATTCCCCAACCCCAACCCTCAAACCCCATCCCCCAAACCTCAAAGCCATAAACCCCAAATCTGAAACCCCAAACCCCTAAATGCCAAACACCAAAACCTCGAACCCCAAAACCCCAAATGCCAAAACCTCAACCCACAAAACTCTATACCCCAAAACTCAATTTCCAAACCACAAATCCCAAACCCCGTACCCCAAACCTCATACTCCAAACCTCTAAACCCAAACACCTAAACCCCAAATCCCTAAATCCCAAAGCACAAAACTCCAAACTCTAAACCTTAATCCCCAAATATATCTCATTCAAGTAGGCTACAAGGAAAATATATCCAATATACAACAACTCCCATTAACCACCTCAGCTTATATAACTTCACACTACGGATAAGAGAATTAAAGATTTTATTAAATATTATAATTGCTTCATAATCTTACTTGGAGAAGTGAAGGAGGCTACTAATTGACAGTTCTCATCAATGTGGATAGATTAAAGAGCCTGAATCGAATTGACCCTCAACATGATGAATTTTATTATAAGATTTATTAATTAGTTGGCCTTAATGAATACATGGAGCCTCATCTTGATGCACCCCATTTTGAATAATAAAAAAAATAAGAAAAATTTATTTCATAAAAGATATTGAGATGAAAGATCCAAAGAGTGGAAAATTATATCTTTATTATGTCTAATAAATTTTTGTAACAGTTATTAAAAGCATAATTAAGATGATGAAATATCATTTAAAAGAAATTCATAGAGATGTTGCTCTGTGTGAAATGTCCAAGAAGATATTTAAATTACTACCTACCTCTGGTGATCATGATTTAAAATCTCCTTCCATGCATAATCATAACACATGCGCTTTAAATGATAAAGAAAAGATTATTAAAATTATTGTTGAGGAAGTGAATGAATACTTGGACATAAAGAAAAGTTTTTATATTATCAAATTATTAGAAAAATATGAGAGATAAAAACTCATATAACTTTCTTATTAATAACCCACATAGGATTATTTACTTTGAGTCTATTGATATATCTAATATAGTCTAAAATACTAATTTATTGTTTATAAGCTACAAAAAGAAAAGGTAATAGAAATGAGATATCTCTATTAAAATACAAGTGATGCTCATTTTTTAGATCTAATTACAAAATAGATTTAAAAGTTACCTCAACACAAATATTTTATTAAAAATAAGAAACGTATGAAATTTTGTATATAATTATGGATGGATGCCAGCATTGATAAGATCATTCACAAAAAGGAATTTTATTTGACTTGCTTCTATAAGATTTGTTATAATTATTCGAACTCAATAGAGTATTTATCAATGAAGGCAGTCATTGTGATCTATGTTTACTTCTAAATAACTGGTAAATAGTGAATGAGCTAGCAAAGGTATCATGCGGGCCGAGTAGCCCAAGAAATACAAATGGAAAGACCCAAATTAGTCATGCATGACCAACAACGGCACAATCAAGATTTATGGATAATTATGATCATGCCAGCAAGAAACATGACTAAAGATGTCAACCAGATTAGGCAGGCTGAGCACAACCCAAGACATTGCACGATTTAGCCATACCTAGCATTGCACACAGGCTCCTATGGGCATGAAAAAATAGGCCGTGCCAGTGTGGCAAGGTCCTTTTGACACCTATAACACATGAAAACCCAGCATGATGGTCGATGTGAGTTAGTTTTTGCATGGCTGGTCAAACCAACTAATTGAATTCTAACTCAAATTAGCCTAAAACAAACCATTCTAGCCTATCCTAACCCGAGTTAGCCTGGTCAAGCCTAACCCAACTTGGCATGACCTAGCGCAACTCACCCAAGAGTCATGCACACAAGCTATGCCGACACATCACAAGTTATTTGATGCCTCTAGGCATAGCTCATCGCGTGTTGGGTAGTGGACAATCATTACTCATGCCATGCAATACACAACCCGTATGTCTGACCAAGTAGGCAAGATCCAAAGGCTCGTAACACATGATCTAAGACTGGGATGGGGACACGGATCAAGGACTCGAAGATCAAAAGGTCCAACAAAAAAAATTAAAGAGTGTAGCCCATGATTGTGCCTAATACGATTTCAAAAAATGTGTCCCTCAAAAGAAAACAAAAGGCATAGCATATCACTTTCACTGCTAACTAAAAAAATAATTTTTTAAGTATATGATGATCTATAACCATCAAATTTGTCGTTAATGGCTACAATAAATTTCTGATGGATGTCAGATTTCAATTTTCAACCCTTAAAAATTATAAAAAAAATTTAAAAATAAAAAAATAAAAAAATCTATTATTACTTTAATCTAGATAAAAATATAAATATAAAATGAAAAATTTTTGAAATTTATTTTCTAATATTCTCTTATTTTCTATTTTTTTATATATTCATTATCCTCACTCTACTCTCCTAAATCTTAGCTAGTCATATTGTGATTACTGAAATTATGAAAAAAAATAAAAAGTGATAATATGATAGAAACTATGGGGTGCATATTTTTCTCAAATAAATTAACAAAACATGCGCCTGGTTATGTTTTTTATTATTTTATTATTTTGTTATTAGATAATATAAAATATTAAATATAATTTAAAAAATAATAAATAATACTTTTAATAATAATGATTTTCATATAAATTTAGATAATAATGACAATCAAAATAAATTCTCATTTGCCTAAAAACCTAAAAGTAGACGTTTCAATAATTTAGACTCATTTTAAGATAATAAAAAAAAATCTAAGGATGTTAAAGACGAATCAATACAATATGTATATATATAATAAAAAAATATTTACATGTAGAAGTGCATATTGATCTGATCACCTAAAGAAATATACCAATCAATACACCAAAAAAAATAATAAATTTAATTCCAAGCAAACCCAAATAAAAAGCAAACTATTTAAATTTAAATCAAGTTCAACTTCATTTATCCCCTTTATACACAACAATAACTTTGAAAAAAAAATATGTTCAATCTGATCAAATCACCAATCTTTTAATTAAAATTTTAAAGGATCCTATAATAGTCAATACTATACAAACATAATTTCAACATACATATTGTATGATTCCTAGGTTGATTAATAAAAATGATATATTAAATTATTATAAGTAAAAAATAGAATTACAAATTAATAAATTTTAAGAATATAATAAAATAATATTTATAATTTTGAATATTTAAACTAGTCATGATGATATACCTTTTACATGTCTCGCCACCCCTTATATAAATTCAAAATAAAATCCTACTAAAAAAATTTTAAATTTTTTAGAATTCTCTACCACTATGATGACTCCATCAATAAATGAGTATATAATGAAAATTTTTAAAAATAAAATATTAAAAATAAAATATTTAATAAAATTTTTAATAATACTTCTAATAATGAGGCAACCATTAATACGTTAATTAGGACTATTAAAAAATATTTATTCAATAAACTTTTTTATATTGAGTATATATACCATGTAATCAACCCAACAACTAAGTAAAAAAAATGTTATTTTTTATCTTTTTGAAAAAATAAAAAATTTTTTAAAATATCCTACATTGATTAGTAGACAAAAGAATTTAGTAATTTAGTAATTCTTTAAAATATTTATTTTTTCATATTGAGTAATTTACTTAAAAAAATAAAATTTCAAATGAATATAAGAAATGATTAGTATTATATTTATCTCATGTTAAAATCATATATTAACTATCAACACATAACATCCTAAGTCAATAATTAGAATAACAAATTTATTATTGACAATTGATATTAAATATTAATTTTTTTTATATAATTACAAATATATACTTATTTGTGCACTCTCACTGTTTACATTACAATTAAGTGCGTATACAACATTATTAATATATTTTAAAAATATTAAAGATAGCACATATTTAGCATCATGTTTGTTACTAGAAAAATCAAATATTTAAAATATTTATTATTTATTATACCTTTGTATTGTTTGGTTATCTATATGAATTTTAGGATTAAGATAAAATGAATAAAATATATATTTATAGCAAAAGATTTCATATATTAATATTTACATATGAATATAAGGATTACCATATGAATAAAATATATATTAATATATTATACATATTTACTTGCATAAACCAAATAAACAAACTAAAAGATTTCATTCATAAAAAGTTAAATGATATTTTACATTTGTAACACTATGTATAATATTTATAGCAAGGGTATGAAAAAAAATATCATTATTAAAAATAATAATTTTTATATTCAATTAATTACGAATAAACAATAAAATAATTCATTAAATAAGAATGAAATATCTCAATAATTAATCATAAATTACTACTTCATCCTTTTTTATGATATTAATAATAATTTAAATACTTTAAATTAATAAAAATTATATCAATTTATCTCATAATATCTAAGATGACCCATAATTTATTGATCCTTATAATATTTAAAATAACATCAAAGTTTATTTTTAATATTTCAATCATTATTATTTCAAATAAAAAAATCAAAACTATAACTAGATATTATAAAAATTATTGCATACATGAAAGATTAAAAAATTTAAAATTCAAAATTCAAGATTAAGCAAAAGAGTTACAAACATATTATGACTTATGAGACATATCTATCGAAGATAATAAAGACTACCACTAGTAATACCTTTCAAACATGTACATGATGATAATCTATAATTCACATTCACACTATTGTACTACAAATATCAATTGATGATAAGGACTCACGCATTTTGAATTAATTTTTTTATATAAAATGCTATTTTTTTTATTTTTTTATTTTTACCAATTATATTTCATGTTATATTATTTATCATATTTATATTATTATTGAGATTTGTTTTTTTCATTAGGATGGTTTTCATTTTCATTTTGTATGAATATAAAATAAAAATTTTATAATATTTTAACTAAACATGTAAATATAAAATTAATATTTTAATATATTTTAATATGAGTATGACTTGACATGACTCAACATGACCCGATAAGAATTTACCGAGCAAAAGACCAAATAAGCGATGCCAAGCTGATTAAATTATGTTATATCATGCTGGCAAGGCACATCATCCATGCCATATAGTGTCTAGCACAACATGATAGTAAGACCATATCATAGAAAAATATGTCATATCAGCATAGCTTTGCTCATTTTACACCTCTAAGACTAACAAACCTAAAAGAAAGAAAAAAAAAATATTTTTGAAAGACAAATGTCAACTAGCATAATTTAATCTTTTAAAACCATAAAATCATTAGTTGGAGCATTGCTACTAGTAGATTCTAAAAATATTCTAGCAAGAAGATATTTTTTAAATGCCATTAATTTAAAAAAGTGAAAAATCAATTACATTGCCATTTGCATCTTGATGCATGTTTTAAAATTTTCAATTTTTAATATGATATTTTTTTAAAAAAATTCAAAGATTAAACTAGGTTTGCACACTTGCATGGACAAATTCATTGTTGATTGAAATAAAAAAATAAAACTAATAGTTAAACAGATGCTTTTGAAAAGAATAATTTTTTTTTTATTTTCAACAACTAAAAATAACTTACAAAACACATACTCCTAGTAAGTTATGTGTTGATTATAAAATTATCCTCATCAAAGTATAAAGTCGAGTATCTTTTAATCTACATACAAAATTTAAAAAGAAAGCATATTTTTTCTTTAGCTAGCTGATTGAAAGATTTAATTTGATAATAATAGTTCATAACAAGTAAGATCGGCAATAAAGAATTTAGGCCTTATTTCGCATCTGAATGTGAACATTATTAAAATTCATTTAATTATATATTCATGATAAAAACTAATACTAAAATGTTAATAAATTTCAAAATTATTTTAAATGATGACTTAATTATTTTAATTTTTTAATCTTTAATAAAAAGATATCAATAAAAAGAATTACTTGTCAAAAAGAAATGTTATTTTAATAGAGTACATAATTTACAACAAGGTATTGAAAGGCTAATATTTAAAGTTAGAGCACTTGCAAATAATCTTGAGGTTGATATTTTTAGAAAGACAAAGAAAGTGAAAGTCCACAAGACAATAAAATATAATGTATACAACAAAAAATAGATATCTAACAAAAACTAAAAAAAAAATTAGTTTCATTATATAATCAAAGTAAATGATTTATAATTAACATACATATAATTTTCAAAATTATAATATATATTATTTGATACTAATATATAATTACTATTTTAAAAATGAAAAAGAGGTCACGGTCATTGTTGGATAAAAATGGAAAAAGATTAACAAAGATAGAAATGATGATTCTGCAATTTCATACAATGATGATTCTGCAATTTCATACAATGATTATTCTGCAATTTCATACAATGGTGATTCTGTGGAAGATCCTAGTAGTGATAATGGTGATTATGTTAAAGAATTAAAGCAATAATAGAGTTGAAACAATGCTAAATTCTAGAAAAAAGATAAAATTAGAAATTATTAACTTATGAGCTAATAAAAAATAATAAATTATTTTATTATGAATTTCAAAATGTTGTTACTTCATTTTAAGTAAATTTATTAATATTTTTCTAATTATTGAATCTCATAATCAAAATCATCATATGGAGGGCCAATTTCGATTCAGGCTCTTAAATTCTTTCATTTGGACGAAAAGTATCAATTAGTTGACTCTTTCACTGCTATAGGTCAAATTTTGGATCAATTATAATATTGAATATAAATTTTAACTTTCTTATCCATAGTGATAAGTTATACAAGCTGAGGCGATTAATTGGAGTTTTTTGAATATTTGATATATATTTTTTGTAGCATACTTGAATGGTAGGCATTTAGGGATTTGAGTTTGAGATTTGGGATTTTAGGATTTTGTGGTTTGGGGTTTGGGGGTTTGGGGTTTGGTGTATAGGGTTTGGTATTTGTGGTTTCAGGATTTGGGGTTTGAGGATTGGGGTTTGGGAATTTAGGGTTTGGGAATTTGGGGTTCGGTAATTAGTGGTTAGGGTTTTAGGGTTTGGGGTTTTGGAGGTTAGGGTTTTGGGATTTGTGGCTTTGGGTGTGGGGTTTTGGGGTTTTGGCACTTGAGATTTTGGGGTTCGAGGTTTGGGGTATAAGGGTTTAGGCTTTCAGATTTGGGATTTATGGGTTTAAGGTTTGGTGTATGGGGTTTGGTTATAGGGTTCGGGAATATGAGGTTAGGTGATCGGGGTTTGGGGTATGGGGTTTGGGGTTTGAAGTTTGGGGTTCGGGGATTTGGAATTGGAGTTTGGGGATTTGGTTTGAGGTTTTGAGGTTTGGGGTTCGAGATTTGGGGTTAGGGGATTGGGGTATTAGGATTAGGGATTGGGGTTGGGGATTGAGGTTGGTGATTGGGGTTTGAGGATTAGAAATTGAGATTGAAAATTGGGATTTAGGGTTTGGGATTTGGTGATTGTGAATTAAGGATTAGTACCCTGAGATGTTTAGGGGTTTGAATATTTGGGGTTTTGGAGTTTGAGGTTTGAAGTTTTGTAGCATTGGGGTTTGTGATTTGTGATTTGGGGGCTTGGAGTTTTGGGATTTGGAGTTTTTGGGTTTTGAGATTTTGGGTTTTTGGTTTTTAAGGTTTGATATTTTGTTGGGGTTTTGGGTTTTGGGGTTTAAAATATAGGGGTTTGGGGTATGGGGAATGAATTATAAGGATTGGGGTTTGGTGTTCGAGGTTTTCAGTTCGGGAATTGGGGTTTTGGGGTTTGGGGTACGGGGTTTGTGGATTGGGGATTGAGGTTTGGTGTTTTGGGGGTTGGGGTCTTCGGGTTTTGGTTTTTGAGATTTAGGGTTTTGGGTTCGAGGTTCGGAATTTTGGGGTTCGAGGTTCGGGATTCAGGGGTTGAGGTTTAGAGGTTTAGGGTATAGAGTATGGGATACGGGGTTTGGGGTTTTTAGGTTTTAAGGTTTAGTGTTTTTGGGTTTTAAGGTTTGGGGTATGGGGTTTGGGATTCGGGGATCGGGGTTCGAGGATTGGTGATTGCAGTTTGGAGATTGGGGTTTGTGGATTGGGATTTGAGGGTTTGAGTTTTGAAGTTTGGGGTTAGGGGTTTTGAGGTTTTGGGTATGGGGTATAAATTTTTTGGGTTTGGAGTTTTTGGGTTTTTGGGTTTTGGTGTTTGGGGTTTAGGGTTGTGGATTTGGCTTTTTGAGGATTTTGGGGGTTGAGGTTGGGAATTTTTGGGGTCGAGATTCGGGATTTTGGTGTTTAGAAGTTTGAGGTTAGGGGTTTATGGTTTGAAGTTTGTGGTTCGGGGATCAGGGTTGGAGTTTGGGGATTAGGGTATAAGGATTATGGGTTTGAGGATTGAGGTATGAGGATTGAGATTTTATGGGTTTAGGGTTTAGGATTTGGGGTTTTGAGGTTTCGGGGTTTAGGATTTGGGGTTCGGGGTTCGGGGTTCAGGGTTCGGGGTTCTGGGTCTAGGGTTTGGTGTTCGGGGTTTAAATTTTTTTTTTGAAAACACATTTTTTTTTATAATTAAGACACAACTTACAATCAACTAAAAAGCTAGCCAATTTAGCCCAATAGGTCAAATTATACGCACCATAATGGTTATATGCATACAATACATAAAAAATCACAATGCCTAATAATAAAATGCATACGAATACAAATAAAATCATTTGGTATTCCCGGGCATCAAAATGGCGCTGAATCTTTATGAGCACAACATACTTCCCATTTGGCTTCTTCTAAGCCTTTTGGAGGAATCTACATGCTGCACCATACAAACATTATGCAAATATAAGATTGTTCATGTGTGTGACATGCAGCATCAAGTGTCTGCCTATGCCATTACTATGTAGTGGAATACATGTAAAACTGAATACATATAAATCTACAAGTCCATATCTACGGCACAATGTCAATTCCTTCCCACGTTTGTATTCAACGTTCTTCTAATCCAACAATCCTCAAAAAAGTATCTTTTGGGGGTAGAATGCTTCCTCTTTGAGCTCCAAGAAATAGCTGCTTGCAGCCCTAACAAAATACCAAAAAATATGAATGCATCAGTAAGCATGTGTGATGTGGTCCATCTTATAGTCTAATTCTGTATGCGTAGAACCAAGACAGAATACAAATAAAACTACAAAATGCTATAAAGATGGGTCTTGTGCTCCCGGGAGTGCCGTGTTGCCTTATGTGGATATGCCAAATGCATTGATGGACCCCACTTATAGCTGCTTTTGGGTCCGACTGCCTTCGTTACATGCTGCACATAGATCAAACAAAATTGTGTGTGCGTGCGTGTCGTGGCACGTCTCTAAAAGTGCATGGTGCATACAAAGTCTAGAATACAAATAAGTTTATAGACATAAACTATAAGTTCGGATCTTTCGCTCCAGTGCGGCTAGTCTTGTCTCCACTGCTTCTTGGCTCTGCTTGGTGATGCTTCTGGATTATGTCGGCTCTCCGATTAATCATGGACCACCCGCTCCTCGTGCTGGGCGATGGCTGGCTAGCCGTCTTTGCTGCCTGATTGGGCTAATGGGCGCCACTCATGGCTACTCCTAGGTCCACCCTCGACCACTCTCCTCGGTCTCGCTGTCGTCCTGGCTTGGTGGAGGTCCTCTCCAAGCTGGTGTGCCCTACTTCAGGCTGCTTCCGGTTACCTGCTGGCCCCACTACAATGTGTACCAAAATAGACAAAAAATATGTGCGCGTGTGTAATGGTCTATCCTTATATGTGCGTGTTGTAGCAGTATAGGGGTTTAGGAGTTTAGTGATTTAAGTATTTAGGCATTTAGTGGTTTGTATGTTTTATTTAAATAATTAAATAAAAAAATATTTTTGTGATTTTTTCTCATTATCAAAGGTTATAAACATTGAAAATATAATAATTTTAAAATTTTTTTCAAATATGAATACAATATTTAGTTATAATAATCTTAATATTTATATATCATGTAAATTCAATATAAACAATTTTATTGATATATATTATAATAATGATCATAAAATATATTAATAAACTATAATTAAAAAGATATATATTAATTAAAATATATTTGTAAAACCAAAAATGATTCAAAATCAAAGTAAAATATATTACTATATAATAATTTTTGTTTTTAAATTTTTGTTCTTTTTATTAGCATACATTTTTTAATGAAAAAATAATTTAAAATACATTTAGTGGTTTAAAGGTTTTATTTAAATAATTAAATAAAAAAAATATTTTTGTGATTTTTTCTCATTATCAAATGTTATAAACATTGAAAATATAATAATTTTTAAATTTTTTTCAAATATGAATACAATATTTAGTTATAATAATCTTAATATTTATATATCATGTAAATTCAATATAAACAATTTTATTGATAGATATTATAATAATGATCATAAAATATATTAATAAACTATTATTAAAAAGATAAATATTAATTAAAATATATTTGCAAAACCAAAAATGATTCAAAATCAAAGTAAAATATATTACTATATAATAATTTTTGTTTTTAAATTTTTGTTCTTTTTATAAGCTTACATCTTTTTATGAAAAATTAATTATTTAAATTATATTAGTCTCACTCATAATTAATTTTGTAATTAATATTTCTATAAAGATAAACTAATAAATAATTAAAATTAATATTTAAAATTATAGTGAATACAAATAAAAATGAGATTTATGATTTATTACTTAGGATATATCAATTTAATGGGTTAAGAAAGTATGGGTTTTGTGGTTTAGGAGTTTAGTGATTTAAGTATTTCTGCATTTAGTCGTTTATATGTTTTATTTAAACTATGAAATAACAAAAAATTTATTTTTATGATTTTTTCTAATTTTCAAAGGTTATAATCTTTGAAAATATAATAATTTTTAATTTTTTTTCAAAAGTGAACACAATATGTAGTTATAATAATCTTAATAATTATATATCACGTAAATTCAACATAAAGAATTTTATTGATAGATATTATAATAATGAAAAAAATATAAATTAATAAAAAATTATTAACAAGATAGATATTATTTAAAATATAATTACAAATCCTAAAATGATTCAAAATCAAAGTAAAATATATTACTAAATAATAATTTTTTGTTTTTAAATTTTTATATCTTTTTATAAGCTTATATATTTTTTGATGAAAAATAGATTATTTAAATTATATTTGTCTCACTCATTATTTATTTTATAATTAATTTTTCTATGAAAATAAAGTAATATATAATTAAAATTGATATTTAAATTTATAAATGAGTATAAATAAAAATGAGATTTATGATTTATTATTTAGGGTATACCGGTTTAAAGTTTTAAATATATAGGGGTTTCGGGGTTTAGGAGTTTAGTGATTTAAGTGTTCAGGCATTTAGTGGTTTATAGGTTTTATTTAAACAATGAAATAACAAAAAAATTATTTTTGTGATTTTTTCTCATTTTTGATGGTTATAACCTTTAAAATTATAATAATTTTTAATTTTTTTTTAAAATATGAATCCAATATTTTTGTTATAATTATCTTAATAATTATATATCATTTAAATTCAATATAAAAAATTTTATTGATAGATATTATAATAATGATATAAAAATTAATTAATAAACTATTATTAAAAAGATGGATATTAATTAAAATATAATTGCAAAACCAAAAATGATTCAAAATCAAAGTATATTATATTACTAAATAATAATTTTTTTGATTTAATATTTTTGCTTCTATTTATAAGCTTATATATTTTTTTGATGAAAAATAAATTTTTTAAATTATATTTATCCCACTCATTATTTATTTTGTAATTAATATTTCAATAAAAATAAACTAATAAATAATTAAAATGACTATTTAAAAGTATAGTGCATACAATAAAAATGAGATTTATTATTTATTATTTAGGATATACCGGTTTAATGGTTTAAATATTTAGGGGTTTTGTGATTTAGGAGTTTAGTATTTTAAGTGTTTAGGCATTTAATGGTTCATAAATTTTATTTAAATAATGATGTAATAAAAAATTTATTTTTATGATTTTTTCTAATTTTCAATGGTTATAACCTTTGAAAATATAATAATTTAAAAATTTTTTCAAATATGAACACAATATTTATTTATAATAATCTTAATAATTATATATCATGTAAATTTAATATAAATAATTTTATTGATTGATATTATAATAATGTTCAAAAAATAAATTAATAAACTATTATCAATAAGATAAATATTAATTAAAATATAATTGTAAACCATAAAATGATTCAAAATCAAAGTAAAATATTTTACTATATAATAATTTTTTCTTTTTAAATTTTTGCTTCTTTTTATATGCTTATATATTTTTTTAATGAAAAATAAATTATTTAACTTTTATTTGTCTCTCTTAATTTATTTTGTAATTAATATTTTTATAAAAATAAACTAATAAATAATTAAAATGATATTAAGATTATTATAACTAAATATTATATTCACATTTGAAAAAAATTCAAAAATTATTATATTTTCAAAAGTTATAACCTTTTAAAATTAGACAAAATCACAAAAAAATATTTTTTGTTATTTCATTGTTTAGATAAAACCTATAAACCACTAAATGCCTAAATACTTAAATCACTAAACTCATAAACCCCAATATCCCTAAATACTTAAACCATTAACCCGGTATACCCTAAATAATAAATCATAAATCTCATTTTTATTTATATTCACTATAATTTTAAATATTCATTTTAATTATTTATTAGTTTATTTTTATAGAAATATTAATTACAAAATAAATTATGAGTAAGAATAATATAATTTAAATAATTTAGTTATCATCAAAAAAACATATAAGCTTATAAAAATAAGCAAAAATCGAAAAATAAAAGTTTTATTTAATAATATATTTTACTTTGATTTTGAATCATTTTAGGATTTGCAATTATATTTTAATTAATATCTATCTTATTAATTTATTTTTTGATCGTTATTATTATATCTATCAATAAAATTATTTATATTGTATTCACATGAGATATAATTATTAAGATTATTATAACTAAAAATGTTATTCACATTTGAAAAAAATTTAAAAAATATTATATTTTCAATGATTATAACCTTTGAAATGAGAAAAAATCACAAAAATAAATTTTTTATAATTTAATTTTTTACATAAAACTTATAAATCACTAAATGCCTAAACACTTAAATTACTAAACTCCTAAACCCCGATACTGCTGCACCATGCACACATACGGATGGACCACGACACACACGCACATATTCTTGTCCATTTTGGTGCAGCATGTGGAGGGGCATGCAGGTCCTGGAAGGTGCCAGAAGTGGGGCCCACTAGCATGGAGAGGGCCCCACCAGCAAGCCAGGATGGCAGTGACATCCAAATCAACAGATGAGATCGAGCAGAGTGATTGGGAGCGGACCCATGAGTAGTCAGGAGTGGAGCCCACCAGCCCGATAACGCAGCTAAGAGGGCCAGCCAACCATTGCCCAACATGAGGAGCAGGTAATCCGTGATTAATCTAAGAGCTGACATAATCCAGATGCATCACCAACCAGGGCCAGGAAGTAGTGGAGTCCAGACCAGCCGCACGAGAGTGAAAGATCCAAACTTGTAGTTTATGTTTGTAACCTTATTTGAATTCTAGACTTTGTATGCACCATGCAGAACCACGACATGCACGCACACACAATCTTGTATGTTCTTTGTGCAGCATGCAATGAGGGCAGCCGAACCCAAAAGCAGCTATAAGTGGGGCCCACTAATGCATTTGGCAAATTCACATCAGGCAACACGGCACTCTCGGGAGCAGAAGACCCATCTTTATAGAATGTTTTGGTTTTATTTGTATTCTGGCTTGGTTGTACACGTACATAATTGGACAATGAGATGGACCACTTCACACACGCACACCAATGCATGCATATTTGTTGGTATTTTGTCGATGCAGCATACAGCCGCTTCTTGGAGCTTGAGGAAGAATCATTCTACTTCAACATATACTCTTTTGAGGCTCATTAGAGTAGAAGAGCGTGGAATTCATAGGTGAGAATGAATTGAAAAAGTTCTATAGATATAGACATATGGATTTATGTGTATTCAAATTTACATATATTCCACCACATAGCAAAAGCATAAGCACCCGCTTGATGCTGCATGCCATACACATGCACAATCTTATATTTGCATAGTATTTGTATGGTGCATCATGCAGGTTCCTCCAAAAGTCTTGGAAGAAGCCGAATGGAAAGGATGCAATGCTCATAAAGATTTAACGTCATCTTTGAAGCCCAGGAATGCCAAATGATTTTATTTGTATTAGTAGGCTTAGAATTATTAGGCATTGTGATTTTTTATGTATTGTATCTGTAGAACCATTAGTGTGCATATGAATTTTAAAAATATGATGCATCATAGTTCTATAATTTTGTGATTTATAATTTTCATAGATATTAATGTTTTTTATGGCCATATAGTTATTGACTTTTAATTTTAAATTCTATAATTTTTAATGTATATATATATTATGTTATTTTTAATTTTTATATTTTTATGATTTAACTAATTATATATAGTAATAATGCTTATAATTTTAATAAAATTTTATTTGGTTATAATTTGATTATAATTGTTATAAAATTATATTTGGTTATAATTCTATTAAAATATTTTAATAAGTTTTATAATATGTGTGTGTGTGTGTGTAGTTTTATAATATACAATAATTTTATTGTTTAAAAAGTGGTTATAAAATTTGAATTTTTTGTATGTGCTGCTGTGTTCCATGGAAGAACAAAATTGGAATTTTAATTTCTAATACAAAAAAACATATTTATTTTATTTTTTGGTATATTTTTTAAATTTGAAAAAAAAAGTATTTTTATTTATAAATATATTCTTAATAGTGATCAAAAACATAAATTTTGTATTATTTTATATACCATTTTAATAAAGTGATTGACATCCCATCAAGACTGTGTGGTATAATAAAAATATTTTTTTATAAAATAACAACAAGAATGAATCAATGGTTTTATTTCTATTGTTTATATAATCTATGTTACATTATTTTAAATAAACCTATTATTTAAAATTTTGCTTCTCCCAAAGTTCATTGCAAGTTGTATGCTTGTGAGAATCTTTTGCATTTCCCTTATTTTGATCATCTATAATAACCAATCTAGTGTCCTAACTTTTCAAGCAAAAACATTAATTCTTGCTGCCTTCACCTTCCAGCTACTTTATTTTTTTATACTAAAAACATTAGTCTCTATATATATACACTTGTATATTTGCAAATAAAAAATGCCATTTTCTTTTGGCATTTCTCTTAATCTTAATTGTTAAACTAAATAGTAGTATTGTCTCATACATGATGTTGGATCATAGAATATGTTTGTAAAAATGAGATTTAACTCTTGATATGATTTTATTGATGCAAACTATCTCTTTTGTTTATTAAATAACTATTATATACATGGCTTATAACTTGCCGCCTATAAATTTTCTCCGCTCTTTCAGCTTACATTGCTTATAACATCCATTAAACCTATTATTTCTAACTCTTCCTCTCCAACATCTATCAAAAATTTGTTCATGCTCTTTTAAGTATTTAAAAAAATGTTTGCTAATCAAAATCACTCTTCTTGAGATCCAATGGCACAAATATAATAACTCTACTCATGTGCATTTAATTAACTTATCGCATAATTTTCTTGCCCTTCTCTATTCATCTTCATCCCTAAAACATATATGGTTTTGCCTTCATAGACAAGCAGCTAATTTTAATGGTGAAGATGTCATTCCTGATTTTTACATAATCATGAATAGCATCTAGAACTATGATTCAACCAAACTTGACCATCCATTCTGCAAATTTTAAAGAACAAATCTCCACACTATGGCTGGAAATATTTAAGCAATAGTTTTATTTAAGAGCTGCGACACTAACACTCATTCCTATCTAAGCAAGTATTATATGCATTAAAAACTAGTATAGCCTAAATTCACATGGGTAAGCAATCATATTCTCAATGGAATTTTATTGATGTCTAAATTAGGCAAACTTTAAGAGTTCTATCTTCCATTCTTGGTGCTTTTGAAATATGAGCAAAGATTATACTAGAACTCACTAAAAAAAATAATATGTACTAACTAATTTATTGCCACAATCTACCATATATTGATGGAAAGAAATGAGTTATATTGAGTAAGAACCCAAAGAAATTTAAATACAATAGTACTCACTTACCTTTTTCATAAATATAGTTATCATTGACTCATTAAATTGAATATTTAACTACTAAAAACCAAGATATGTAAATTATATCTTCATGAATGGATGTGCAATAATATCAAAGTTAGTTTATTTCGTGAAACTATAACTCACATAGTTTTTTTTATACATTTCTATCTCATGACTCCAAGCCATTTTCATACTTTAGGCCTTCTACTTATTTGCTAGTTGTAGACTATCTTGTTCTATTCGTACATCACTATTTTGTATAATAAGAAAGTCATATCACATGATTATTATTTGACCTATGTAGCTATGTCCACCAAAATGTTTTATTTCTTTGGGTGGGTCAACCATGGTCCATACTAGTTAACATATATTGATTCCATCTCACATTGGATTTCTAGTCATTTCTCATATCATGGGCTTTCCACTTCCTCTTTATAGATAGTTGGCTCATTTTGATCTATCATTAGAATGACAATCTATGTAATGAGACATTCAAATCTTTCAAAAGTAGGATGATCTATATATAACTTTCAAAGTATTGTATTTCTTGAGTAGTTTGTTGTTCCCAAAGAATGTGTGAATGATGTTCAAGTACCATATACATTTTATTCTGGGTTTTTGACTTAATTATGCTCAATATCTTTCAATAGTCTGTGACAAAGAATAGTGCATAAGTAATATAAAAAAAATATATTTCTTCATAGTGATTAAGAAAGTATTTGTGGAGTCATTTGGATTCATTGTTTTTGCAAGCATAATATGAAAGGCATTTTCTAACCTAAAATAGTCTTTTAAAGTATGAGTTACAATATTTTCTTCAATATGTATTGCAATCAATGTTAGGATATGTATCACACTTAATTTTTTTCCAAATATTGATTAATAAATATGTAATGTTAGTTGCATATGTCAATATTTTATAGAAGATAACGAGTTAGGTATGTCCCAGATAAAATTATTTCTACAAACTAATTTTTAGATTAATGATGTTTGGATATTTTTACAAAATTATTTTCTTAGTGTAGATGGATATTTGTATGTTAGATATTCATGATGTTGTATCTCTTTCCTAGAGATGACATTTAGATATTTTATATTTAATCTAACATTGGCATGTCAGGAAGCATACCTGCTAACTTAACACCTCATGCAAATATAGACTTATGAATAGTAATTTATCATTATATTCCACTAAATATATAATGATGGATTGAAATAATTAACTATCTATTAGAATATAACTTCAACATCAGCTACTTGTAAGCTCCCAACAAATGTAAGTTAGTATATGCATCAAATTTCACCTTTATTATGATAAAGGAGCAATTGCACTAGATTAAAAAGATAGATCTCAAAAGCAATCCAAATTAATAAATAATTTATCATTAATAAATAATTTTGAATCTTAGAAGCTTGAAATGAATCACCTTGGTGATAAAGATAACATTTTGTTTATAAAATTAAAATAGTTTAAATAATGCTACAAATGAATACAACCAATGTTTTTGATAATTTGAGAAATTACACCAAAGTTTTCAGATCAACCATAGAATGGCCATTACCGTAGTATTTCTACAAGTTGTTGATTACACCTCATTGGAACAATTTTTGGTAATTTCTTGGAAATTCTAATGCTCATTCTTAAAATTAACTTTAGAATGGGTATATGGATCATGTGAACTTGATGATGCCAAAATTTCTTTAATAGAAATAAAATATTTATATGGATCATTAAGGCCATTTTCATTGAAACAAAAAATTAGCATAGATAACATTATAATAAGATGATCAAACTAATGTATTTGGAAATTAATACAATTTTCCATGTGTGATTGTGATGATAATAAAAATTTACAGACATAACTTGCAATGAAAATGAACTCAAAATTAAATAGTGCCAAAAGTTAATTATTGAGTTTTACCCACATTTTCAAACGACAAGTAAAAATTATAAAATTACAATAATTCAATATAAATTACAAAAAAAAATCACAATGCATATTTCATTCCTTCCTATTGTTCTCTTTTATATCAAATGAACTTATCAAAGCACATAGTCTTGATGGGAACTCAATCACTTTAACGCATTGTAAAAAGAAAAATTTTATTAAATTTTAAATTATTAAAAAATGATGAGTGTGAATTGAATTACCCATGAGTTTTGATTCATTAATAATTATTATAAAATAACAGGAAAAAAACTATCTAGCCATAAAAATCATGAATATCTATGAAAATTATAATTTATAAAATTAAAGAACAATGATGCATCAAACATTTAAAATTCATCAATATTATAAAACATTTATCTAGGAAATAAAAATGTGAAATTAATAAAATTTTCAATTTTCTAATTTTAATACTATTGAAAATTTAATATATTTTAATGTTTAAAAATTATAAATTTATAATGAACATCTAGATGTGTTTAATTATATAAAATTACAAGTATCAGCATCAAGAAAATAAAATTGGGTTTTGAAAATTGTTTTTACGAGAAGTAAAAAAACAACTTGACATTTTTTATAATATAAAATTATAAGTAGGGGCATCCAAGAAAATAAAATTGAGTCTCAAAATGTGTTTTTGCAACATATACAAAAATATATTGACTTATTTTATAACATAAAACTATAACAAGTAGGGGCATCAAAGCAAATCAAAATGAGTTTGGAAATGTATTCTTGCAAGACCTACACAAATAGTTTAACTTATTTTATTATTTTATATTATAAGTAGGGGCATCCAAGGAAATGAAATTTTTGTCTGTTTGATAAAGCACTTAAAATGTTCAAATGTTTGAAAATTAAAATTTTCAATGGTTTGAAATTTTAAGTATGTTTAATAAAAAATTATTGGGAGCTGAAAATTTAAAATTTTAAGTGAAAAAATATTGAACATATTAAGTAGATAGAGACCTACTTAATGTTGAAGGCTAAAAATTTTCAACAAATTCTTTTTTTTTTAATTATCATTTTGTTATTTTTTTTCCTTTCTTTTTTATTTTCTCATTCATGCTAGAGTTTAATTTGTGAATCTGTCTTCTCCTCCTCTTTTCTCCACTACCACAAACCCTAATCCTAACCCTCTTTCATGATTAATTTAAGAGAGGAAATAACAAATCAACTAATTGTTCATTAATTTTTGTTTTTATACTAAAAATTTGGATATTTTTAAAGAGTTTAGATTTTATTGGTTATTTTTTAAACATTTTTATTTCTTTATTCATATTTATGATTTATTTATGGATATGCTTGTAGGGATTTTATCTTTTTAATAATTAATAATTGTAGTGAAAAAAAAATTTATTAGAAATTCTATTTATGTTGGATATTATGTAATACAATGATAATAAGGGTAAATATATAAAATATATTAATTTCAGCATTCAGCATTTATAGTTATCAAATAATATATTTATCTTCAGTATTCAATTAACAGTAATTTATTAAATAGTTTTTCAATAAAAATTCAACACTTATAAAATTCAGCCTTAATTTTTCAACACTTAGTTTTCAACACTTAATTTTTTGAGTTTTATCAAATGAACACCTACTTAGAAATAGTGTTCATTTTATTATATTTATAAAGCAACTTATGAAAATATTATTCCTTTAAATGCTTTTGATAAGTTGAAGTCCATATAACTTAATTAAATAAGCTAATTTTTTTTTTCTTGTTTCAACTATGTATTCTATAAGATAATTAATTTAAACCAATATATTATAACTTTATATTATGTTTTAGACATTATGTTATTATACTTTGGATATTTTGAAGTGGTGGTCAAGGTATTATTTGTTCTTTGTCTTGTTTGCATCAATGTGAAATTTATTGGATTTAAAATAAATTAGGTTTGAATTACACTATGTTACTTATCAAATAAATAGATAGTCATAGTAGCACTATAAAAAAAATTATATCCTATGATATTTTATTTTGTGATTCTTTATGAATGTACAACACAATGATGCCTGTAAAGATTTTGTCGACCCTATCTACTCAAAGATGAGTAAAATAACCTAAAACTTTAATAGTAGTCATGTTCATTATTGCGACTTTGTTATATTATCTAATTTAATTAGTTAGTATCTAAAACACTTATTGATGAGGATACCTTATCGATAAAGATCCACAAGTAAATGAGTTGTACAAGTACTAAAGAGGACTTTGATCTGAACATCGATTCACATAGTTTATATCAATAGTTTAGTCAACCAAAAGTGAAACAACATAATTCTAATAGAGAAGATAATTAGGAATTTTGGTATGACTTTTAGACCATAGAGTTTGTCCACTTGATTAATATGATACATGTTAAAATTAATTGATTTATGTTTGGCATGTATATATAATATATATTGGATAATTATTAGTATACTTTTTTTTCACTAATTGATTACAACGTAATTATCATCATTGAGTGTGTCCCAATGATGGTATTCTTGTAGATATCCCCTCTATACTAGCATATAAGATAGTTATCATCATTGAGTTTGTCTTAATGATAATCCACTCATAACTATCTTCTCGGTACTTTACCAGAGAACAACTAATTCAATTCTACTTGAGAATCATTTACAAGCTCATAGCTTTTAGGTAACTCATCAACTACCCTTAACAATTACTTTGTATGTACATTTTTATTCTTTGGCCTTGGGCATATTAATGATGTTGAATTGATGTTGTATTAAAAGCATTTGCACTTTCAGCTTTGTAAGCTCATAGCTTGGGCATATTATGTCTTTGGTAGATACTAAACACACAAGAAGAAAAGGAAGTGAAATGTTACCTAGAGAAGCTAGCATGGACCATAGAGATTAAGGGTTGACAAAATGAAATGATGAAAAAGTCTAGTGACAGATGAAAAATATAACATTATTTGGAAGACAACCAAAGAAATGTTTGTTGATTATTTGTGTATGTGTGAAGAAGTTATGTGATATATGCCTCACATTTTGAGACTGATCCTCCACAAAACCCTCCCCCTATATTTGTGAAAATAGATTAGATTCAGACTTGCTATTGATTTGATTTTTGCAATAAAAGTCATGATCAACCATTAGCAATTGAAATTTCCCTTTATTAAATCATGGTTGTCCTTAAAGCCATGACTTCTAATTTAATAAAGTCATGAAAATCCAGAAATGTTGTAACTTATGACTAATAAAAGTCATAGTGCATGTACTGACTTTTTGCTCGAAGAAGAGCAGAAATTGTATGATTTTAATTCTAGCAAAAAAATTATTTATTGGAGAGCTTAGTTTCGGTGAGTTTTTATTACCTTTCTACCAAATTATTGAGAAGAAAGATTGGTTCCTATTTTTCACACATTAAACAAGAGGGAATGTCTTAGTTTTGAAAAAGTTCTATGACAATTTAGAAAATAGAAAAAAGAAGAGATGTTAATTATGAGGTTGCCAGGTATGTTTTGATAGGAATATAATTAATGAATTGCATGGAATGCCAAAAGTAAGAGATAGCAAATTTTTTAAATCCTTAAAAGTGCGACCCAACTTCATAGCAGTTGTAAAATTTATTAATGAATAGAAATTTCAAGATTACCAATGAAAATTTTAGTTAATGCTACAACTTTGTAAATAGTAATAACATCATTGCCTACGATCACATTAAGCTTCTATTTCTTCAATATCATGGCTTCATCTCTTACCATAACTTTCTTTATTGATTCAACATGTATAATCATGACTTCTTCTGAATCATGAATTTTTTCATTATAGCCACTATCTCTGGATACTCATTCACATATTCTTTGATTGTTGTCTCTGTTATGTCTTTCTCTTCTAGCACATCAACTATCAGCTATAGACTTTCCTTTGCTTGTACTTTTTTTTTTGTAATCTTGAAAAATCCTTTTAAAATTTCTCTATGTTTTTGAATTCAAAAGAAAAAATCAATATAGATTCGAAACTCATATGTGCATCTACCCATGGAGATAGATAATGCGTTAATTTTGAATGTATTTAAAATGCACATTGATAATGAAATAATACATAATAAAGACATTGATGATGATTTTTTTTTTGGGAATATTTGTTCGATGCTGAAGGTGTAATAATTTTATTTATTTCTTTTTTTTTTTAATTTTTAATCCATTTTTTTATTGACAATGAAAATAATTTATTTTAATAGTTGGTTTTATAATTCTTGAAAATTAAGTTTAAGTTACATAAAAATATTGTTGATTTTTTTAAACATATGAAGTTCTTAGAACTACATAAGAACTTCATAAGAAGTTCCTAGAAAATGTTCTTCTTTTTAATGCTTTTGCTAAGATGAAGTTCTTAGAACTTAATTTAATAAGCTAAATTTTTTTTTCTTGGTTCAACTATGTATTATTTAAGATAATTGGTTTAAACCAATATTGTAGAATTTAAAATTATGTTTTAGACATTATGTTATTATATTGTTGGATATTTTGATGTGGTGGTCTAATCTTTATTTTTTCTTTGTTTTGTCTGCATCAATGTTAATTTTATTGGATTTTAAATTCATTAGATTGGAATTTATATGTTACTTAACAAATAAATCGATAGCCTTAGTAGTACTATAAGAAAAATTATATCCTATGATATTTTATTCTATGATGCTTTCAGAATTTGTAACACAATGATGCCATTAAAGAGTTTGTAGACCCTATCTACTCAAAATTGAGCCATATAACCTAAAATATTAATTTTAGCCATGTTAATTATTGCACCTTTGTTATATTATCCAATATTATTAGTTAGATAGTATCTCTAACTCTTATTGGTGAGGGTATATTGTCAATAAAAAATCAAAATTATATGAGTTGTCTAACTAGTAAAGAGGACTTTCATCTTAATATCGATCTCACATGGATTATATTAGTAGTTCAGTAAACCAAATGTGAGACAACACAATTTTAGTAGAGAAGATAATTAGAGATTTCGGTATGATTCTTTGATCCTAGGATTTTTCCACTTGATTTGTATGATACATATTCAAATAATGTGATTTATATTTGGCATGAACATAGAATAAATATTTGATAATTGTTAGGATATTTCTTTACCCTAATGACACACAAGGTAAATATCATCACTAAGTCTATTCCAATGATGGTCTCCTTATTGTTATCCTCTTTATTCTTCACCTTTTAGATAACTCATTAACTGTTTTTGATAGTTGCTTTATATGTATATTCATAGTATTTATATTTAGCTATCATAAAGAACAAAGATTGATGTAGCTTTAGAGCATTTGCACTTTTAGCTTTGTGAGTACTATACTCCCATAATTAGTATTTGTTTCCCTCAAATCTCACTAGTGGAAACAATATGAGTGAAAGTAATTCAAATGGCCATCACTACCTTTTGAATCACTATAACTCTTGTATATATTGTAGATTACATATCAATGTCCTCCAAAGTGATACTATGACTCTCACACTAAAGATATAGCCCCTAAGAGAATGTTCTATAAAATATTCACAATCAATCAAGGATCCATTCTTCTAGTGTATGTACAATAGAGTGACATTTAAAATTATCTGTGCATTTAATTTTGTAAGCATTATATTCAAAATGATTAACATACCTAGATTTTTGGGTTTACCATATAGATTTATATCATGCATCATGGTATAAAGAGTTGTCACTTCCTTCATATCATATGCATTAGTGAGCTTCATAGTTTACCTCTCATTATCCTTTATGACAACACGCACAAACCCACAATAGTTATAACCCTAATTCAAGTTCAATTTAATCACTATTTTTTTTAGTTTTTATCCCACGACATAAATTAAACACATACATTAATAACAAAAATTATATACATCACATAAACAATATTTACAAAAACCCTAAACACCAGCTCAACCTTATATTGAGGAGATATTTATATTAGATACAAGAAAAGAATTCTCATGAATCTCAAATTCCCATTAACATCGCTCATAAGAATCTAGGGCATAAACCTTAATCACATGTTATTTTGACTTATTTTTTGATTCCTCCCTAGATAAGGGTGTTAGAGTATCATGCCGCTCAACTTTAAAGATTATTTTTTTTTACTTCCCTTGCTTGTTCATGCATCTTTTCATATTGTCCATAAAAGTGGAGAAGAAAAGTCTTGCTTGGATTTTTTTTCATATTGTCTCCTCTTTTTGCTTTTAATCCTTTTAATTCTAGTATTTATCAAAGTAGAAAGTCACATCTTTAAAAAAATATCATGATTTTTATCTTTTTATATTAAGCTCAAGGTCACAATTCTAAGAAGTTATCATACCTTTGGATGCTTTTTAATCTTTTCATAAATCAATGTCGTGGTGCTGGTAAGTGTCCATAACTTGTGTATTTTGTCTCTATAACATAAATTTATCATTTTGTTAATAGGTTGCGACTTTGATCTTTCTTTAGCATCAAATGGTTGTGGCACTCAGAATTGCCATGATTTTAGTTTTGGCCTTTTGTATGCCTCAAATTGCTATAGTATCAAGAAAATCCATGGTTTTAGTAGTGACCTTTTTTGTGGATTAGACCACCATAGGGATGAGCAAAGGCCACAACTTTGTCTTTGGTCTTTATTATGAAACAAATAGCCATGGCACTAGGAACCAGCCATGACTTTAACCTTAATTTTTTTAGAATCACATGGTTGTGATGCTGGAAAGTGGCCATGACTTTTGCAATTAGCCTGTACCAAGTTGTCATTTGCCTTCATTTGAGGGCAGGATTCATTGCCTTGCAAGTGGTCATGCTCAAGTAATATTATCTGTAATATTATATGTCCAAAAATCATATATTTGGATAAATGTAATAGCTTTGGACTACTTTGTAATTTTGTATATCCCAAGAGTCATGGCTTTGGGAAAATATCATCACCTTGACTTGAAAATATAAAACCCATTTAAAGAGAAAACCATAAAACTATGAAATAGATATGACTTTAGCACAAGTGGGATACTTAGTTACTATGATATGAAAATAATATAATAACTATTAATTTATTATGAGATAAATATGATTGTGACTCTAAGATAATATCAAAACTAGAAATAAAGTATTGCATAGTTAAAAGATTGTGATAAAGATATGATAGAATAGTGATATACAAATATTATTATGACTAAATATATAGAGTTTCATCCACGAACATATGCCAATCTACATGGATGAGTCCATACATCACCATGTCATTATTTCTCTCCAAAAATATTTAGTTTTATGATTATTCATTAAAATCCACAAAAAAAAACTCCTAAGTGATGAAATTGATTGAATTTTAACCCATTTTTATACTTATATATCATCAAGTAGCACTACAAATATACTAAAATATTTGATATTTTATATATAAAATAAACTTTCATAATAAAACTATTATTTTTCCACAAATAATAACTTTTCCCTCAATAAAAATAATATTTTCATCATCACAAACAATGATTATTTTTCTATGACTAGGTTAGAGTATCAGAATGTCTCTAGCTAGTGGGGCAACTTATTTTCTTTTTTGGATATATTGATAGTCATGGTAAGGATTAAGTCCATGATTTTATCTATGAGTAAATTATGTGTGTATAATATTTCATGTGATTGGTAGGCAATATTTATTACATTACACATGAAAAAAAAATTCTTGGTTTGACATCTAAATAGTGCTACATTTAATATTTGTAGTTAGATCATGAGTACTTTCTCACGTTCATTAGTGATCTCTACAGTCCATGCTAGTATTTAATTGCATGGTTTTACTTTTTTCTTTCTTGTTTCTTTTTTTCATTATACATTATTTGCACCTCCTTCTTTGGGCCTTTCCTCCTTGGATCCCTTGACTTTAAAGAATGTCATGATCTCTTCTTTAGTTCTATCCTTTTGTTGTGGTGTTAAGCATGACTATGACTTTTTCTTTTCACTCTTATTGCCCTATTTCTTTCTGTATCACCAAAGCCATTGCATTGTGCTTGGCCATCACCTTGTCATTTATCTCCTAATGCATAATTTTTTTTTGTAGCACTAATGTCACATAATTATGCTTAGTTGTGGCTTTGTTATTGAGATTCTAGTGGGTAGTTTTATTTTTGTAATACCAAAGTCACAACATTGAGCACGGTTGTGGCATTGTCATTGATCCCATGATGGGTATTTTTTTTTTGCAACACCAAAGTCACAACATTGGGCACTACTATGGACTTTACATTGTTCTAATCTCCAAAATTTTTCTTTCAACCATTTAATACTTTATCTTTTATCCATTTATGTTAAATTCTGATCTTTTTTTCACTTCCTTATAATGGCCACATAAAGAGTATAGAATATTATTTCAAAAGGACCATTTCTTCCTGATTTTAACTTTACTAAGAACAACTTCAACCAAAAGTTAAAAACTAATGCTTTTCCCCAACTTTGAAATCTCTACTTTGCATAGTTTTATCAAGTCATTATTTTGTTTTATCTTTATAAAATCATGAGTTGTTATTCACTTCATTTCTCAACTCTTTCAATTCTTTTATTGTAGAACCATCCTTTCTTTTGTATCCTTCAAATCATAATGGAACTTTTCGATGGCTCTCCATGCTATATGTTTGAGTTCAACTGCCAATTAACAAGATTTTCCAAATATGAGTCGAAAAGGGGATATTCCAAATGATATCTTAAAAATAGTTATAAAGGCTCATAGTTCCTCATCCAAGCATAGATACCAAGCTTTTTAGCCATATTAATCATCTTTTATAATATTTTTTCTCCTAGTTTGAGATTTTTACTTGTCCATTCATTTTTGGATAATGTATTAGTCCCTTTCTATGCTTAGAGTCATGCTTTTTAAAACATACCTCAAGTATCCTATTATAGAAATGAATTACTCCATCACATATGATACATCATGATGCTTTGAATCAGAAAAAAATATTTTCGCATAAGAACTCCAAAACTATCTTCACATTATTTTTATTCATTGATTTTGCTTCCTCCAATTTTCATGCATAATATACTGCCAATAAAATATATTCTTTTCCACAAGATACTAGAAAAATACTAATAAACTTAATTTTCCAAACATCAAAAATTTCCACTTCTAGGATAAATTTTAATGGCATTTCATGATATGCTTCCTAATCGTTGGTATCTATCATATCATGTTGCCATGTTTTGGCATTCTCATAATAATGTTGAACAACAAAAACTAACTTTTAAAATTTTATGAGTAGTTTTGATTCTCTCAAAATATCTTTCATATGGGGAAGAGTTGAATTCGAGGGAAATCAATAATTGTTCATATATCTTCATAATCTGATTAGTGTATCTTTTGAATAAAAGTAGATCATCATTAAGATAGTTTTTTCGCATAGTGAATAAATTTTTGTTGATTTGACATGAAAAATGGGGGTAATGCACCACATGCTAAATAGTTAGTAGAATTAGCATATCATGGAAGTTGAGTATTTATGATGATAATTTGCTCGTCCAAGAAGTTTTTTGAAATTTTAGTTTCTTCAATTTGTTATCAATGGATTCCAAATGCAATAAATGATCAGCTATCTATTATCACTTCTCGTATTATCTCTGATTTTAAGATTAATTTCTTAGAGAAAAAGTATTTATCTTATAAGCTTCGGTTTACCTTCTTTATTTCATATCAAATAACACGCAACTATATGATATGAATAAATCACCATATTTGCCCCAAGGATGTATGACTAGAATTTATTACATGAGAAAACCATGGCAAATATTTCATTTCCCATTATTTTATAATTTACTTGGACTTTATTCAAAGTATGACGGACACATGAAATTTTTCTAAAGATTTTATCTCACTTTAGTCCTAATACATCTCCAAAAGCATATGCACATGTATCACACATAATAAAAAATAATTATTCTCATCATGGTATGATCAAAATTAGTCTTTTAGCTAATTTTTTCTTCAATTCTTTAAAAGCATTGAAGCATTATTGATAAAAGGAAAATATCATATCTTTTTCGAATAACTTGCATAATTGTTTGTCATTTTTGAAAAATTATGGATGAATTACTAATAAATTCCTAATTTTCCAAGGAAACTTTTCATCTCCTTGAATTTCATTAGGTATCATATGATTTTAATGATAGACACTCTGACATCATCAACCTCCAATCCTCTAGTGGAAACTAAATATTCCAAAATTATCCCCTTGTTAATCATGATGTGATAATTTGCTCAGTTTAAGATGATATTCTTCTCCTTGCATATTTTCAATACAACTTCTAAGCTATACAAGTATTTTTCAAAAGAAACTATATAAATTGAGAAATTATTCATGAATATTTCTATAATATTTTAATTAAGATCGGAAAAGATGACATTCATACATCTCAAATACGTGGTCAATATGCATTACAAAGATTAAATGACATTCTCCTAAATACATATATTCCATATAGGCCAGTGAACATTGTCTTTTCTTTATCTATCAGATCAATCAATATCTAATTATAATTTGAATATTCATCCAAAAAATAATAGAAAAAATGAGAAGAGATTTTATCTAATATTTGATCAAAGAAAGAGAGTGAGTAGTAATCTTTTCTTATTTCTTTATTCAATTTTCTATAATCAACACATCATATCCATCCTATTAATGTTGAAATCTCTTCATCATTTGTCAACTTCACCACCTTTAACCCTTCTATTCTTTGGCAGAAGATGTATTGGGTGCATTCATAGACTATTAGATATAACATAAATAATAACTACCTTGAGCCATTTCACAATCTTCTTTTTTATAATATCTTTTATGGTTGGATTCAATTATCTTTGGTGTTTAATAATTAGTTTCTTATCTTTCTCCAAAAGGATCTTGTGCACACATATCGATAGCCTCTTTGATATCATCTAGTGACTATGTGATAGTATCATCATTGTTTTTTATTAGATTTACAACTATGGTTCTCATACCATTTCATCTTGATTTTCCCATTCTACTAGTATTTGACCTTCCTCGACAACAAATTTGTTATCCAATTCTCAAAATTTGCCCCCTTAGGTCTTAAGGTCTACTTTTTCCATAACCATGGGTAAAATCAAGATATCCCCAGGTACTATTTTTTCAATACCCCCACATGTGAGATGTTCATAGATTCCATTTGATTCTTCCTAGTTCTTCTAAAATGATAATTATCATCATTAATCTTTTGCTTTACCTCCATAAGAAGTATATTGATATATTCTTTGAATGATTTGATGCACATGAATTTTTGGTTTATTATTTTATGTGTACCTATGTGTTAGGTCAGCCCCATTTTTTTTGTTAAATACATGTTTGAAAAAAACATACATGATAATGCAAAACAAAGAAATTCCATTTTCCAAATAAGATAACAATATAAGCTATTGGATTTGAAAAATCATAAAAATAGCACCAACAAAACCACTAAAAAAGAATTACTATTTCTCAAGAATAATTATGTCAACTCATATTGACTAATCAAATAAAATAATTCCAAATAATAATACCAAAACTTGTTGCAATTTTATTATACTATCCAATTTTATTGATAAATATTTTTTTAAACTCTCATTGGTGAGAATATCTCATCAATAATGTCCAACAAGTAATTGAGTCATATAAATAATTAATAAGATTTTTAGTCAAATATCAATCTTACATAGATTATGTCAGCATTTTGGTCAACTAATAGCAAGACATGACAATTATAGAGGACAAAATATTATGAATTTTATTCTAACTCTTAGATCATAGGATTTGTCTACTTGATTTGTATGATGCTTGTTCAAATAATTCAATTTGTATTTGAGATGGATACAAAATAAAGGTTGGATAATTGTTATAGAAATCATCTTTACCATAATGACAAATAAGGTTACCACCATTGAGTCCATTCCAATAATGGTCTCCTCAGAGCTACCCTCTCAGCACTTTTTCATTGAGATAATAAATTATTCCTACTCAAGAATCATTCAATATTTCATCACCTTTTATGTAACAAATCAATTTTTCTCGATAGTTTCTTTGTATGTATATTCTTATTCTTTAGTCTCATCTATCATAAAGATGGAATAATATAGTTTGATAGTATTTTCCCTTTTTACTTCATGAGTATCATACTCACATAAATTAACACATTGTTCCTTCAAATCTTATCTAAGGGAACCATATAAGTAAAAGCAACTCAAAGTGCTATCAACACTTTATGAGTCATAATCATTCATGCATGTCTAATGGATTACATATCACATTTCTCAATAATAATAATATGACTTTATTAATAAAGGTGAAACATTTAAAAGAATATTCTATAAAATATTTACAATCAATAGAGAATCAGTTCTTCTATTACGCATACAATGGAGTCGCATATAAAATTAGTCATGCTTTTAGCTTTGTGAGCATCATACTCATATCACTAACATACCTAAATTTTAGATTTTAATAAGATTAATCTCATGCATCATGGTCAAAATGGATATCAATTTCTTCATACCAAATGAATAATTAATCCATATAAATAACTGTAACCCATCCACCATGAAGATATACACAAACCCATTTATAATTATAACCCTAATTTAGGTTCTATTAAATCACTATTTCTATCAATTTCCATACTAAAGCATTATTATAACATATCCATTAATAACAAAGAGTTCATATGTCACATAAACCATAATTATATAAACCCTAGATCTTAATTCAGCCTAACATTATATAGAGATTCATATGAGGTACAAGAGATAAAAGTCTTATGAATCTCAAGTTCCTATTAATAATTCTCATGAGAATATCGGATACAAATCCTAATGCCTTGCTATTTTGACTTATTTCCCAAATCCACCCAAGAGAGGGGGGTTTGAGAATTTTCTTGCTTGAGATCTTCTAAGGATAATGAAAATACCATCTATGATTGTTATTGCACTTTTCTTTGGTCTAGAAAAGTGGGGTAGAAGAGTCAAATTCATGATTTTTTTTGTATTGTCTTTTTTTTTTTTGCTTTTATATGTTATAAATCGGACACTTCTCCACGTAGAAATTCATAGTTTTGAAAAAATGACATGATTAAAATATTGTCTCTTAACCTCAAGGTCATGGCGTTGGATGCCTCATAATCTTTCTATAACAAAAATTTGTGGCACTGGTAAGTACCTGTAATTTGTTCATTTTGTTTCTCAAACACAAAATCAAGGCTTGGTGAATGTGATGTAGCTTTGGTCTTTCTTTGGCATGAAATGACAATACCACAGGGGAATTGGCATGGCTCTAGCCCTGGTCTTTCTTGCATCTCAAGTGGCCAAGGCATTGTGTATAGGCTAGAGGTATAAACTGAGGTAGGCTAGGCCAGCACGACACGAGACACACCATGATTTGGCCATGCATGGCCTGGCACGACATGAGAATTTTCCGTGCCCGTGCCCTTGCCGTGTCTGTCCATGGCACGAGCCATGTCATGCTGTGTCGAGGCTAACTGGACCTTGTGCCATGTGTGGCCCAACATGGTACCATGGCCCTTTGGCATGGTACCTCGGCATGACCAAAGAAACCGTCCCAATGGCAGAAGCTAAGCCCGAAGGTTCCATAAACTACTTGGGCCTGTGTCTGATTCCACCCCCCCTCCCTCCCTAATGTTTATGATTTTCAAAAATATTATTCTCACACTCTCTCAAATTTCTCTCATAATTTCTTTCTCTTAGAAATTTCAGCTCAGCTTTTCGAGACTCACAACTCGAGCTCGACTTTGGAAGTTTGAATTTTGGTGCATGTGCTTTACCTTTATACTGTTTATGGGTATTTTTGTTTTTTTAAATTATTTAACTAAAACTCTTAACTTAACATAATAATTAATATTTAAAAAATAATTAATTTTTTTCATTCTTTCTCTCTCTATCTAAAAAAACCAAAAAATGACTAATACTAATGAAATTAATTTAAATTTAGAAAATAAAAATCTTACACAAAGGTCGTAGGCTACTAAAACTATTGTTTCTCCGGTCGTCTCGCCCCAAACATCTAAAAAAACTAGGACTTTTGTAGTTTGGACTCATTTTAATATAATAAAACATAAAAATATTAGGGGTGAGGAAGACAAAATGGCACCGAGAATATTGTAAGAAAATTTTTACTTGTAAGAGTGTGTTTGGGACTGGGCATCTTAAGAGGCATGCCGAAATATGCACTAAAAAATATGGTGCATTAGATCCTAGCCAAACTTAACTTAAGAGTGCAGTCTCAAAGTTTACCCCCTTTATATATCGCATCGAGTTTGATAGGGAAAACATGACCAAACTTATTACCTTGATGGGTCTTTTGATCAGATTTTCGGAAGATCCAAGGGTAGTGAGCATCATGTATACATATTTTCAGCCTGCTTATAATAGAATTCCTAAGTCCACATATAGGAATGACATACTAAAATTATATAAGTTAGAAAAATAAATAACAATTAATGAATTTATGGTATATAGTGGTGTCCGTGATATCTGATATCTAGACTAGTCACGATGATTCATCTTATGCATGTCTCAATGCTCACTATATAGATTTTAAATGGACTATGAATAAAAAAAATTTTAGGATTATGTGAGATTCTCTATCCTCAAGATGGCCCCGTCATTTTTGAGTATATGATGATCTTTAGAGAATATAAAATTCAAAATAAAATTTTTAGTATCGTATTCAATAATGCATCTAATAATGGAGTAGCGATTAACATGTTTGTTATAAATATTAAAGACAGACCATTAGAAGAGATTTTTCACATCAGATACATGTGTCACGTGATTAACTTGATTGTACACGTGGGTATGAAGGTGTGTTCCCCTGCTTTGGATAACATACGTAAGTCACTAAAATACATTCGCACACCTAGTAGATAATAGTAGTTTAATTGTCTTTGTTTGTCTATGAATCTTAAGAAGAAATTCTAATCAGATGTGAGACACCATTGGAATTACACGTACCTGATGTTGGAGTCATGTGTTGCATACGAACATGTGATATCTGACTACAAAAATAGTAAGAGTGATGAACTTTTTATTGATGATATTGACTAGGCTACAAAAATTTCATTTATGAAATCCCTAAAGATTTTTTATGACACAACGAATATGTGTTCGTCAGTTTATACTTCCATGACTTGCATTGCACTCAAGTGCATATGCAACATTAGAAGTATTTTTATGAAGTATCGAGCGGACCCGATGCTTAGCCATATGGCTGCAGAGATGGAAATCAAGTACTTAAAGTACTGGTCCACCATTTCATCTCTTTATTGTCTCGCTGCATGCATGGACCCTAGGGTTAAGGTGGAAAAGGTAGATAACACCCTAACTTACATTTCCTCGTGCATGAACCTAGAAAACCCACCTGAAGTGTTCATTCATGAGAAGTTGACTAGCCTTTTTACATACTACGATACTAGGTATGGTGGTAGTAGTAGTGAAACTTTGAGTACAGACATGGATACCATATTCGGAGAAGTGATTTTTCTATTCAGTTAGCGAGGGGGAACGATGAAGTATGCTGTTGAATAGGAGTGAGCTTTCTCAGTACTTAGATACTAATTACTACTCAATCCTATCACAAGCTGATACTAAGAATCTTGATATATTGTAGTGATAGAAATCATATGAGTCCACATTTCCTGTGCTATCTAAGATGGCATAGAATATACTGACTCCTCCGGTGTCGATCATAGCATTAGAGTCTGCTTTTTCTATTGCAGTGAATGTGATTTCAGATTGGAGATCGAGATTATGTCTACATATTATTGAGGCTTTAGCATGCATGAAGGATTGGAAGGATTCGAGGTTTAGAATCTAGGATCGTGCTGGGATAGGGACTACAACGAAAGCAAAGGAGTTGATTACTAATGATGATCTATATGATAGTAATTTTGATGTTGAGGTTGAGATTGATAATGATACGCCGAAGAACGATTGATGAGGTTGCCACTTGATGCATGATGATTAAGAATTGTGGGATTGTGACACACTCATAGTGACACTTATATTACAGTTATGCTTATGCTTATGATTTTGAGTTATGCTTGATTCTTATTTTTGATTTTGATGTTTTGTACGCATTTTTTTACATTGTATTTGTTTTGGTTTAAGTCTTTGGCTTTGTGGTTCTGTAATTTTTGTTAGAGAGATTTTGTGTTTATTTTATTTTTGTGTTTAAGAATTTCATTAAAATTATAAAATTTAATTCTAATAAATTATAATTTAAATCTATTAATCTAATTAAAAATAAAAATAAACTTTATAACTTTTCAAAAATTTTCAATTTAGAATTTAAATATTTTTAAACATTATCTAATTTATATTTTATAATTACATAAATATTGTAAACAAAAAAAATTATTTTTTAAACTGACCTGTGTGGGCCTGATCCGACATAGTAAACAATTAGCTGTGTCGGTGGGTCGTGCTGGGCCTGGCCCGAAAAAACCATGACAAGCCATGCACGGCAATGTACAGTAAACATGTCATGCTTGGCCTAGCACGGAAGCATGATTGGACAGCCTAAAACCGTACCACGGAAACCCGGCACAGCCCATTTGACACCTCTAGTATAGCCACAACTTCGGCCTTGATCTTTTTTATGGATCAGATGGCCAGAATGTTGGAAAGTCGTCATGACTCTCTTTGGTCTTTTTTGTGGATTAGATGATTATGGTGCTAGGAAGTGGCCATTGCTCTGGCCTTAGTCTTTCTTTAGAATAACTTAGTTGTGATGTTGGGAAGTGACAATGACTTTGGCTTTTAACTTATACATCCAAGTCACGACTTTGCCACCGCACAATGGAAATAGTCATGGCTTTGGATAAATGTCATGATTTTGTACCAAGAAGTGATGGGTCTTTAATTTTATATTTCCTAAAAGTCAGCTTTGAAAAAAGGCTATGACTTTAATTTGGAGAACAAAACTTTGGTAAAGAGAAAACTATGATGCTGGGAAATAAATATGACTTTTAGAATAAGGAGGTACTTGGCTTGGTTACTATGATGTGAAATTATTAAGGTAGTCTTTAAATTATATATTACGAGATAAATATGGTTTAAATTCTAAGATAATATCATAAACAGAAATGAAGTGTTATATAGTTGAAAGATTATGCTAAAGATGTGATAAAGTCATAACATTCAAAGATTATCATGATTAAATATATAGATTTTTGTCCAAGAATAAATAACAAAATGACTTCAATTAGCCAACATATCACCAAGTCACCAATATATCAACAAAATATACAATTTCATGAATTTTATCAAATTCTACCAAAACATTAAAGTCATTAAATTAATTAAATTCTAACTCATTTTCATACTTACACATCATCTAATATCACTCCGAATAATCTAGAATATTCAATATTTTACATCCAAAACATTCATCTCTCATCAAAACTATCTATTAGAAAAATCAAATTAAACCCTTTACTCCATGATGCAAAACATATAGTATTATTCCTCTAAATCTCTTGGATCAATTTATACAATGAAGGTTTATTAATTCACTCTAACTTAATCAAGGTTGAAAAAATTTAGGACATTAAATTTTTGGTATATAAATTATTAAGCATTTTGATCAATTTTGAAATGATTAATAATTAATGGGATAGAAAAGATTTTTATACTAGCAACTTAGATTCAAAACATCGTAGATGAATGAAGTGTATTACATTGTAATCAAACATAGAAATGTTTGATTGATAGACTCAACATATAATTACATACACATGTGGCTTGAAACTGATATCAATACTCAACATATCATTACATATCATTACATACATATGAATATGAATTGATTTATTATGACATAATAAATGATAAATTAAAGGTGATGACCTTGATTTTATTAGAAATTATTTTAGTCTAGAATTCAACACATCATGACATGCTCATTGTCAATGTGAGATGGAGCACAATGATTCATCAACACAATGGTGATTTATAGAAAGAAACTTAAGAAAATAATGTACTTCTAGAAACATAAATCACAAGTTTTATAAGTTTAAGATAAATTTTGAGAGTAAAAAAAATATTATAAATTGGAGATATATATATATATATAATAATTATTCATCAAATAAAAATTTATTTTAATTACAAAATTTTAAAGTATGTGCTACATGTATAACTATAGCATCACTCTTGAAGACATAAAAGTTGGCTTATGTAAGAAAAATTAATAGAACCAAATTTTTCAACAGGAACAAGAATTTTATGTGTTTGATTTTTTGGGATGTTTAGTTTAGGAAGAATTCTAAGAAGCAAGATTTTAAGAACAAACATTTCCAATCATCTGGATGTCTCACGTGTTAAATTGTTTTTTTAGTCCACAAAAATGAAAATTCTATTTCTTTGAAACCCTTCCTTTAACAAATGTGTTGTATTCTTCTTCTCTAGTTATTTAATTGGAGAAGAATGGAGAGATAGAGATAGAGAAAGAAAGTGAAATAAAAAAAATTGTGTTTATACACAACAAGATTTGTAATTCCCTGATTCTCATTCGCAATAAATACAAACATTTTGATTTTATAGTGATATGTCCAAAGTCACATTAGTATTCATAAGTATCTCCATGTGTAGAAAATATCACAAAAGATCACTTACATATCTGAACTATGTTTATACCTTCAATAAAGTTTCTTCTTTTGACTTTGTCTCAATGCCTCTTTATGGCATTGTATGTCATATCCTAGTCGAGTTTGGTGACAATATTTATAAAACAAAATCACATACACTTAAAGATCTTACACAATCTCATTTATGGTGAAAATATTTTTCTTTCACCATCTTTGATATATTTTATATGATAGATTTTGATTTTGATGGTGCCGTGTCTTATAGATTTCTAATGCATGATGACTTATTAAATACTCAAGCAATTCATATTTTCATACAAATTAATTTTTAAAGAGTAACTGCTTTGTTATTTTTATTATACAAGTTTTATACATTGTTTCTAAAATGAAGCTTTAATTGTTAGTGATTTTCTTTTGATGAATAGTTATCAACTTCATAAAGTTTTCTTATTGTTTATTTTTTTACTTAATCATGATCCTTTGTGTCTCAAGATGTAAACTCTTCTAGCTTATAGCTCAACCATTTAATAAAAATACAAATCTAGACATTATTCAAAAATCATACTTATCATTTTGTAAGCTAATATTTATGTATTCTTTTTCACCTCCACATGTCTAGAACATATACTTATTGCTTTTAAAATATTTAATGATGTTCTTGATATTTATCTAAATTCTTTTAAGTTTCACCTTTTTTTAGCATCTTTTGTATGTACATACTTTGATTGAGGCCAAGCAAACTTTTTTATCTTTTTCTATATATACTTCCACCTAAAGTATTGGGAGTTTCTCCTAAGACCTTAATAGAAAACATAACTCCCAAACCATGTCTTGAAAGATTTTAACATTGTGATGTCATTCCCGATGAGATGTATGTCTTCCATATATGACTCTAGGATGACAACAATACTCTCATTTACTTTCAAAAGGGCATATGGCTAATGCTCATGAATGATGCATCCAAACTTATTGATTATATCATTAAAACAAAGATTGTGGGTATAAGAAGCTTGATTTAATCAATTAATCGATTGGTGTATGTTACAAAATTAACTAAGATTTTTAGGATGATGAAACTATTTAGCTATGCTATGTATAATTTTCTAGATTTCCAACTTGGAAAGAAGTACCCAAATTTTTTTTCCAGATTTCTTAATCATGTTTTTGATGTCGAGTGGCACCCCTGACCCATGCATTTCAATGTATAGAATATAAGTGGGAGGTGTATGCACCTTGTACGTATCATGTTTCTTGTTTTTCCAATTATTTCACATATTCATATCTAAGGTGCAATCTTTCCATTTAAAACACATCTACACTCCACACTTTAAAGCCTCAAAGCCCCTAGTAACAAAATATTCCAATTGAAATATTAGATGCTCATATACAAATAAAAAAAATTAATATTATTTTGCAGAAAACATGAAACCACCGTTACTTCTATGATTAATTTGAAAACATTATTGTCTATTAAAATTTTCAAAAAATTATAACAAACTATGTAGTACATTTTCATTTTTCTTTAATCCAATGAGATGTAATCAACAATAACTAATTCATTGGTAGCAATATTAAAACTATTTTAGGGTTTTCAAGATTAAAAATTATTTATTTGTAATAAATTTAATATTCATTTTAATTTATGTTTTTTTAAAATCTATATTCGTTGAAAAGCTAATCTCAAATTTTTTGATACTAATTGTTAAGCTAAATAGTGAACTCTCAAATGATGTGCAATGATAGAACGTGTTTGCATCACTTGTAAGATCTAGCTTTATTATATGATGCAATTGATCCATCATCACAATAGTGTTGTACTTGATGCATAATATATATAGTGTTACCCCAAGTTTGAGGTTGCTCTCAATATATTTGTGTTAATTAATTGCTCCATCTTTGTTGATTTACTAGAAATAATATACTTTGCTTATAACATGCACTATTTATTGTTATGATATCTTCTAGCTTACAACACTATCATTCAAGCAAACACATAGCTAGAATATTAATGTGAATCATACTTATCAATTTGGAAGACAATATGCATATAACATTTTACGGATGATTCTCCCTCACCTCCATATTTTAAGATTACATCAATACTTAGTTTCAAGTATTTACGATTAATCATGCTAGCTTCATAGTGACTCTCCTTGAGATCTACATGATATATGCTCATCATACTCAAACTAAATGAAATATAAATGCAAGTACATAACAAGAATTTTATGATATATCCATGACACATATATATGGAACTCTACTTATGTGCAACCTTTCTTCTTTTGTCAAATAATACACATGCTTTGAAAAAGTTATTTCATGAGACATATGTATGAATAATTACTTGGATTCTTCTATGTTAAACCTTTTTAACATTATATTTGTGTAGTACTTGACATTGACCATGTAATCTTAACTTAGGCCAAGTACTCTTCTTGAGCTATCTATGTTAGTCTTTCATAGGAAAGCATCTACCCAGCCAAATCATTATAGGTTCTAAGGTGGGGATGTCATTCATAATAAGAAGTTTTTCATACAAATTTAAAAGTAGGAACACAATAATACACTAACCTACCTTATCAAAGGCATATAGTTCATCTTCATTTTTAATGAATCAAAACTCATTGACTCCGTCATTAAATTGAATATTTCAACAACTAGAAACTAAAAAGATACATGACATATTAATTAAATGATTTGTGTAGCTTAAATACATTTTTTTCATTTATTAAATCAGTGAACCCTTTATGTTGTTTCATATACATATCTTCTTCTTGATTTCAATTAAGATGAGTGGGCTTTACATAAAAATGACTACTACAATCAAGATCATATTGGATGTTAACACTAAAATACACAAAAATATTATGTAATAGTCAATATCATGAATCTATTTGTTCGCATGTGTGGTTAAATACTCTTTAAATATTTATGCATTCATATTCATGTTAGTTTCATGACTCATTATATGTGGGAAATCATATCAATGTTAATCCCTTAACATATCGTATCATTTTGAGAACATGAATTTTCATAGTTGTTTCATTCATCATCTTTAACTAAAATAATATCTCAGATATGTCATATCATTCATATTGTCTACATCCCATGTATATTTTTTTGTAGGAATGCTGCCCGGGAGTTCTTTGAAGTCTCAAAATGTAAGTGCCCTCCTAGATACCGACTTAGAAAATATGGCTTCTTTCTAACTCGACAGAAATGTTCTCACATAGTAAAGAAGAGAGAAGACTAATTTATGGATTTTGTTGGCTGATCAAGGGTGGAGAGCATGTATTAATCCTAAAAACACACCTCATGAACATTACTAAGATTGACGTATTGTAAGTCTATGTGTGATTTGATCATATTCTGCAGCAGAACAGATTTATGCGAATATTATTCTGGTGATGATTTTTCTTTATTCCGAGCAGCATCAGTAGAAAAGCGCAAGCTACACCTTCAACCATGTCCTCTTATTACTTTTGAAGCTCAAAAGATATAATTACAAGCATAAAGTAAACAATGTTAACATATCTTCAAAATATTTTTGTATGAGCATATCTCTTTGTCTTTGAGGTATTTTCGAGGAGCTTACTAGGGATAAGTTCATCTAGGACATACAACTTTTCCTTTTTTAAGACAATCTACAAGTTGTGTAATCTATTTAGGATATTTGTTTCATTCCATTTATTCGTCTTAAGGATTGATTACAATGATAATATGTTCAATATATTTAATGTAAAAGAGATCCTAATACAAAATATCCAAAATTACTATTATAAAAATATTTTTATTTAAAAGAAATTTATGAAATAGTTATCCCACTATTTTTCATAAAAGTAATGACCATAGGATTAATTTTAAAAAATGTTTTCTAAATTTTTATGGTGGGCCAAAATCCATGTTTTACTATATTTTAAAGTAGTTTTGGTTGAACATTGAAGATTACAAGTATTTAAGTAAGCAATCATTTCCAATGGCGTGAAAAAAAATTACTAGATAGTTAGTTAAACAACTCTTGTTTGCATCCATTATAAGAACAACCTAATGAAGCTGCTCGAGTTCATATAACCTACTTAAGTCAGACGCAGACCCAATATGAGATTAGAAAAACTACATTTAATTCATCAAGGCCTTTAAGAGGGAAATATTAAAAGTGTTTGGATTTGACTTATTATTTTGGTTTGAATGATTTTAATAATATAAATCTGACCATTAATAGACTACCAAAGTTTGAAATTAATTTTAAAATATCACATCAATTTGATATTCATTTTAGTCACATTTAATTATCATATTTTTAAACTATATTGCATGTCAAAAAACTAGCATCAAAACTTTTAACAAACAAAATATGATATGTGTCATGGTTATGGCCCAAAATTACATTGGTTCTTCTTAGCTATAATGTGAGAACCAAAAAGTGGTCCTAAGAGTTAAGAACTATGCACTACTATCCTACTCATCATCTAGTGTTCTTCAAGAGCTTCCTTCAAAAAATTATTCAAAAACTTCATGTGGCCTTCAAGCTTTTACTGTAACTCTGCTTAAGACTAACTTAATCCAAAATTATAGTTTCTAATTAAAATCTTGAGTAACATTCAACAAAAGTTAAATGAGAAGAGAAATACATCTAAGAGTATGTATAGAATCACAGGACATGTAAGCCATGCTTAAATTACTGCCCAAAATGAAACATTCCAAAAATAAAACAACCACATGGCTATGATTAATAACCAATCAAAAGGCTCTAATATTTTAATAATTATTCATTTTCTAATTTCTTTAAGCTAAGCTATTTTCATGAATATGTGTTGATTAAAATCTCATTTCATAATAATCTTGACAAATAACATATGTAGGCTATTTAATAACTATTATTCTTGTGAATAATCAATACCATTTCTATTTAAAAAATAATTTGATTTAGGATACAAAAAAATGGATATCACATATCACATATGTTAAGCCTTTTGAAAACATGATTTGAAACACAGATTCTCAACTAGGTCATTCTCAATTAGCTTTGGTACCACTATTATAGTTTGAAGCTATTTTGATATTATACATTATGAAAAAAATAATAATAAGCATAAATCATGCCCTAACATATGAACTATGCAAATCAAAACCATGTTAAATTAGGATATACAATTTATCTTTAGTTTGAAAATTGAACTAAATCTGAACAAAGTGTAAACCCTTTGAGCTTCACCTCAAATTATGTTCACTCCACAACTTGGAATGGCTATATGATTATCTTACGAATGATGCCAGAATTAATTTAATTGGCGTTGCTACATGACAAGTTAAAGTGAATGTCGGGGTCATTCGTGGAAAGGAAGGATAGAGCTACGAAATTCTGAAAATAAAATTTTTACAAATTGAAATAAAAATTATATAAAATACTCCTAGATCATGCACTCAATATGCAACCATTGTAACCCATTTTTAATAAATATATATATATATTATCAATGGGAAATAAATAGCAACACATCATTGTCACCAACTTTGATAAATATTATGTTAGATATAATGCTTGATTGCGTTAATGTCAACAATATTTCATATTGGATTCCATGATGATCCCATGTTTGAGAATTTCTTATTCTATTATTTCTATGAGACTTACTCTTCATCTTCACATAATAATCCAAACAACATTCTCATGGTTGGTTAGTCTAATGCTTGTTCTATATAACATGCATCAATGTTTTAACTTGGCATCACATATTATTGATAATCTTGTTCTTTGTACAAATACATAAAATTTCAATTTTATATTAGAAAACTAAAAGATTTTATTATTTTAACATTTTTAAATCTTAGATAATTTATTTTATGATATTGATGAATTTTACAATTAGAATGCATCATAGTTCTATAATTTTATAATTTCATAGATATTCATTATTTTTATAGCTATTTATTTTTTCATTATTTTAAATTTCTTAAATTTCTAATATATATATATATATATATTGCAATTTTTAAGTTATATATTTTTATCATTTGACTAATTATATATTCTAATGTATTTTATAATTTTAACATAATCTTATATGTTCATAATTTTGTAATTGTAAAATCATTTATAAAATTTTATTATTTATCTAATTAATATACATTTCAATTTGATAAATATCATATATTTATCAAATTTCATATATTTTACGTTTATTTTTCATTAATTTCTATATATTTAAATATGTATATTTCTATTGTTTTATATTTTTATAGTTTTTAGTTTTCAAGATTCTATATCTGATAGCAAGTTATATATTTTGTTGTGATCCATTATTTTTTTTAATGATGCCATAAAGTGATTGTGGTCCATTTAAGACCACAACATTATAATTTATCTTAGATTATGATAATTTAACCATTTTCATATGTTTCACCAGTTTCAAATTTATGTAAATCACAACATTCCACCATTCTTATTTTTTTTATTCATGTTCATTGCAATTTATGCATATAAATTTGTAATCTTATCACTTATTAATATAAATGATTTCTAAGTCATCAGCATTATGTTCATAATATTGTGTTCATACCCTATAGTTTCTTTTTGATTTTTGAAATGGAGCACTGCTTCCACTCCACTTATGGAAGTAAATGTTTAGCAAATCATTATATAACTAATGAATATTCTAAATAAATCATTGAGGAATTTAGTGCTCTTTTGAATTATCTGAGAGGCTTTGCCTCCTAATATAAGTCGATATATATTCATAATGGGTTGTCTCATTATATAAGGTAGCATATATTTTTATTCTTGTGATTTTATTTGCTTAACGTAACATATTCATGATTCTAATCTTTTCAATCCTTTCATATATGCCCATGACATATGTTTTGGGAATTTCATATCACATGGTTAGTTTTTAAATAAGTATTACTTGTTGTTCTGAAGACTACCAATGAAAAAATGTTTGTCATTGTACTAAAGGAAAAGAGATGAGAGAGGGAGGATGCAATAGGAAAAACAATAACTAAATTTTTTCACAATGAAAAGTTCAAATTTTAATACCACACACACACCCACAAACACGCGCGCGCGCACACACACACACACACATGGTGTAGGATAGATTATAAGTTGGGTACTCTCAAATAATAAAGAAAGAAAAAAACAATAAAAAATATCTTAAAACTTAATACTTCCTTCAAGTTGAGGCAAACATATCACAAATCCTTAGATTGGAAGAGATATAAGTAACTTGTAATGCTCTAAAAGACTTCGTATAAATATTTTCAGTCCAATCAATAGCAAATATGAAGGTTTATAGTGATCAAATCATCATAGATCTTCTTATGAATGAAGTGTCAATCAATCTAATAATGTTATGTATACTCATAAAAAATTGATTTAGCCATAATATGTCAGGCTACTTAGCTAGCACAATTCACAATCAAGAGTTATTAGTCTCTGAATTATTAGGCAAAGCTCCTTCAAGAAATGACTAATCCATTGGAGCTCATAAGTAGTTAATATCATAGCAATGTACTCTATTTTGTATTATATCTCAAAATAACTATATCTTTTGCTTTTGTAATTTCATAAGACATGGCTAACAAAAAAACTACAAAACCTATGTTGGATCTACCATCCATAATCATTATAACCTAACTAGAATTGGAATATATCACTCTCCAATTATGTCCATGAGTTGTAATTGTAATCTCATATTTGGAGTTTTCTTCACATACATGAGAATGCTAATGACTACTCCCAAATTAGCCTTTCTAAAAGATTCCAGAAAATGACTAACAATACTTATACCATATGTAATATTTGGTGTAATTAATATCATATATTTTAGTTTTCCTATGACCATTCTATATCTAGAGGAGTCAATTGATGAACCTATATATATATATATATAAGTATACACTTGGATCAAGTGGTGAGTTAGCAAGTATACATCCAAATATACCGATGTTAGATAAAATATCTAAACATATCACCTCTTAGAAAGAAATAGTATGCCTTTTGAGTATCAGACATCTATACCAAGGAAATATCTAAGGTATTCCAAATCATTCATCTCAAACTCAATTTTTAGAAATAATTTTAGTTTAAATATTATTTGAGACTCCGTGTATTGAATTTGTTGGGGTCATTAAAGATTTATATTTTATTGTATTTGTACTTATTCGAGTATTTATTGAAGAGATTTCACTAAATATTATTTTTAAAGAATTTGATAAATAATAGTTATTTTGGGTGAAAATAGCAGACTTGTTAGAACAAAGGCTAGAAAAGCATAGATTTGATGGAAAATCATGATAATTCCATTGTCATTACTTAGATATACCTTTTATACTTATTATTGAGTAGTTGTGGTTTCTTTTTTGATCGTAACTATATAAAAATAGTCATGAAATTCTTTATATGTCATGACTTTACCACAAAGTTGACCCAAGTATTTCACTGTGTAATATAATTATCATAGTCATGATATTTCGTTAGAGTTGTGGTCATATATTCTCAAAAATATTTAATTGTCATGATATTATTTTTCAATGATAATAGCCAAGTACTCCAATTATGCAAATATTCACAATAATTTCCAAAGTCCTGACTTATTCAATGTATAGCCAAAATACCAAGTATTTTGCATCATAACATTATTTTTTACTATAACTTTTCTTCCAAAGAATAGTTAATATGATCATGGTATTTCCAACACCACGACTTTGTTCCCAAGAGAGATAATACAAAAGTTGTGGTCTTGTTCAATATCATGACTTTGTGTTATAAAAAGTAATTAAATTAGTTGTGATAATTTTAGTTTCACAACAATTTTATTAGAAAGCAAAGACCAAAGTCATAGCTAATCTAATGGCGCAACTTTGTGTTTTATAGAGTATTTCTTTATGCATGATAATTCCAATGCCATGAGACTTTGCTCCAAAAGTTAGGAACAAAATATCATGGCTTATTCCAATGCAATGACTTTGTGTTACAGAGAGCAAAGGCATCAGTTGTGGCTAATCTCATTGTTGTGACATTAGTACTTTATATAAGATCCAAAAAGATAATAAAGTCATAATTAAAATATATGTTATAATTTCCAAATTAAAATGTCATATGGGTCTCTTAAGTATACAATCAACACTAAGAAAAAGAGATGAAGGAACCTTAGGCAACGGAATTTTGACTACCAATTAGAAAAAAAATCCAACACAAATGCAAGCGATCCTTGATTGGAATTAGGATTATACACAATGATTTTTACTTGGACATAAATTGGGAACCTTTGAATCCTTGAGATATCTCTCAGCATATCTCATGTGTTTTACTCCAAATTTATGATTACATTGAGATCTAGAATTAAATAATATACTTGTTTTGTGGTGATTTAATGATTATATGAGTATATGGCTATATTTATATTGTTGTTTGGATGTTGGTAGAAATTGATATAGATTAGAACTAAAATTTAGGGTTTTCACAAATATGTAGGTTTATGCATGTCAGTAGTAATGAATAATTATTAGTAAGTCATGTGATACACTTATGTGGTATGGTAATAAAAAAATTGATACAACTTCTAATTTAAATGGGTGAGATAAAAAATTGTATAAGACCATAAATTGACGTAAGTTTAATCATTGCAAAGATGACACTTATGAAGCTAGAAGCATGAATGTATTTAAGATGTAACCATTATGTGCAATCTAGAAGAACTAACCTTCAAGTAAAGCGAGAAAATGTCTAACCTAGAAGTTTCATCATAATGTGTGATTCATGTGTCAGCCGTGGTAGAATGTGATAGGTATATCATAAGAGACATGCAAGTGGGTGAGACTAGTATGGTGGTGACTACCCTAGAAGTTATTCTCCCTTATATGACTTCCATAGGTGAGATTCAAGAGAAGATATATATTAATTATCATGAGTATTGTACTTAGGAAGTCGAAAGCATGACTATATTTTGTACTACAATATCTTGTGTCCTTAAGATAATATGAGCTCAGAGAATAGAAATACATATTTGAAGTAATCATCGATGGTAGTTGATGTATTACCTAAAATGAATAGATATGTGAAAGATCCTTTCATAGAATGACATGTGAAATTAATGTTAAATACCAAGAGAAAAACTATGGGGATCATACTTGGAAGCAATAATCCAAGGAATTGGAAAACTTGTATGCCAATAGGGCACACATATATTTTCATACTAATCTACCTTTTATCCAACAACCAAATATGATACTGATTAAATGCAAGATAAATATTATCACACATAAAGATGTCAGCTGACCCTAAAATTTAAGTAACTTTCTGAAGACCAAATATATTTATTCAATTTAAGTAGTAGTTAAGTTACTATTTGTTCGATCAAACTATAAATACAATTTCTATGACATTGATATTTAGACTTATGTCTATTTTATTACTTATACAACTCATATACTTACAAAGCTCTATTGGATAAGTGATCCTCACCCAATGATATTTTGTGATCATGTCAATTCATGAAAATTGTGGCACCCTCACAAAATTGTAACAAATTTTATGCACTATTTTCTGAGAATTTTTTATTATAATTTGATTAGTCAATATGAGTTGACATAACTCATTGTAAAAGGAAAGCTCTATTTCTATGGATGTGATTATTGCTTAGTATTTATATTATGATTGTATTTTGTTTTGTATTTATCTTTTTGTCTATTTTGTAGTCACGACCAACTTGCATGAGCTTTTGGGACTAAATTTAAAAATCTAGAGCTAGAAATTGAAAGGTCAAATAAATGATCTTTTCCAACCAATTATGCTGAATGAAAAATATGAATTCATTTCAAAGTTGCATGTTGTATTTTAGAAAGAATAATGATTTCCATCCATATAATCATTTTTATGTTCAAAGTCAGAAGGTCTATTATATGAGAATCTAGAACAACCATCATAACATAAATATTCATACTAGACTGACAAATTACAAGTCGAAGATATTATTTTGAAATTACTAATGGATATAAACAAGAGTGATGACTTAGTTGAAAATCAAATATGATGGATGGATGTAAAACAAGACAACATGGGCTTGATTCCTTTTTTGACTAAACCCTTTTTTGACTAAACCAGGCTTGATGTAAAGACTATGCTTATATTCAAGAATGTTTGATAATTTGAATGCCAAATTGTAACCACATCATGACATTAAAAATTTAATGATTTTTCATTGCTTCTCTTCCCTCCAAGTTATCATTCTACCAAATTCATCAATGTCACACAAAATATGTCTGATTTTACTAATATCCATTAAATTCCATCAAAATACTATTTAGTGAAATCTATCTATTTAAAACTCAAATAAGTATAAATACATCAATAATTTTATGCTAAATAACCTAATAAAGTTGGCACGCATATTGCCGAACAAACTCACAAACTTAATGTGTTACTTATTCTCAAGTAATGAATCTACCTCTCTTTTTTTACAATTCATCAATAAAAACAACAAGAAGAATAAATATACAATGTATCAACTTGGAGAAAAAGGTAGGTGGTATGATAGCCATAAGGATCAAAATATTTTAATGAAAACTTTACTCTAGAGAGATCAAATAAAAGTACCCATGCATGTCCCTTTGAATCTTACTTATTTCTTGTTTCCCATTTCATCATCTTTACAATCAGACTGCATAATGTATTTTGTTATCTTCCATTAGAGTTAAATGAATCTTCAAAAAAATATATTACAAAACCTAGTGCAAAGTACATTTGCTTTTGGTTATTGTTGCACTTCCTCAAATTATTCATCTACTATTTTTTTCTATAATGTATAATAGATTCAAATTCTTGATCTCACCCATTTAACATTTTCTATCAGTTGCTTGTGATAAACTCATAGAGCTTCAAAAATAACTCGACACTTTTCATCATAATAGTATATAATTTTGTTTTGATTATCTGCTTTGTATAACTAAATATTTTTATGTTGTAATATTTTATTGTAAGTGCAGAAATTATAATAATGAGAGAAACTAGGAATGTAGCAATGGACTATAACGGTGATCCTACTACCTGGCCAGCAGGCCAAATTTTTTTTGAAGTTGAATCCGGTCTATTCGAGTTATCCGACCCACTCCAATATTAAAAATCTAGAAACATTTAATGTGTGTGTGTGTGTGTGTGTGTGTGTGTTTAGTACTATTCAATGAGAGGAGAGAGCATGAAATTTTTCTGATTATTGGGATACTTTTCTTACACATTTTCTTCATTTTCTCTTCTTCTTCTGATTTTGTAAACATCTTATTTATTAATCTGTAAGTGCTTAAGCACTTTCTGGTGGATGTAACTAGTCATGTTGAATAGCTAGTACATTATTATTGTGTATTTCTGTTGTGGTTTTATTATTTATATTCAGTTGCTGAATTCATGGTTGATTAACATATTTGTAATCACAATTGCAAGCAACAACTAACACTTTGGTCTCCATTAATTTTATTGCCTTTTCTAAGATCTTCATAATATGATCTTAAAAATTTTTTTAGGTTGACACAATAAAATATTCTTTCTTGTTGAGAAGGATCTTCCAGAATACATTCCATTACTCTATGTTAGATTTTTCTTCTTCTTCTTCCTTTCTTCTCACATACTATTCCCACTTAGGTTGAGGATATTTCCTAAGTCTCCTTCTTGTCTAGTCAAAGAAAAATTAAATTGAAGTGGCAATTCTTCATTAAGGTTATCTCTGCTTCATTCCAATGCTTCTATGTTGGTTTCAAAAAAGGGCATAACTTCTTACCCAATATCAGTTGATTCTTTTTCTTTAAGAACCACCTTATTATTCTTATCTCCTTAAAACCATTGCTTCACACCTACCAATGTTAGAGAAGATATTTGTGGGCATTTTTTCATATTTGTTATGCTACCTAATATTATCAATTAGATAGTGTTCAAAAAGCTTGTTGGCAAGTATCTTTCATCCATAATAATTTACAAATATATGAGTTATATAATTAATAAAGATGACTCTCATCTAGATATAGATCCCATAGAAATATTATCAATAGTTCAGTCTACTAGTAATGAGATACTACTATTCTAGTCAACAAGATAATATATAATTTTGGTAAGATTCTTAGAACATAGTATTTGTTCATTTTAATTCAAATGATGCATATTTAAATAGTTCATTTCTTACTGAGTTTCGATATAAAATAAAGATAGAATTATTTCTATGATGCCCCTTTTCCATAATGTCACACATGAAGGTTATAACCAATGAGCCCAACCTATTGATTATTCCTCATAGCTATTTCCTTATAGCTATTTCCTCATAGCTATTTCCTCATAGCTATTTCCTCATAGCTATTTCCTTAATACTTTATCGCTAAAATAATAATTCATCTCTACTCGAAGGTCATTCACAAGTCCATACCTTTTAGGAAACTCATTAGTTTTTTTAATGATTACTTCATATGAGCTTTCTTATTATCTAGTCTTAGGTATCTTAATGACATTGAACTAATGTAGTTATAAAAGTATTTGTACTTTCAGATTCATAAACATCATACTCACATATTTAATACATGTCTTCCCTTAAATCTCACCAACGAGAACCATAAGAGTGAAAATAACTAAAAGGACTATCATCACCTTGTGAGTCATAACCACTCATGCATTTCTTTTGGATTACCTATCACCATACTTCACAGTGACTATGTGACTCCTACACTAAAGTTGAAACTCGAAGAATATTCTATAAAGTACTCACATCAATTGAGAGTTAGTTCTTCTAAGACATGTATAATAAATTGATATGTATGAGTATTAATACTTTCTACTCCATGAGTATCATACTCATGATGATTAATATACCTAAATTACTATACATCATAACCATAAGGATTGTTCCTTCCTATCAAGAGGTGTCAAATGGGCTAGGCTGGCCTAGCCCAACATGAGACATGGCATGTATCAGTCGTGACTAGCCTGGAATGGCATGGGAATTTTCTATGCTCGTGCCCGTGCTGGGCCTACTCATGGCACGAACCATGTCGTGCAGTGCCAAGGCCAATCGGGCCTCATGCTGGGCCAGGCACAACATGCTACCTCAACATGAGCCAAGAAACCACCCCAGCAGTTGAGCCTGACGGATCTGAAAATGGTCTGGGTCCAATTCCACCCCCCCTGCATTTCCCAACGGTTGAAAAAATAAAAAAACATATTTTAACATTTTTGAATTTAAGTCATTGGATTTCGCCGCAATCCGACGGCTCACATGATTCTGCCCCAAAAAAATCAATAATTTTTTTTAAAAAGTCATATTATTATTCTATAAACCCCCCCCCCCTCTCTCTAATTTTTATGTTTTTAAAAAATATAAATTTTCATACTCTCTCTCAAATCTCTCTCCTAAAATTCTCATACTCGCTCTCAAATCTCTCTCCTAAAATTCTCATACTCCCTCTCAAATCTCTCTCCTAAAATTCTCTCTCTCGGGATTTCGGCTCAGCTTTTTGGGACTCACAACTTGGGCTCGACTTTGGTTGGTGTTTGGATTGGTCTTTGAAAGTTCGATTTGTGGTGCACGTGCTTTACATTTACATTGTTTTACAAGTATTTCAGTTTTTTTAATTAGTTAACTGAAACTCTTAAGTCTTAACATAATATTTAAAAATAATTAGTTTTTTACTTGTTCTCTCTCTATCTACTCTATAATCTACCCTCTTATCTAAAAAACCAAAAAAATGACAAATACTAATGAAATTAATTTAATTTTAAAAATAAAAATCTTACACAAAGGTCCGAGACTACTGAAACTTTGGTTTCTCCGATCATCTCAACCCAAACATCTAAAAAATAAAAAACTATGAGGACTTATGTAGTTTAGACTCATTTTAATATTATAAAATAAAAAAAAATGTTAGGAGTGAGAAAGAAGAAATGACACAGTACAAATATTGTAAGAAAATTTTAACTTGTAAGAGTATATTTGGGACTGGGCACCTTAAGAGGCATGCCAAAATATGCACCAAAAAATATGGTGCATTAGATCCTAGGCAAACCCAACTTAGCAGTGTATTTTTTGAGGCCAAATCTAGTTCAGTCTCAAAGTTTACTTCTTTCATATACTGCAATGAGTTAGGTAGAAGAGGCATGGCCAAACTTATCACCTTGATGGATATTCTGATCATATTTTAGGAAGAACCAAGGGTAGTGAGCATCATGCATACATATTTCCAGCCTACTTATCAAAGGATTTTTAGGTCCATATCTAGGAATGACATACTAAAATATTATAAGTTCGAAAAATAAATAATAATTAATAAATTTAGGGCATATAGTTGAGTGGTGTCTGTGACATCCAATATCTGGACTTGTCACAATGATGCATCTTATGCATATATAACCGCCCACTATGTAGATTCAAATTAGACTCTAAATAAAAAAAATTTAGGATTCTTTGAGATTCTCCATCCTCATGATGGCCCGACCATTTTTAAGTGTATGATGAAAATCTTTAAAGAATATAAAATTCAAAATAAAATTTTTAGTATCACATTTGATAACAATAATTAATAATGGAGTAGCAATTAATATGTTTCTTAGGAATATTAGAGAAAGACCATTAGGAGAGATTTTTCATGTTAAATACATGTGTCACGTGATTAACTTGATTGTACGAGAAGGGATGAGGGTATGTTACCCCTCTTTGGAAAACATACGTAACTCATTAAAATATATTTGCATACCTCACAGAAAATAGGAATTCGGTAGTCTCGGTTTGTCTACGAATCTTAAGAACAAAAAATTTTAATCGGATGTGAGACACCATTAAAATTACACATGTCTGATGTTAACTTGATATTAACAGTGATTATGGATAATTGTTAATGAAGAGAAAGTCAAGTGAGAAGATATTAATTTGATAATGAAGAAGGAAAGTATTACATTTAACTCATGTGCTAATTGTGTATATGATAGTTAGTTAGGGAAAGTCAAATGCAGAAATAATAATTTGAGTAGGTTGGAGGACAATACTATATCAAAAGTTGTAGTCATAATTATGGACATGAGTGAGTGAGGAGGAAATCAAGGAAGCTAAATGTCGAGAACGTATGTAAAGAATACCATTCTAGTCATTTTCTTTGTTGTATCTTTTGTAGATACTAAACACACAAAGAGAAAGGAAGTCAAATATTATATGGAGAAGCTAGCATGGACCATAAAGATTAAGTGCTAAGAAAATGGGTTGATAAATATAAAGCTATGGGTAAAAAATATGGCACTATTGGAAGACAATGAAAGAACTTTTATGTTGGTTGATTATTAATGTTTGTGTGAATAATTTATGTGATATCCCCACCCCACCACCACCCCCCCCCTCCAAAATATTTATGATAAATAGATTCTAACTACCTATTGATTTGACAGTTTTCCTAAAAGTCATGGCCAATCATCAGCATCATGACTTTTAATCAATATAATTATGGTAGTCTTTAAAAGTTCACGACCTATAATTTAATAGTCATGGAAATCTAGCAATGTTATAGCTTGTGACTGATAAAAGACATGATGCTGATTGTATTTTTTATATAGAATAAATCACTCTTCTTTAAATAGAATTTATATTTAGATTTAGTCTATGATACCAAATAGTAAAAATGGATGTAGGTCTAGATATCATTCCCATAGAGATTGATAAGAATTTGATTATCAACTACCCAAACTACTAAAGATTCATACTGGTTGAACCATTAAAAAGAATATTTTCTATTGCTAATTATAAAAATAATGGCAAGGAAGTTCTAAAACTCAAAAAAAAGATCAGATAAAATTCATAAAGATAAATTGGAGTGGATCAGTTCACTTGTTGAAGCTGACACTGACACAAGATGCTATTGTATAGCCAATTCTTGTAGACTTTTCTACCATGGCTTGTTTTTTGAGTGAAGTTGAAATCTTTCAATAATCTTTGTCATTTAGCCTTGGATCTCTCCATGTAGCTACACTTTTTACCACTTAGACTACCTTGCTTCCCTAAAAGTCTAGGATCTAACTGGTTACTCAAATTTTGAGTTGTCTTATGAGAATTTGGTATTTTTCATTCTCAATACTTCATACTCATTTCTAATGACTACAGGTCTCTTGCTTCCCAAGACATGGGTAATGCAAGTATCTACAAATGCTTGGTGTCTCTTTCTTTAAATCCATGAGAGTTTTCTCTTCCTTTGATTAGATCAAAGCCTACACTAGGACTTTGATTACTAAAAAGATTAAGGTGATGTCTCTGGTGATTCATCTATAGAATCACTCTACTTCCTCTTCTCTGAGTAAAATGAGGATTTCTCTACATGAACTGGCAGAGTTCCCTTATTTACTACTATTAGCCTTACATATCCTCTTAATATAATATTCACAGATCCTCGAGATCTCCCCTTATATGTGTCACTCAGAGGGGCTCCCAAATATAAGGGCAAGATACAATGAATTAAGGGCGTTCATTACTAACGTGGAGAACAAGTAATTAAAATACACACCAATCCAATAGATTTACTTTATATTCCAAGGAACTCTAATTGATTCCTATATAAATGAAATTGCTAAATATCTAATTCGATTCAGCAAAGATTTTACTTAGATTTGCAATTACATATGCACTTCATATAGTGAAAAACAAGGTGAGTGTACCTTGCCGAATCATCAGATTTCATGCGATTTATTCCCACTCGAATTTAATATAACCATTACATCATAAAAGTAAGCAAACCTTATACAAATTCATGCTTATGAGAAGCAAAGTTCTAGATCCAAACAAAACTACTTAAATAAAAGCTATTCTACTCTAGATCTATGCTAAAAGAAGAAAGAAGTTAATCAAGAGGTATCGTAAGCTACCAAGCACCTGGGTCGCCTCATGAATCCTTGTTTACAAAAAAAAAAGAATTAATTTTTATATGGTCTATGCTAGCTCTAGCTTCTAAGATTATTTTTATTAAAATTCAGCATGATCAAACCAACTTTGAATTCATTACCGTGACCTGCAAATCTATTTTTCTCTTCATTTCACTATCTTGACCAAATTTTGATACCATGATCAATTCTGATTTTAAGACCAAGTTCTGCCGTCACAATTAAGTATGTTGTTATGACTAAATTTTGATGTCGTGACCAAGTCTGATGACACGACTACGTTTTGCTGCAATGACTAAATGCTGATGTCGCAACCAATTTTGATATCACGACCAAATTCTACTGTCACGACCAAGTCAATTGTTATCACCAAATATGATGTCTCGACTAAATTCTGCTATTATAAAAAATCAGTTGTCATGACTAATTATTGATGTCACAAGCAATTGTCAATGTCATGACTGATTCTTCATTTAGGAATTCTTCGTTAAAAATCTTCTCTATTGTGATACTAGTTTTCTTGTCACAACTTTACCTAGATCTTTCTTTCTTGGCACCTAAAAAATAAATAACGACCAACTTTATCTTTCCTCCTTCCTAATAGATGTGAACTCATTTCTGGTTGGGACTTAATTTTCAGTTCTTCTTTAGATTTTTATCACAATAAAGTTTATTTTGTTGTAACATTATTTACTTAACCAATTTCTTGGATATCTACTATCATTTTCCTTCTTCTTGATGAAAAACTACAAAACTATGAGAAGTGTAATTTTTTATCCTCTAGCCATGAGATTCATCTTCTAAACATAAAAATATGACGGAAAAAATGGAGTAAAATATCGATTAATTTTAGGCTCATCAAATTTCCCTAAACTTGAAGTTTTTCTTGTCCTCAAGCAAACAAAGAATATGAATATAACAGGCAGTTTAAAATATACTCCACAATAAAAAATTTAAAATACTTAATGTTTCAGAATAAATCATCACATCATTTAATTACTTAAAACTTATTGCCTTTTATTATGGTTTGGTTATGTTTGGGAGAGAGAGAGAGAGAGAGAAAGAGTTTTGAGAGGTTTTTGAAAGTTCATTTTTTTGAGAGGAAGTTTTGACATAATATCAGGAGGTTCATAGCCCATGGTGGGAGGTTGTGATCCTTCCTCTCCTACTCTTGTTGATTTATAACATTCTCCCATTGTTGCTCTCTTCTTTTGAGTCTTGCATTCCAACTATCTTTCTTGAGTTTTTGATTCATTTTCTCTTTCTTTTATTATTATTATTATTCTTCTATATCCTTATTCATAGAGATCAGCATCCCTCTAATTTTTGAGGTTGTTTCTTCCATTCTTGAGCTTTCACCTGCTTTCCTCTTCTCAATTCTAAATGAGGGTGGTGAGTACATAAAATGTCTTATTTCTTTTGGTGATGCATGCCTAGTTCTAATGGGAGTAGGGGTTTCTTCCTCTTATTATTATCTATTCTCTGTCATCTTAAAATTATGTGCTTATTCTATGGCATATTCAAGGCTTTTTTGACTATTTTCTACCTCATCTGAATTATCTTCTGGCTCGAATTCTTCTTTTAGCTTTATATTTCTTGGACTTTTAACAACCCCAGTCAAAGTTAGAAAATAAAATTTTGGGCATATTTATCCTCTGCTTCAATCTTTCATCCCAATTGTATGGCATAACTTATTGATTAATTTAGAGTGAGAAATCAGCCATCTCTGTTACCCTGATGATATCCCAATATCAATGTCTCTATGATTTTTCCCATATTCATTTTTTCTCCATAATGAAATACAAAAACAATACGTCTATTTCCTTAATGGAGCACATATGCTTGGTTGGAGCTATAACTGATAAACTAAAATAGAACTAGATCTTAGCCTCTTCTGTAAGATCTTTTTGGTTAATCACCTTGTGTGCTTTTTATTTGCTACTCTTCCATTTTTCCCTTCATTTTTGGTCTTTTAATAATTTTGTCATGATTTGGGCTTGGACCAATGTTTCTGATGCTTGGATTGGTACAATTCATTTATGATTTTCTCCCCAAATGGAACCCATACCTCTCTGACACAAACTGGTTTCTTCTTCATTGCTGCCAAATTCAAGTAGAACTCCCTTAGCATTGGAGCATTTCCTAACCTATGATGCTCACAAATTACTCTCCAACCCAGTTGCATTTTTTTTTCAAAGAATAAGATACATTTTCCTAACTCTCTCTCTCTCTGTTAAAATTTTTTTTGAGAGTAATGTGTTTCATAGGTGGAGTCTTCTTCGTCAAAGATGAATGCATAACCTTCTTCTTCTAACTCCTAATGTGTCTCAACCCTTTTTCTTTTTACTCTTCCTTCTACCAGTGGCTGTAATTCATCTAGAACTCCTAATTCTTTCCATGAGCTTGTCTTTTTTGGAGATTCCAACTGAACTTTCTCCCCTTATTGCTTGTTTTCTTCCATGATCTCTATTAGGTTTCAAATGAATTTTTGGTTTTTAACCATTTAAATTTGGAATAGGATTTATCATGATTATCGCGATAAAAATGATGACGCTAATATTTTTGGTTCGAATGACCTACAAAGCATGATGAATTTGTTAGGTTGGAAATAGAAGAACTAGAATTTGATTTGTTGGGAATTTTTAGATTGTAGTTCGGATGTGGTGCTAGAAATTCAAGTACATGTGTCATGATGTTAATCTCAGTGGGACAACAGGATTAATGTGACATGTCATGACTTAATTTCAATCTAGTGCACATGTCATGACTATATATATATATAAAATAAAAGCCATGTATTTAAAATCATGTCATTCAATCAATTATTTTATGTCACGACACACCTAAGTTTGTCGTGACATAAAGTAACCTTCTGAATATAATTTTTGTTTGTCGCAACTTGTTTAAAATGGAAGTTGGGTTGCGACATTCCTTCTTTTAGTCACAACATACATTTCTATCATTTTATCTGCTCTATCTAATGAACACTAATTTTTGTTGTGACATTAAACTATTTTGACTAGTAAAAATAGTGTTGCGACTGAATTTTGATGTGACATAAGTTTACTTTGTCTAAAACTTTCAATTATCAATGTGACCTCAAAAACTATGTTGCGACCAAAGTTAAGTCTTTTAATTTAGTTTCTTGTAATGCCTGATGCCAATTTATTGTGACTAAAAAAATGTCTTTCATCGTGGTTGACTGGGTAAACAATGCAATCTCTAATTAAACACCCTAGTCAAGTTCATATATATTTTTTTGTTTCTTAAATATCTTGCCCCCTAAACTCAAAGTCAAGCCACTTTTTAAAATTTACTTCAAATAGAAAGAGAATACTCCCTTTTTAGTCTAATCTTCTCTTGTAGTTCGATGGATATTTTTTCGGTTTACTTTTTATTATGTACTGATTTGTCCTTAGTCTTGCAAATTTCTATAAAAACTCATCAAGAAAAGCAATAATAATAAATTTTAATCTACAAAAAAAGAAATAAGAGGAATAGATAAATTTAAATTCTCAAATAAAACTCATATGGGTTGCCTTCCATTAGCTGCTCAGTTGTTAGTCTCTAGCCGGATTGTGCTGGCTGCTATTCCTTGCTTCGGTACTAAATTTCTATGTAGGAATTCCTTCTCATCTAAAGTTTTTTTTCTAAGGTAGTGCTTAAGTCTTTGACCATTCAGCTTAACCTCTTTTGTAGTAATAGTTCTTACTATTACTATTTAAATGGTTGTACTTTTTTAGTATTATATATGAACTTCTCCATTTTGACTTTAACTTTCTTGGAAATAGATTTAGTCTAGCATTAAAAAATAGAACTTGATTTCCTACTTTGAATTCTCTCCTCATGATTCTTTGATCATGTCATTTCTTTATTTTATCCTTGTATATTTTAGCACTCTCATAAACATAGTTTCTTACCTCAAACAACTCATTTATTTGGAGTAATCTCTCTTCTTTAGTAGCCTCGAAGTCAAAATTCAATTATTTTATGGCCCACATTATCTTGTATTCCAATTCTAGAGGTTGGTAACAAGGTATTCCAAAAAAAATCGATAAGTGGACATTCCAATAGGAGCCTTAAATGTAGTTCTGTAATCTCATAGTGCATCATCCAGCCTTAAAGACTAATTCTTTCTGATTGAGCTCAGTTTTTTCTAGAATCCTCTTTATTTCCTTATTGGAAATTTCTGCTTGACCATTAGTCTGAGGATGATATCACAAACTTAATATGTGTATAATCTCATATCGGCTCACTAATTTCTCAAAAACATTGTTGACACAATGACTTCCTTCATCACTTATGATAGTTCTAAGTATCCCAAATATACTCAAAATATTATTTTACATAAATCTCACCATTGTATTAGCAATATTCCTTGGAATGAAATTCTTTGTAGGGGCATTTCATTCCTTTTGCTGACATTCTCTATTCTTTGGTATTGATCTCATAGCTAGACCCATTCCAAGTAATCCTTAAAGATAGTAGGCTAGTAGAAACTTAATTGGAGAATTTTGTGAGTAGTTTTGTCTTCTAAAAAATGCCCCCCATATGATGATGCATGACATTCTTTAATATGCTATCTTATTCTTTTTCTAGCACATAGCTTCTGATAATCATATCAGCTCCTCTTTTAAATAATAATGGATCATCCCACATATTTTATATGCTATTAGTTCTTAGCTTTATCCTTTCTAGTAGCTAAATTCTAGTAGTATTGCTCCAAAAGCAAGGTAATTCACTATATCAACATGCTAGGGTATCTGTAATGATAATTAAAATAACTACTCATCTAGAAAGTTTTCAATAACTTTAGATTTTTCTTTTCCTAGTAATTGTGTCCATTCTTAACAAGTGGTCTGTTATCACATTGTCGAAACCCTTTTTACCCTTGATTTTAGGATCCAACTTGTATAGTAACAACACTCATTTGATCAATCTTGGCTTAGCTTCCTTCTTTGTCATTAAATATTTAATTGCTGCATGATCAGTATGGGTGATAATATGGGAGCCCAAAATGTTAGACTTGAATTTTTCACATGTAAATACCATAGCTAGCATCTCCTTTTCAGTTGTAAAATAATTTTTCTAAGCTATATTGAAAGTTTTGCTAGCATAGTAGATGACCATATACATCTTGTCTCTTCTTTGTCCCAATATAGCTCTCATTACAAAATCACTAGCATCACACATGATTTAAAATGCACTATTTTAGTATAGTGTGGCAATAATTAGAGTTTCCATTAGTCTAGTTCTGATCTCTTCAAATATAGTCTAGTAAGATTCATCAAAATTAAACCTTATGTCCTTTTCTAGCAATTTATATATTGGTCTTGATATTTTTGAGATGTTCTTGATAAATCTTGTATAAAATCTAGCATGTCTCAAGAAACCTTTAATTCCCTTGATTATCATGGGAGGTAAAAAAGGTTTGATTATGGAAATCTTTGCTTTGTCCACTTTCAAACTAGCTATAGAAATTTTGTGCCATAAGACAATACCTTCTATTACCATGAAATGATATTTCTCCTGATTCAAGGCTAAATTCTTGTCAATGTATCTTTGAAGTATGGTTTCCAAATTATGCAGGCAATGATCAAAACTAGATCCATACACTATGAAGTCATCCATTAATATCTTTATAACCTTCTCCATCAAATCTAAGAAAATTGATATCATGCAACTTTGAAATATGACAGGAGCATTACATAATGCAAATGGTATCCTTCTAAAAGTAAAGGTGCCATAAGGGCATGTAAATATCATGCAAGCCTAACCAACATCTAATCAATGAAGGGCAATGAAAAGTGATCTTTCCTAGTTGCTAAGTTTAATTTTCTATAATCTAGGCACACCCTCCATTATGTTATAGTTCTCATAGGAATTAGCTCATTTTTATTTGTTTCTGATCATGGTGAATCTACCCTTCTTAGGAACCACATGATGTTCTATTGAATCTCTTGCATTATCCACCAATAAGATTTCATGCATACAAATTGATGAACTGATACCCTTCAAATCTTTTAAAAACCAAGCAATAGCTCATTTATATTTTTTTAACATCTTCCACAGCTTTTGTTCTTCAATATTAGTTAATGCAACAGAAATAATCACAAGTTTAGCCTTTTTTGATTCAAGAAATGCATATTTTATATGGTTTTGCAATTCTATCAACTAAATCCCTTATGTACTCATCCTTTGTTGAGCTACCTTCCATTCACTATTATGGTCATTCATATTGAAAATAGTTTATGTACACTTGAAACTAGAAGTCACAATAACAACATCAACATCTTTAGGATATTAGAATTGCATCTCATTTTTATTGATTGAAAGTGAAATATTACAATCATTCTCTAGTTCATAAATGCTAGGATTAATATTTTCTACTAACATTTCATCATGAACATTAATATCTATTTGATCATGTCTTTTGTCAAGGTTGAAGTGAATTACCTCATTTCCAACCATGAGAGTAAGCACTCCCTTATGCACATCTATCAAGGTAGCTCCAGTTGCAAAGAATGGTCTTCCCAGCAAAGTGGAACTTGTGAGTCTTCCTCTATGTCCAATATAATAAAATTCACATGGATAAAACTTTCCCACTTTGACAAGCTAAATCTTCCAATATCCTTTTAGGTCTAGCCATTATTTTGTTTGTCATTTATAGGGTGACATAAGTGGGAGATAATTCCTTCAAACTTAACATGTTAATCATAAACAAAGGTATTGGGTTAATACTAGCACTTGAGCTACCAAGAGCTTTCTTGAATTCGACTTCCCCAATGGTGCATGGAATTGTGAAGCTTTCTGGATCAATTATTTTTTTAGAAATCTTTTCAAGATGGCTGAACCATATGTGGAAGTTAATTTCACTACTCCATCTTCATCAAATTTTCTTTTTTTACTTATTATGTCCTTCAGAAACTTAGCATTGAGTGGTATCTATGCTACTACCTTTGGAAAAGATAAGTTGATTTCCACTTTCTGGAAGATTTCCAGAAACTTGGAAAATTACTCTTATATTTTAGCCCTTTCCAATCTCTGAGGAAATGAAGCTTTATTCCTAGATATCTATGTTTTTTTCATTATGCTTCCTAGTTCCTTCTTCATCATGCTACTATTGAACTGATCTTTTAGCTTCTTCTGTAGTATTCTCTAAACTATACTTCTTATTTCTACTTTCATTTGTCTTTGGGTTCTCTAATTCCTTCTTACTTTGCACAACCATATAGTCTATCAGATTCTTCTAGGTATCATTGGGAAAAGAATCTTCATTATGACCTTGTAAAGTTAAGGTTAATGGCCCTACTTGAGTCTCCATATTTTTGAGTGAAACACTTGTATTGGCCTGAAATATCTATGAGTTGGATTTGAAAGCTTACAATTTAACCAGTTTATATTCATGGAGGCTCAGCTTCTACTTATTGTTCCCCATGAACTACATTTGTTATTTAAATGATTGGGTCTTCTTTTGACACTGATTATCAATCTTATTTTCTCCTCCTTGATGTTGTTGCTGGAACCTTGGTATAACATACCCTTAGAAGTAATATTGACCATACCATGTGTCATGTTTTCCTCCTCTACCATAAGAAAAGTTCTCATGGTTCCTCAATATTGGTGTATAGTGTATGGTCGATTGTGGTTAGGCTTTTAATTTAATTTTTTTTTTGTTTAGGTAGTTTTCCTCCTCGACAGTATATAGACCTTCCAATTAGCCCTCAACACAGCTTCTACTCCCATCTCTTTCCACTACTCCAATTTCATCAGCAGATTATATTTTTCTCTCTTGTTTGTCTAGCCTATTTATGAGTGCATTAAGCTTAGCCTCAATAGTAATCATATTGTTCAGCTCTATCATTCCACTCCCTTTTTCTCTGATGTTGCTCTATGTTGATTTAGATGGAGTCCTAATGTTACACCTAGCAAGATCTTCAATCAATTATTTTGCTTTCTCTATACTTCTTTTAAAAGCTCCATAATAGGCTGCATCGATTATTCTCTAAATGGTATAATTCATTGAGTGGTAAAATATATTGCATTTTTAGATCAATTCCATGCATTGGATATCTTTTTAGCAACCTCTTATATCTTTCCCAAGTAGTATATAGGCTCTTCTCATTCACTTGTCTGAAAGTTATAATCTCTCATCTTCTTTCAGATGTGAGGGATGAGGACAAAACCTTCTATGGTATGCTTCCATCAGCTCTTCCCAAGTGTTGATTGGTCATATGGTAGAGATTCAAACAATGTGGCTATTACATCTCTCAAGGAAAATTGAAATCACTACAACTTGATTACTTCTGGCCTTACATAGTTACACCATTCAGCTTTACAATGTGGGTCATTCTCAAAAATCTACTTAGATACTCATTAGGATCCTCTGATGGATGGTTGTAAATTGATTCTATTATACCATCATGATCAAAATTGGTTAAAGTTCAAAGTTATTTGCTTCAATAGCTGGCTGTCACACTACTAAATATTTTTTCTTGATGATTGGTCTGCAAAAATCTTCATTAGTGTCTTGCCTTGGAGGTTTTGCTATAGGTTCTTGGTCTACTATTGGAACCATCCTTTCATCCATCATTGCAATTTTGGCCTTCCTTTGGCTTCCAAGTGTTCTTTCAATCTCAATATCTACAAAAAAATATACTTAATTCTTGCTTTATGTGCATGAATTATTTTCTAAAATTGAAACATACTAAGATCAAAAAAAATCAGTGGCATCAAATACAATTCTATATATATTTATCCATGAAGTTTAAAAAGATTAGTGGTTTCATAAAACCTTGCTATTGATTCATATTTTTGTGATTTTTGAATTTTTTTTTTCAAAACTCATTCAAGTTAGTGTTTATCTCTTTTATCTGAATATTAGTTTAACCATTTCTTTCAGTCTCACCAATAGCACCATAAAACTTGATTGCCTTTTCTATATAGACTAAATCATTCTCCTTTGAATAGAGATTGTAATTAGATTTAGTCCATGACATTGAAAGTGCATAGGTCATTCAAATAAAAAAAAATAGATGTAAGTCCAGATATCATTCCAATAATGATTAACAAGAATTGAATTGTTAACTACCTAAACTATTAAAGATTCATACTATTTGAACCATAAAAAATGTTTTTAGTTTCTAACTAAAAGATAATGAAAAGCAAGTTCTAAAACTCATAAAAAAAGGTCGAATAAAATTCATAAAGATAAATTGGACTAGATAGGTTCACTTACTGAAGTTGACACTAACACAAGATGGTGTGATGTAGCCAATTCTTGTATACTTTTTTATCAAGGTAATGTCTTTGGTGATTTATCTAGAGAATCACTCCACTTTCTTATCTCAAAGTAAAATGGGGACTTCTCTACATGAATTAGTAGAATTCCCTTGTTTACCACTATTAGCATCACATATCTCCTTAATAGATTATTCATTGATCATTGGGATCTTATCTTCTCTATGACACTTAGAGGGTCTCACAAAGATAAGGGCAAGATACAATGAATTCAGGGCATTCGGTACTAACATGGGGAGCAAGTAATTGAAATGCACACTAATTCATTAGATTTACTTTCTATTCTTAGGAACTCTCCCTGATTTCTATAGAAATGAAATTGCTCAATATCTAAATTGATTAGTATAAATTTTGGTTAGATTTGCAATCACCGATTGACTAAATATAGTTAAGAATAAGTGATTGCACCTTGCTAAATCAACAATTTTTTTGTGATTTGTTCCTGTTCAAATTCAATATAACCATTACATCATAAAAAGTAAACAATCATTGTTTATGTTTGTGGTTCTAACAAGCAAAGTGTTGGATCCAAACAAAATGACTCAAATAAAAACTATTCTACTTTAGATCTATGCTAAAATAAGAAAGAAGAAAATCAAGTGGTGTCATCAACTATCTGTCACCTTGGTTGCCTTTCGAACACTTGTTTATGAAGAAAAATTAGTTTTTATATGGCCTATGCAAGCCCTAGCTTCTAGGTTTATTTTTGTAAAAATCCAAAATGAGTGGCCAAACTTCGAATTCTTTATCATGATCTTCAAATCTTTTTTTCTTTTTGTTTCAATATCAAGACTAAATTCAATTGTCATGACCAATTATAAGGTCGTGACTAAGTTCTCCTAGCATGACTAAGTCTATTGTCACGACCAAATATTGATGTTACGACCAAGTTCTGCTATCATGACTAGATATTGATGTCACGACCAATTTTTTTGTAAAAAAAAAGTTATGCTATCATGACCAAATATGATGTCTCGACCAAGTTCTATGATTATGACCAAGTTAGTTGTCATGACAAATTGTTAATATCATGACCAATTCTCTGTCTTAGGATTCTTCACTAAAAGTATTATTTGTTGTGATAATAGTTTTCTTGTCGCAACCTTACCTAAATCATTCTTTCTTGGTGCTTGAAAAACATGTCATGACCAACTTTTTCTATCCTACTTAATGATTGTGATATCAATCTTGGTTGTGACTTAATTTTTAGTTTTTCTTCTAATCTTTGTCACAACAAGGTTGATTTTATCATGGCACAATTGAATTTCTTGGATTTCTACCATCATTTTTCTTCTTCTAGCTGAAAACTTGCAAAACAATGGGAAGAGTAATTTTTTATCTTTTAGCCATAAAATTCATCTCGTAAACATGAAAACATACCAAGAAAATTAACTAAACAATCGATGATTTTTTAGCTCATCATGTGACGTGCTAACTTTTGTTAGAAAAAGAACAAAAATTGTATGTGTCAGTTCTAGAAACGTTCTTTATTGGAGAGCTCAGTTTCTATGAGTTTTTCATGCATAGAATAAGTGGGAATGTCTCAGTTATGAGAGAGTTTTATGACAATTTAAAGGATAGATAGGAGAAAAGATATTACATATGAAGATGTTTAGTAAATTTGTATTGTAAAATAATTAATGAATTGTCTAAAAAGCCAAGAGCAAGGGATAGCAAATTTTTAAAATCAGAAACTACGACCCAACTACATAGAAATTGCAAAAGAATTAATAGATAGAAATTTTTGTGATTACAAAGGGAAAAGTCATGTAATATTGCAACTTTGTGAAAAGTTATGATATCATTATTTGCAATCATATTTGATAAGGTTGTGACTTATTGTAAAGTCATAGCATCCAGAATATCTTTCTAAATCCTATTTGGAAAAAGTTACGATTTCTTCTTTAAGCTTAAATTTCATCAAATACATGGCTTTCTCTCCTACAATAACTTTCTTTATTGATTCAACAAGTATTGTCATGACTTCTTCATAAGTCATGATTTTTTTCATTATAGCAACAATTTCTGGATATTCTTTCGTATATTATTTGATTATTGTCTCTATCATGTCTTTCTCTTCCAACACATCAACTATCAGCTATCAAATTTTCAATACTTGTACTTTTTCTGCAATCTCAAAAATGGTCTTGCTAATTTCTCTATGTTTTTTGAATTCAAAACAAAATAAATGGAGATAGATAATGATTGAATTTTGAATGGATCAAAAATGCATATTGAGAATGAAATAATACATAATATAGATATTATTGTTTATTTTTTGAGGGAATTCTTTGTTTGATGTTCTTGGTGGAATAAATTTTTTAATTTCTCTTATTTTTTTTACTTTAAATCCATTTTTTATTGACAATGAAAATAATTTGTTTTTATAGGTGGTTTTAAAATTATTGAAATTTATGTTTTAAGTTACTTAGAAATATTATTGATTTTTTAATATTTTTGAAGAAACTTATAAAAATGTTCTTCCTTTAAATACTTTTGATAAGTTGCAGTAAATAGAACTTAAAAATAAGCTTTAAAAAAGTTTTCTTTTTCGAACTACTTATTCTATAAGACATTTGGTTTAAATCAATATATTATGATTCAAAATTATGTTTTAGATATTATGTTATTATATTGTTGGATTTTTTGATGTGGTGGTCTAGGTATTATTTTTTCTTTGTTTTGTTTGTATCAATGTCAAATTTATTGGACTTAAAATTAATTAGGTTGAAATTCATTATGTTACTTAACAAATAAATAGAGAGCCTTAGTAGCACTATAAGAAAATTGTTATTCTTTGATATTTTATTTTGTGTTGCTTTTTGAATGTGTAACACAATGATGCCTATAAATATTTTGCCAGCTCAATCTATTAAAAATGAGTAATAAAAACTAAAATATTAACTTTATACATGTCCATTATTACAACTTTGTTATACTATTCAATTGAATTAGTTAGATAGTGTCCTAAACTCTTATTATGGAGGGCATCTGGTCAAAAAAGATTCACACAAAAATGAGTTGTACAAGTAGTAAAGAGAACTTTCATCTAGATATTAATCCCATGAGATTTATATCAGTAGTTCTATCAACCAAAAGTGAGACAACATAATTTTAGTTGAAAAAACAATTAGGGATTTAAGTATGACTTTTAGTTCCTAGGGTTTGTCCACTTGTTTCATATCATACATGTTCAAATAATTTGATTTATGTTTAGGATAGAAATTGAATGAATGTTTGATATTTATTAGGATGTCTCTTTGCCCTAATGGCATACAAACTGGTTACCACCATTAAGTTTGTCTCAATGACGGTCTCTTCATAATTATCCCCTCTATGCTTATCCACTAAGATAACATATCATTCATGCTTGAGGGTCACTCAAAAGTCCATCACCTTTTAGACAACTCATAAAATACCTTTGATGGTTACTTCATATATACATTTTTATTATTTAGCTTTAGGTTTCATAAAGAAAAAAAACAAATGTAGTTTTAAAGCATTTGTACTTTTAGCATTTTTAATAGTATACTCACAGAATTAACATATGTTTCCCTTGAATCACACTGATGGGAACCATAAAAGTGAAATAAATTCAATTGCTATCACCACTATGTGAGTCACCATAACTCATACATGACTTGTAGATTATCTATTATTATCCTCCAAAGTGATGATGTGATTTTCACACTAAAGGTATTAGTCTTAGGAGAATGTTCTATAAAATATTCATAATCAATCAAGGATTCGTTATTCTAAGACATGTATAATAGAGTGGCATGTAAAAATATTCATTCTTTTAGTTTTGCGAGCATCATATTCATAATGATTAACTTACCTAAATTTTGGGTTTTAATATATAGGTGTATCTCATGAATCATTTTCAAAAGTGCTCTCATTTTATTTATGTCATATGCATGAGTGAGCCGCATGGTTTATCTATCATTTTCTATTATGACAATACTTACAAATATAATAATAATCAAAACTATAATTTAATTTTTATTTAATCATCATTTCCATCAATTTTCATTCCATTGCATAAATCAAACACATAAATTAATAACAAAGAGTTCATACATCACATAAATAATAGTTAAACAAACCCTAAGCCCCAATGCAGCATTATAGTGGGGAGAGATTAATATGAGACACAAGAAAAGAAGTCTTGTAAATCACAAGTTCCCAATGAGATCCCTCGTGATAATCTATGACATAAACCCTAATACCATGTTATTTTGACTTATTTCTCGATTGTCAATTCCTCTCTAGAGATGGAGGTTTGTGAATTATACCCCCCAACTATAGAGATTAGCTTTATTTTTCTTCCATTGCTTGCTCATTGATCTTCTAGGGAGCACAAAAAAAACCCTTATGATTGTTGTTGCACTTTTCTTTCGTCCATAAGATTGTAGAATAAAAGTCCAATTTGGAATTTTTTGTTTTGTCTCCTCTTTTTACTTGTATATCTTATAATTTGGGAATTTGTCCAATTAGAAAGTCATGTCATTTAGAATTTTGCTATGACTTTTACCTGTCTCTTAAACTCAATGTCACGTCTCTAAGAAGTGTCCATACCATTGATTTCCTCTTAATTTTTTTTGTAATATAAGTCATGATACTGAGAAATGTCCATAACTTGTATATTTTGTCATTGTAACACAAAATCATTACTTTATGAATTTGATGTGACATTTGTCTTTCTTTGGCATAAAATGGGAGTAACACTCAAAATTTACATAACTTTAACTTAGGTCATTCTTGTGCCTAAAATAGCTACAAAGCCGAGAATAGCCTAGGTTTTAGCCTTCCCCTTTTTTATGGATCAAATAGCCATAGTGTTGGTAAGTATATACAACTTTCTCTTTGGTCTTTATTATGAAACAAAATAGCATGACGCAAGGAAGTGTCCATGTCTTTGGCCTAATCATTTTTTGGAATCCCATGGTTGTGATGCTAGGAAGTGGCCTTGATTTTGGCAATTAGCAAGTACATCTAAGTCACAGCTTTGCTTTCACTTGAGGGTATGATCTGTGACCTTGGAAGTGGTAATACTCGAGTAATGTCATTTATAATATTATGTGTCAATCACATCTTTTGATATTTGGTGTAGTTTTGGCCTGCTTGTAATTTTATATATCCTAAAAGTTATGGTTTTGGAAAAAAGTCACAACTTTGACTTGAGAATATAAAGTCTTTGTAAAGAGAAGACAAAATTGGAAAATGACCATGACTTTAAGTACATGTGGGATACTTAGTTATTGTTATATGAAATAAATATCATAACTATTAGTTATTATGTGATGAATGTTATTGTGACTCCGAGTTAATATCAAAACCTAAAAGAAAGTATTGCACAATTAAAGAATTATACTAACGAGGTGATAGTGTCATGACATATAAAGATTTTCATAACTAAATATGTAGAGTTTTGGAAAAAAAAACTATATTGATGAGTCCACACATCACCAAGTCACCAATTCTTTCCAAAAATATATAATTTTATAATTTTTCATCAAAAAACTCAAAAACTGCACAGTGGTAAAATTCAATGAATTTTAGCCAATTTTTATACTTATACAACATCTAATATCACTACAAATATACTAAAATATTTGGTATTTTACATATCGAATAAACTCTCATTAAAATTAATGATTCTCCTTGAGCAAAAACTTCTCTATCAATAAAAAAAATATTTTCATCTTCACAAACAACACATTTTTCTTTATGACTAGTTTGAGTCATAGTGTCTCTAGCGAGTGGAGCAACTTCATTTCTTTTTCTGGACATATTGATAGCCATGGTAGGGTTTAAGTTCCTTGACTATACATATGAGTATATTAGGTATGTATAATGTTTCCTGTGATGGGTAGACAATATTTATCACATCACACATATGAAAAACAAATCCTTTGATTGCCACCTAAACAAAACTACATTTAATATTTGTAGTTAGATCATGAGTCCTTTCGTACATTCATCAGTGATCTCAATAGTCCATGCTATCTTTTCATTATGTAATCCTACTTCCTTCTTTCTTGTTTCTTCTCTCCATTGTAAATCATTGGCACCTCCTTCTTTCGGCCTTTGCTCCTTGGATCCCTTGACTTTGAGAAATGTCATGGTCTCTTCTTTAGTTTTGTCTTGGCCCTTTTTTTCTTATATCCTCAAAATTTTGGCACTGAGCATTACATGACTTTTTCTTTAAGCTTCTCTTTCTCTATTTTTTTATGTATCACTAAAGTCATGGCATAGTGCCTAGTCGTAGCTTTGTCATTTATCTCCTAATGGTTAGTTTATTCTTGTAACACTAATTGGATTGTGCTTAGTTGTGGCTTTGTATTTGATCTTCTGATCAGCCATTTTATTCTAGTAACATTAAAGTCACTACATTGAGCATGGTAATGGCATTTTCATTGATCTCCTGATAGTCTATTTATCTCTGTAACACCAAAGTCACGACATTAGGCACTGCTAAGAATTTGTCGTTGTTTTATACCTCCAAAAATTGTATCTAGACTATATAATATTTCACCCTTTATCCATTTACATTAAATTCTCTTCATATTTTTGACTTAAACATAACAGCCCAGTAGAGATTAATGGATATTATTTCAAAAGAATTATTCTATCAAGATTTCAATTTTCCTAAGAACAACTTAGCCAAAAATAAAAAACTAAAACTTTTTTCTCAACTTTGAACTCTCTCCTTTGCATAGTTTATCATGCTATTATTTAGTTTTTTTTATTAATCACAATTTGTTATAGACTTCATTTCTCAACTCTTCAAATTCATGTATTTGTAGACTCATTCATTCTCTTGTAATTTTCAAATCATAATATAATTTTTTGATGGCTCACCATGCTTAATGTTCGAGTTCAACTGGAATGTAACAAGCTTTTCCAAACAAGAATCAAAAAGGAGGATTTTCCCAATGGTATCTTAAAAATAGTTTTATGGGAATTCCATGTTAATCATCATTAAGACTAATTTTCCAAACATTGAGACTCATTTTTCTAGACATGTTAATCATTGTTTCTAATATTTTTTTATTTTCTTGTTTGAGATTTCAATTTGCCCATTCATTAGTGGATGATATGTCAATCCCTTTTTATGCTTAATTCCATGCTTTGGAAAACATACCTCAAATATCCTGTTATAGGAATGATTTCCTCTATGACATATGATACATCATGGTGCCAAGAATTAGAGAAAACATTTTTGTATAAGAACTCTAAATTTGTCTTTGTCTCTTCATTGCAACAACTTACACCAATTTTGCTACATAATCCTTTTCCAATTAAACACATTATTTTCGTCAAGATAAGAAAGAAAGTGCAAAGAACTCAATTTGCCAAACATCAAAAATATCCACTTTTAGGATAAATTTAAATGCATTTCATGATATGATCTCCAATCATTGGTATCTATCACATCATCTTGTCATGTTTTGGAAATCTCAAAATAATAATGATCAAGAGAACTAGATTTTAATATTTTATGACAAGTTTTATTTATACCAAAATTCCCTTCGTATGAGGAGAGTAGAATTTGAGGGTATTCATTAGTTGCTCACTTACAAGAACACATCTCTTTGTAATCTGATCAACACATATTTTAAATAAAAGTGAATTATCTCAAAGATATTTTTTTAAAATATCAAAGAAATCTTTGTTGATGTGATGTAAAAAAATTGGGGGTAAGACACTATTAGAGTATGCCCTAAAAGTCAATCATTAGATGACTCTTTTGAGACTTTTGTATCATATCTTAAATATAAAAATACATCATTTTATGATTATTATATTTATTTAGGTTTGTGCAAATATTATAATAATGTTTTAGAGTGATATATTATATGGAATACTACTCTAAATTTTCCTTAGTCAAGTATTTTTTTTCAAGGGCAATATTAATACATTAAGACTAGCATATATGTTAACTAATATGAGACATTAAGTTAACACATGAGTATATGTTCGAGAACATATATTGAACTAACCCGCTATGAGAATGTTGCATGGATTGTTATATAAGTATCATACACATTCTCATAGTGACTATTAGTATGAATTATCCTTTGACCTGAAGTCATTGTGATTCCCTATATAAGGAGTTGTATACTTTAGATTCAACAAATACCACCCGTAACAAGGATGGTAATAAATTTGTTTACTAAGTATATAATAAATTGTGCAGAGATATGTGATTGATCTAGATTAAATTTGTCCCTTATATATGACAGAAGTAATATCAGTTGACCACATGATTGAGTAGGACTACTAAAATACATGGTCATGCTCAAATAAGTATATATGAGATATTGAGCTTATTTATTTAAGTTAGTCTACTCAAAGATTAAGATATATATAGATTGATATGAGAATGCCATGATCCATGCCTCATAAATAAATCTAGATATCATTGACAAAATGACTAAGTCATATAATTAGATAAGTCATGAAATTAGGTTAAGTCGAATCTATAATATTTTCGTCACTTAGATAGCAATGATGTATTACTAAATGCCACTCATTTCTTGTTTCTTTAAAATGAGATTTTAAAGTCATTTCCAATGATATGAGAACCTATTGGGCCACACACATAAAAAATATATATATATTTGGAGTTCATTTTATTTTAGTTAGACTAAAATAAACTATGCCTAATCATAAGTCTGAAATTCATTACAAATCTTAAGCTATTTGGATTAAAGAGTTGGGTCTAATTAGTAGATGTTTGAATCTTTAAAACAAGTCCAAACTTAAAGCTCACATTTCTCTCTTTTAGTTAATAATACATCCTTTTAGAAAGATATGTGAAAAAATAAAAGGTTTCATTAATCACACATCCTTTTAAAAAGGTGGGTAAAAATCAAAAGGTTTCATTAAAAACATATCCTTTTAAAAATATGTGTGAAAAACAAAAGGTTTTTTTAATGACACATCATTTTTGAAAGGCGTGTACAAAAACCAAAAGATTTCATTAATGAGAAATCCTTTTAGATAATGACACATTATTTAAAAATATGTGTAAACAACTAAAAGGTTATATAAAATGGGATAGATAGAAAATGAAATAACATAACAAAGATACGTGTGTGTGGATACTACTAGAGGCATGAACATGGACACTTGACTATTTTAGGATTCGATCGAATCGTTCACAATCAAAAGTTTTTTTTGTGCACTACAACAAGTAACATTCTTGCCCAACATTTAATTGTATTTACTTGGATCATTGGTGAGTTCCTAGTCGGTTGCGAAATTCTGATATAAAATTTACCGAAATCCCAACAGACACCACATGTTAAATAGGTAGCAAAATCACTATATCATGGAAGTTGAGTCTTATGGTTATAATTTGCTTATTCGATAAGTTTTTTGAAATTTTATCTTCTTCAATTTTTCTATCTCTGAATTCCAAATGAAATAAATAGTTAGTTATCATATTGTCACTCCCCTTTTAATCATGGATTTCAAGATAAAATTTTGAGAGAAAAAGTAATAACTCTATTAGCTCCAATTTACCTTATTTTTTGTGTTATCAAATAACACACACCTATGTGATATGAATAAATCATCACCTTTGCTCCAAAGGTGTATGGGTAGAATTTATCACAATAAAAAACCATGACTAATATTTTATTTTCCATTATTTTATAAGTTAGTTGGGTTTCATTTAAAATATGATTGACATGTGAAATTGTTCTAAAGATTGTATCCCACTTTTATCCCAATACATCTCCAAAGGCATAGGCATGTGGACCACACATAATACGAAATAAGAATGTACTTCTAGAAATATGATTACAATGTATATTAGAAATTATTTTAGTCTAGAATTCAACACATCATGAATGCTCATTATCAATGTGAGTTGGAGCATAAAGATTCCTCAACACAAGGGTGATTTATAGAAAGAATCTTATGATAATAAGGATGTACTTCTAGAAACATAAATTCTTAAGTTTCATAAGTTTGAAATAAATTTTTAGAGTAAAAATATTTTTTTTAAATCAGAGTTATATAGTACCTAAAATAAAAATTTATTTGTCATCACAAAATTTTTAATGTGCTACTTGTATAATTACCTCATGATGCATATTGACATTATAGTTTGCTTATGTAAAAAAGAACCAATATTTATCAACACTAGCATGATATTTATCAATTGGCTTTTATGGGATGTGTAGTTTAGGAAGAGTTATAAGAATCAAGATTTTAAGAACAAACATTTCCAATCATCTGGAATTCTAACATGTTAAATAGTTTTTTTTAGTCTACAAAAATGAAAATTCTATTTTTTCTGAAGATCTAGCCCTTCCTTTAACAAATGTGTTATTTTCTTCTTATCTAGTGTAATAAAGAAAATTCGTGTTTATACCCAACAAGATTTGTAATTCTCCAATTCTCATTCGCAATAAATGCGAACATTTTGATTTATTAGTGACTATGTCCAAGGTCACATTAGTATCATTAGAATCTCCATGTGTAGCAAATATCATAAAAGATATAAACTATATGTTACATATCAGAACTATGTTTATATCATAACAATAAAATTTTCTATTTTGGCTTTGTCTCAATGTCTCTCTATGGCATTGGATGGCAAATCCTAGTTGAGTTTGGTGACTAGATTTCTAATACAAAATCACTTAAACTTTGGTCTTACACAATGTCATTTTATGGTTTAAATGTTTTCCTACACCTTCTATTATATATTTCATATGATAGATTTTAATTCCATGGTACCATTACTTATAGATTTCTAATGCATGATGACTTGTTAAATAATCAGATAAATTCATATTTTCATACAAATTAATTGTTATAGAGTAATTACTTTGTTAATTTTATCATAGAAAATTTATTCTTTGTTTCTAAAATAAAGCTTTATTTGTTATATATTTTCCTTTGATGAATAGTTCTTCACTTCAAAAAGTTTCTTTATTATTTCTTGTTTTACTTAATCAGGATTCTTTGTGGCTAAATTACCCAAGCCATTGATATTGTAACTATTGGAATTGTGTTTATGATAAAAACAATTTGATTGATTTTTTTTGGTAAGTTGGTTGAATGAATTTTGTTGTTTTTGATTATAAGTAAATTTATAATGTATTGAGTTTGCATTTAAAATTCATGTGTGTGTGTATTTTATTCTGCATAGTAGATATTTTGATGTGTAGAGCTTGCTTATAAATGGAAGATCAAATCATCAATTTTTGTAGAAAATAAGCCTACTATTTACAATTTAGATGAAGTTGGACACACTTTGGTAAGATTGGAGCACATGAATTTTGTAGGTCTAACTTGACTATGGATAATAATGAATTATAACTTATTGTTCTAGTATACTTATATGTATTGAATAAGACTACCATGATATGATTATTTTATACTGACATAAAATAAAAATATATCTTTCTTATTTTAACATTATTACTCTTAATCCAAATGTAATTAAAAGATACATTAACTTGCTAATAGTTTTTTTTTATTCATAAAGATCTAATTCAATAAATAAATTAATAAACTTAGGGAGTTGGATAACTTTATTAGCTCTATGGTGATTATTAATTATTAATGAAATCCATGCCATGTCAAACGGATTAATAATATCCCAGTAATGATAATTTTAAGATTTGATATTGTCGTACCTATTGATAAATATTAATTTGGTATTCATGTAAGTTAGGTGGAATGTCTTAAAAAAATAATAAGAAATTGATTAAATTAAATAGTCATTAAATTAATTCAATTAATGGAAATATATAATTTTAACATGAGAAGTTAATAAGTATTAAATAATAACAAGCTCGAATTATTTCAAATAAATGAGAGAGTACACTTATAATTATATACTAGAATGAATTATAATTTATATAAATGGTACGATATAATATATATTATGAGCCCGAAATCATCTTTTAGTAGTTTCCTTCCATAGCCGTATCAAGTGGCATAAAAATATTTCAAATTATAGTTAAAGATTTTATTTATTTGTTAAGAGTATATATCTATAAAAAATTAGAATGATTAATTTTATTAAAATCATATTAATTCATTTTATAAAAATCAGATTGATTGATTTAAATTTAAATCATATTAATTATATGATTATATATATATAAAATAAAGATAATATTTAAATAATAATGTAAAGAAAAAAGAAAAAAAAATATAACATTACTTTTATTAAAAGTGATGTGATGCATTTCTTTTTCTTTGTACGGTATTTTATTGCAAAAGAAGAACAAGCCTATAGTGTTATTCTTCATCATATGATTTGGAGTGGGATATACGGAAAAGACTTTTGTTACATACAAAGCTTGTGATTTAGGTATATTTTCAATGTCATTATATTAATATTCATTTCGAAAAAAAAATGATCCTAATTTACACATATTAACATGAAAAGGGATTTATGTTCCTAGCCATTTAATTTAAACATTAACAAGTTGTATACGTAGTTTCTAAGGGGAAGCATTATTTGTTAGAGATTTATTTTTTGATAGATAGGTCCAAACTTCATAAAATATTTTGTGTTATTGTTTTTTTTACTTAATCATGATTCTTTGTTACTCAAATTATACTTGCCTTTGATTCTGCAACCTCTATAACATCTTGTTTAGCTTGCTCTTAACGTAAAAATTCAGTCATTGTTGGGATTTTCATAATTTTGTGGGCAAAAATTGAATAGGAAAAAAAATTATCTTGGGAAAATGAACTAAAAACATAAATTATTCCATATAAAAATATTTGGAGAAACATATGGAATCTTAAAGTACATAATATATTGCTTGCCTCTTAAAATGATAAAGGTACCATGAAAATCCCATTATAATTTGAAAGTGAGACATGTAGATGTTGAAACAAGATTCGTATTATTGCCCTTCTAGAAATGATAATTAAATGAATCTTATTAAATATTTACAGCTTCAAAAATGATGGACCCTAAGGGATTGTAAAAAAGTAGTTTATTACAAAAAGTTCTATAATGAGAATGACATCTTTTTATTTCTAATATTATGAATATATTTAAAGTTTACTATCTTATAAGAAATGTAAGAAGTCATGATAATAATAGAAATAGAATGAAAATCTAAAAAATTTGATATGGAGATGAATTTCACAAGGAATTGTGAACAATCAAAGAGATGGTCATCAACCTTCAACTTTTATTTTGATTTCAAAACATACCAATATGTTTTTTTGTAGGTCTTACAAAAATAAATTGTTAAACTCAATTTCATTTCCATGGATTCCATTACTTATTTTAATTTTATATTATAAAATATGTTAGAATGTTGTTGTCAAGCTTGCAAAAATACATTTTATGGCTCAATTTCATTTCCTTGGATGCCTCTACTTGTTGTAATTTTATATTATAAAGCACGTGAATATGTTCATAATAATTTTATAATTTTTAAAAATTTAACAAATATAAAATTTTCATTAGTATTTAAATTTTTAAATTTGGAATATGAAAGACATTTACTTTTTAAATTTCAATTTCTTAGATAAAGGTATCACATTGATGAATTTTATAATTTTGATGTATGATAGTTCTATAATTTTGTGAATTATAATTTTCATAGATATTAATGATTTTTATGGCTAGTTACTTATTTTCTTTTAATTTTAAATTCTATAATTTTTAATATATATATATTATGTAATTAAAATTTATACATTTTTTTAAGATTTAACTAATTATATATTGTATAGAGTTTATTTATTATATATTCTAATAAGTTTTATAATATATATAAATATATTTATTTATTTATTTATTTATTTATATTAATATATAAACATATTTATATATATGTATACTCACATGCGCACACACACACACACACACACACACATATATATATATAGGTTTTATATTTACATATATATATACACACAATAACTTGTAGATTAAAAAAAATTGCTTGGTTTTTAAATTCACTTTTTTTTACGTGATGATGTGCTATGCATATGAAGAAAATTGAATTTTTAATTTTTAGCACACCAAAATTAGATTTTATGTATATATTGGTTGTAATGTAGGAATTTGATTCTGAAGACTCATCTATGTATTATCTTAATATTTTTATCATAACAAATTTTTAATAATATTGATTGTAATTTAATTTTCCTATCTAAAATTAGATTTTCAATTTCATTTTCTACAAAAATTAATTATCAAATTAATTAGTTTGAATATGATGATGAGGAAATGTTACTTAAAAAAATATTCTTAAAATTCTTAGCAAATCAATACAATGCTGAATTATGGATCTAGAGTCACCTATATGTGTGGAAAGATCGGTGTCAGGTCCTCCCTTTTATGTACGGTGATTTTTAGTAGCTTGTTCATGTTTCTTTTAATATCCAGGAGTATTCTAATGTTGCTGTCAGCTTTCCCATGCATCTTCTCTGGTATATTATCTTTCTTTTTCCCTTCGATTCACATCTTGCACAACCAATCCCTATATCGCTTTACTGCCATCATATAAAATGTTCTCTTGACTAATGTATCATTTAAATCATCCCAGTTACATGCTTTCTAAAAAATATATATATATTTCAGCTAATAAAAATGCATAACCACATACAGTACTAATAGCACAATGTGATTTTGAAATAACACAATATTAACAAGTTTGAATGATCTTAAACTATCTTTTATTTTGTATGCGGCACACGAAAAAATGACAAGGGGCTTAAAATGTTGAAATATAAAGATGTAGTTACTCTTATTGCTACTGAAATCATTCTCTCTAATCTTAGACCATAATAGATCAAAAAATAATCCATTATTATTACTTTATAAGCAATAACATCATCATGTATCATAACTTTCAAAGGAAGAGTAGAATAATAAATGGAAGCAATATGTTCTATTTCATGTTAATACCCCATTGTAACCAGTCTAAAAAATATAAAGGCTTCAATCTTCAATATTGATCACATTATCATCATCATCATCATCATCTATTTCTTCATATTCTTCATCTGACTCTATTTCTAGTTCCAGCTTCTCATTTTCTTGAAGTTTTATATCATCAATGTCTACAAAAAGATAACTATGATCAACTAATAATTGTGGTTCTTTGTCTGCTGCAATATCAATATAATGGTTTTCGATGACATCATCTTAAAGTGCTCCTGCATTTGATAGCAAAATTTTTGAATCCCTCAATGCCAACTTCAAATTTTTGTTAAAGCACCATCTTTCATCCGATAATCAATCCACTATCGATCTGGTCTCATTTTCTCTAATGTCTGTATGTTGTCCTATCTTTATGCCTACAATAATTCAAAAATCCAACACTAAAATTTCTCAGCAACTTATAAAAATAAATGGAAGAAAATTTTTCCTTGCAACCTTATAAAATAATTAAAATATAACATATATGTGAAACAAATAATAACCTAATTAAAAAAATATAATCTAATAAGCTTGAAAAGAACAAATCATTAAACTTTGTATGGTTGAACCTTTAACAACTTATAACCTAATTTTGAATTCAAGATATATAATGTAACTTCATTTAGCAATCAAGACATATATATTAACCTGATTTCAACATGTAATATTAAAAAAACTTGCCATTGATACAATGATATAGTTTAATTTTCAGTCCTTGTAGCAAAAACTTAAAATGATATACTTTCATGCATACAACTAATTAACAAAAGCTAAACACATAAACTAGTCACAATTGCATCACAAAAAAATCAAATAATCAATCAACACAATAAATAGATGAATACATACCTAAATAATTTTGACACTGAATTAGATGCAGAATAGATAGAGAGAAGATAATGGAAAACACAGCTCCAATAAGAGCTTATGTTTGGTTTTTTAGGGGAGGTTAAAACCCTATAATGTGACAGTGAAATAAAACAAGTCAACAACTTGACATTGAACATCGGTATTAAAAATGAATAAAAATGAACCATGAATATTTTATAATTACAATATGAGATAATTCTTATAAGTTTACTGCCTAACAATGACAATAAGCCATACACTTTGAGTGAAATTTGTTGTTTAACCTTTTATTTTCAAAACATTTGAGCAAATAGACTGTTTTGGTATATGATTGTAGGCAAACTTATGTAAACGGATGTATATACAAGAAGCTTTTATTAATTAGGATAACTAACTTAATGCAAATGCAAATTAAAAATGCAGATACTACATAATAGTCATAGCTGCTATCATTAGTTATAACCAGCATGTCAAATAGGAAAAGGTGAAAATAAAGCATGTTAGTAAGAATTTCTAGAAACTTAGAATATAAACAACAACGTATTATGACACAAACATAAGATAATATACACATTTGGCATGAATTTCAAGGTAAATTATTTTAAAACATAAAGTTCTCTTCTTTCACCGCCACATGTCCTTCCCACCATATTGGCCCAGGATTTTCATTAACAAAAATAGCCAACCACTTACAGCATAAAACTTTTCCGAGCAAAAATTTACCTGTACCCTTTGGATGATAGTTTCTAGCTTCAAGCTTCCCCAGATATATCTCTCGATAATGAAATTTCAATGCCAAAACATTATTACAAAATAAATAAATAAATAAATACATAAATAAATACAAGAACTAAGTGCAAGTTTCAGCCAAAAATTCATAGCTTATTTTGTTTCATGTTATAGGATTTCGGGGTAGTTTTTTTTTATCTTTTAATATTCAGCTCATAATTTTTATTAAAGCAAAACCCAAATACCATATCATGGGACACCTAATTATCAATTGAATGTTGTCCTAATTATTATTTTATAAATAATTATTTCACAAATAAAAATAACTACTAGCTGTTATAATACATTACACAAGAGTTAGCAAAAATTTACTTCCGTTGTAACAAAAACAAAGTTAGCAACCAAATTTTAAATGATTGATTCAATATAAATTATTTTTAAATTCATTTTATTAAAGTTCCATTAATTGTAAGGAAAAAAAATAATTATAATCATATGAGAAAAATAATATTATTATATAAACTAAAATATTTTAAAAATATTAATTAACTGAACATTTTATCATGCTATTCTTGAATCAAAGTAATATTCATAAAAATATAAATAGCTAAATATTTGTTAAATTTAGCGACGTAAATAAAATTACGTCGCTAAATTAGCGACGGAACTAAGAATCTATCGCTATTCCAAATATTATTTTTTTTGCTAAAATACTGAAAGTTTTATAGCGACGAAACTGATAATCTGTCACTAATATAGATAATCTGTCGCTAATATAATGATGGAACTGATAATCAGTCACTATCAAATAGCTCCCGCCAACTTCCCGCCTTATTTTGGTGACAGAATATTATCTGTCTGTAAATCGGTCGCTAAGTTGGTTTTTCATCACGAATCCATCGCAAATTTGTAATGGATAAAATCCATCGCTAAATTTCATCGCTAAATCATCTATTTTTTGTAGTGTCTTTCTATGAATAGCTAAATTTGGAAAACTGAGATGCAAAGACCAACAATAATATGTGCTAGAAGATACACGATGTGAATTATGTACCAAAGTAAAAAATTTTAATCATTTATTTTTTGGATATCCGTATGGTAGCTTAGTTTGGGAGGAGATAAAGTAATGAACTATAATGTCAAAAAAAAAATTTTTTATTCTTAGTACTTTCAAACATATGAGCAAAGATTATTCTAGTAACTCACCGAAAAAAAAATACATCTGGAAAGTGATATTTATTGCCACCTTCTACCATATATTGTTTGAAATAAATATGAGGTACTTAGAAGAGAAAGAAGAAAGAATGGATATGGCATTTATATTAAAGTTTGGATAGAAAAGTAATAGTTTAGTCTGCCCTTAGTGCCAATTTCTACAAAATTTGATATGCCATTTTATATTCTTTATCAAAATAAAAAGGGAAACAACAATGCACTTACCTTACTTACCTATGCATGAATATATAGTTCATATTTATTTTTTATGAATCAAAACTCATTTACTTCATCATTAAATTAAATATTAAACTACTAGAAACTTTGATTATATGTAAATAATATATTCATGAATGAATATGTGTAGCTTATAGACCTTTCTAGCATTCATTAAATTGATGAAATCTGCTATGTCATGTAATATCTATTTTTACATTTCCACTAAGGAAAGTGGTCTTCATATATGTTAGTAAATTTTCATATTCCTAAAACACACCAATTGCAATCAAGATCTTGATGGATGTCTACACTAAAACAGATAATAATATTATATCATAGTCAATATTATGAATCTATTGGAATCCCTGTTTGACTAATTATACTTTAATAGATTTTATCTCATGCTTGGTTAGCATTCATAGATTTTATTTTTTTAGGTGGATCAACCAATGTCCATACTTGGTTAGCATACATAGATTCTATCTCATGGCTCCAAGCCATTTCACATTTGAAGCCTTCCACTACATATCTATTAGTTGTAGGCTATCTTGATCCATTCTTGCAACATCACTGTTTTGTATTTCACATGATGATCTTTATTTGACCTATGTATTTATTATGTCCACCAATAGGTTTTATTGCTTTTGGTGGGTCAACCATGGTTCATACTAGTAAGCATATGTTAATTCTTTCTCAAATTGGATGACTCCAAGTTATTTCTCATATTTTGGGCTTTCCACTTTATTCATTATAGAAAGTTGGCTCATCTTGGTCTATTAGTAGAACGACACCATCTATGTAATGAGAATTTTATATCTTTCAAAAGTAGGATGATCTCTATTTAACTTATATAGTTTGTTCCCCAGCTGTTTGTAAATGGTGCTCAGGCACCATATGTAATTTGTTGTTCTCCTAGCAATAAAAACATTGTTCTCAATTTGTTGAAAGAAATAATATCACTTGGTTTTTTTTTGGGATGTCTCACAAAGAAATATTTATTAGATTTAGGTTATAGCTTTTTTGAGTTTTTGCATCTCATATAAATATCACGATCTCAAATACATATCTCATATAAAATTTTTTGAAATGACTTAGATAAAAATTAAAATATTATCCAGTGTAAAAGAAAATAGTAGCAATGAATGTCATCATTTGTATATAGAAAAATAACTAAATTAATATAATATGTATATAAGATAATATGAATGATTCATCATCAATTGAATCATATTTAATAATGTTTGATTATTCCTTTATAATTTGTGATTCCAATTTGGTGTTTTCAAAGGTGTATGTCATGACACTATCTCATTGACTTTCAGATGGTCATTAAATAATTTGCTTAAGTACAAATTACTTGAATTTTATCTAAATGTTTTGATATTTTTGTCAAGTTGGTTTTATAGTTAATTTTTTTAATTTCTTTATATTTTCAAGGGCTTTAGGTTTGTGCTTCATAACATGCACATGTACATATCTTTGGAAATCATTTGTAAACATAATATACTTTAGTAGTTATAAGACTCAATGAATCTTTAGGCTCTCACCAAATCCAATTAAGTGAGTGTTTCTTATCTTGTCCAATAAAAATGCTACATATGTTTAATATTGCTCAAAAGAAAATGAGTTCAAGAATACTTCATTTTAAAGTTTAGAAATGTGACTATTGAATATACGGTCAAAGTAATAATATCATGAGTAAGCATTTTTACATCAATCAATTGTCTAGTTTTCTTTAGTGTACGTACATTGATACAAATGTGAGAATCACATATGATATTTAATATTGATAATGAAGAAGTAAATAGATTAACCTCTATAATATATACACATCAAACAAAAGCCTCACTTGCCTTTTTTCTTCTTCTTCTCTTTCAAGTAGAAGAAATAGTGCCTCTACATTGACAATCATACATTTAGGCATCAATACCTTGGAAACCATGTTAGTGTTTTTCTTTTGTCATTTTTTATTATGAATCTTCAAAATAACATTGGGTATGGAATTCTTCATGTTCGCTTCAACTATTCTAAAAATGCTTAACAATTGAGAAAGAGACTTATCAATATGTTATAGTTTATCGCAAATTGATTATAGCTATCTAGCAATACTTAAAAATTTAAGTTTGTGGTCAACTCTTTGCATATGAAAAACCGCGTCCCTGATAAGCCATCATTATTGCTTATCATTTTGAAAACATAAGTTCCCATAGTAGTTTTTTTAATTATCTTGAACTAAAATAATGTTTTAGATCTGTCATATCATTTTTGTCATACATGTCAATCAAAACTTTTTTTAGGTGTTCGATCATATCAAATACAACAATGCCCTCTTATTACTTTTGAAGCTCAAAAGATATAGTAGCAAACACAAAGAACCCAATGTCTAACATGTATGAGATATTTCTTACAAGAATCTCACTCTTCCTATGAAGTATTTTCAAGGACCTCACAATGGATGAGCTCCTCGAGGAAATACATATGTTCCTGTTTGAGGAATATCTACAAGTTGCATCATCTATCTAACATATTTGTCTCATTCAATTTATTCTTCTCACAAATTGATCAAAATGATCATATGTTTAATATATTAAAATAATAATAATCCTAATAAAAAATATGTTACATTACAATCATACTAATTTGCATTTAAAAAGACTTTATGAAATGGTTATCCCATTATTCTTGATAAAACTTATAACCATAGGTTTTACTTTTGAAAATTGTTTTCAAAAGTTTTTTAGTGGGCTAGGATTTATGTTTTACTATATATTAATGTGACTTTGGTTGAACACTAAAGATTGCAACTATTTAGATAGGAAATCATTGCCAGTCGCATCATATGAAATTTTTGGGTAGTTAGTTGAATAACTCTTGTTTGCATCCGTGTGAAGGACCACCTAGTGAAACTCCTTGACTCCTCTAATCCCTTTAGTATAACCTAGTTAAGTCAGACCTAATATTAAACATCAAAAACTATATTTCATTGATCAAGGCACTTATGAGGGAAAATATCAAAAGTGTTTCAATTCGACTTTATATTTTGGATTGAATAATTTTAGGAGTTTAAATTTGACTATTCAAAGACTACCATAGTCTAAAATCCATTCAAAGATATCAACCCAATTTTGATATTCAATTTAATCACATTTAATTTTCAAGTTTTTAAAGTACTTTGCATCTCAAAAAAACCATCATCACAAATATTAAACTAATAAACATATGTGACATGGTTATGGCCCAAAACCACATTGGTTATCCGATGCTAATGTGAGAACTAAAAGATGATTCTCTGAGTTATGTACTGTGCACTATACCTCTAGCCATCATCTATTTGTCTTCAAGAGCTTCCTTTCTTTAGACTGTACAAACACTTTGTGTGGCCTTTAAGGATTTATTGTATCTCTCTTCGATCTAACTTAATCCAAAATTATAATTTTTAATAAAAATCTAAAGTCATATCGGAGGGGAGGAGAATAAACTAGGAGTATGTATGTAATGACATGATATATAAACCATATTTAAATTATTATCCAAAATCAAACAATTAGAAAAATAAAACAACCACAGAGCTAGGAGTCATAACTTGTCACAATGCTCTAATATGCTAATAATTAGTCATTTCCTAATTTTTTTAAGCTAAACCATTTTCATGAATTCATGTTCATTAAACTTCCATTTTGTAATAATTTTAATAAGCAGCATATGTGGGTTATTTAATAGCTATTATTCTTGTGACTCACAATAACATATCTATATAAAAGAAACCCAACTAGATTATTTGGTTCACAATGTAAAAAAATAGATATCACATATCATATTATGATAAACATATAAAAAATATGGTTTCAAAAAAAGAAACCCAACTAGATCATTCACAATTAGCTTTGGTACCACTATTAGAGTTTGAAGTGATTTTTATATTATGACTACGAAAAAAAATAAATAATAAGCATAAATCAATCCCTAACATAGCATCTATGCATAACAAAACCAAGTTAGATTATAAAATAGAATTTGTATTTAGTTTGAAAATTGATATGAATCTGAACAAGGTGCAAACCCTTTGAGCTTCACCTCTATATTGTCAACTTCCCAACTTGGAATTCATATATGATGATCTTATGAACGAGACTAAAATTACCTAAATTGGTGATGCTACATGCCAATTGGAAGTGAGTGTCATGGTTATCCGTGCAAATGAAAGATAGAGCTATGAAACCCAAAAAATAAGATTTCTTTATATGAAAATAAAAGTAAATTAGAATACTCCTAATTCATGTACTTAATATTTGACCACTCCGATCCCTTTTCATAAATATATATATTTATCAATATGTAATATATAGCACACATCATTGTCACCTAAGTTATAAGAAAGTCATGGTTCATTATCACTTTATCTATGATAATATTATTATACATTTTAAATATCTTAGTCCATAATATCTAGATTGACATAAGTCATGGAATATTTCATACATGTGTTATCTAATCTTCAATTTCTTTCTCTTAGTTAGACTATCAAACCAAGTGAGATTGATATGCCATTTTGACTCATTTTTGGATTACCATATATCTTTATTCTCACTCTTTCAAATGGCTCAATACATCTCTCATATTATTTTGTAGAAGGAATGAATCTTATCTTTGCTACAAATATCCTTCTACATGATTTGTGGCATAACCAATCAACAAATTGTCATACAGGAAACCATGATGATGTCAATTCTAAGGATGTCTTACTTTATTATCACTATTAGAATTACCCATAAGGCCATAATCATCACATAACAATTAACAATACAAACAACATTCTCATGGATGGTCAGTCCTGTGCATGTTCTCTAACATGAATTCATATTTTAACTTGATATCACATATCAATGATAATATTGTCATTAGTACAAACACATACTCGTTTTGAACATATTTTTTTCATCCATATCTGCTATAATACTTAAATTGGATAAGTAATGAATAACATGAGAAATAAATGTATATTCTATGGATTTTGTATTATGCATATATGACAAAAGGCATAACTAAACCATCTTTAGTAAAAAATGATACATATCAATTCTATAATTATCTCATGAGTGATCTTATGGACATAGTCCAATATTCTCTCACTTGCACTAAGACCATTCACTCAATTATCAAATAAGAAGTATTCTAGTGTGAAAGACATTTTTTTACGGGTGAGTTGTTTCTTTACGCAATAAGAGATGTTATCATTTGTTGATATCTTGCATACCAACATGTCTCCACTATTGATAATTTGTAGAATTATGTGGAATTGCCAAAGTATTCTAGAGTTACACATTGGTTGGGTAGTGATGAGGAAGTCAAGGAAGCTAAAAAACTCACTACATTCTTTAATGTTGTGGCCCAAAAAAAGAGAAGTTTGGCACCTCAATGTCAAGAATGTATGTGGAGAAAACCATTTTAGTAATTTTCCATGTTGCCCCTTTGGTAGATATTGAACACACAATGCAAAAGGATTTGAAATATTACATGGAGAAGATAGCATGAACGATAGAGATTAAGGGCTAAGAAAATGAGGTGATGAATATCTAGCTACAAACAAAAAATATAACACAACTTAGGAGACGAGCAAAGTAACTTTATGTTTGTTCATTATTTGTGTATGTGTGAAGAAGTTTTGTGATATATACCTCACATTTTGAGATTGGCACACCACAAAATCCTTCCCCTATATTTATGATTAGTAGATTCAAACAAATTGTTGATTTCATATTTTCCCTAAAAGTCACGACCAATCATCAACATCATGATTTTTCATCAATAAAATCATGGCAGTCTTTAAAAGCCATGACTTCTATTTTAATAAAGCCATAGAAATCCAGAAATGCTATGGCGCCCAACTAATACAAGTTGTGGTGCTCATGCTGACTTTTCACTAGGAGAAGAGTAGAGTTTATATGATTTCAATTCTAGCAAAAAAGTTCTTTATTCCAGAGCTTAGTTTTAGTTAGTTTTTACTACATTTCCACCAAATACTTGATAAGAACGATTGGTTCCTATTTTTAATGCATAGAACAATCAGGAATGTCTCGCTTGTGAGTGTGTTCTATTGTAATTTAGAAGATAGTGAAGAGAAGAGATGTGCATATGAGGATGTTGGGTATGTTTTGATAGGAAAATAATTAATGATTTGCTTGGAATGCCAGGAGCAAGGGATACAAAATTTTTTAAATCCATAAAAGAGCGACCCAACTACATAGAAATTGCAAAAGCAATAATGGGAAAAAATTTTGAGATTACCAAGGGAAAAGTTAGCTAATGTTGTAACTTTGTGAAAAGTCATGACATCTTTGGTTGTAATCACATTTGATAAGGTTTCGAGTAATTGTGAAATCATGGCATCCAAAATAGCTTTCTAGATCCTATTTAGCTCAACTTTGGAAAATATTTTGGCTTCTTTTATAAGCTTCTTTTGTTCCAATATCATGACTCTCTCTCATTTCGTAACTTTCTTCATTAATTCAATAAGTATAGTTATGAATTTTTCAAAAATCATGTTTTTTTTCATTTTAGCCACAATCTCTAAATATTCCTTCATTAATTATTTGATTATTATCTCTGTCATGTCTTTCTCATCAAGCACATCAACTATTAGCTATAGACATTCCTTTGCTTATACTTTTTTTGCAATCTCAAAATTTTGCTGGATAATTTCTCAATGTTTTTGAATTCAAAACAAAAAAAATTAATATAAATTCGAAACTCATATGTACAACCACCCTTGGAGATAGATAATGAGTGAATTTTGAATGCATTAAAAAAGTATATTGATTTTTTTTTTGGAATTATTTGTTTGATGCTCAAGTTGGAATATATTTTTTAATTTCTTTTTTTTTTGAATCCATTTTTTTATTGACAATGAAATTAATTTGTTTTTATAGTTGCTTTTATAATATTTGAAAATTAATTTTTATGTTTCTTAGAAATATTTTTGATTTTTTAATATTAATATGAAGCAGCTTATGAAAATGTTCTTCCTTTTAATGCTATTGATAAGTTGAAGTGGATAGAACTTAATTAAATTAGCTAAAATAAATTTCTTGTTTCAATTATGTATTCTATAAGACAATTGGTTTAGACAAATATAGTATACTTTAAATTTATGTTTTAGACATTATGTTACATAACAAATAAATAGATAGGTTTATTAGTACTACAAGAAAAAATATAGTATAGGATATTTTATTTTGGATGTTTTTAAAATGTGTAACACAATGATGCCTGTAAAATTATGCAGACCTAATCAACTCAAAATTGAGTAATATAACATAAAATATTAACTATAATCATGTTAATTGTTATTAATTTATTATACTTCCCAATTTAGTTAGATAGTATTCAAAAATCTTGTTGGCGAGGGTACCTTATCAATAAAGATCCATAAATATATTAGTTGTAAAAGTAATAAAGAGGATTTTTATAAAGATATCGATCTCATAGGGTTTATATTAGTAGTTTAGTCGACTAAAAGTGAGACAACATAAGTTTAGTAGAAATAATAATTAGGAATTTTGATATGAATTTTACATCCTATGATTTGTTCACTTGATTCATATGATATATATTCAAATTATTTGATTTATGTTTATGATGGATATAGAATGAATGTTGGATAATTATTAAGATTCTCCTCTGCCCTAGCCCCTAATGGCATACATGGTGGTTATCACAATTGGGTTTATATTAATGATAGGCCCCTCATAATTATCCCCTTTATATTTTACTACTGAGATAACATATCATTCATCCTTGAAGGTCATTCAAAAGTCTATCACCTTTTAGATAACTCATAAATTATCCTTGGTGGTTGATTCATATGTAGATTCTCATAATTTAGCTTTAGGTATTATAAAGAACAAGGACACTAAGGTAGTTTTAGAGCATTTGCACTTTTAGCTTCGTGAGTACTATACTCGTATAATTAAAATATGCTTCCCTTAAATCGTATTGGTAGAAATCATATGAGTGAAAGTAATTCAAAGGGCTATCACCATATTGTGAGTCACCACAACTCATGCATGTCTGGTAGATTACCTTTCACTATCCTCCAAAGTGATGATATGACTTTCATACTAATGACGCAACCCTTAGGAGAATATTCCTATAAAACATCCACAATCAATTGAAGATCCATTCTTCTAAGATATGTACAATAGAGTGGCATGTTAAATTATCTATTCTTTTAGTTTATGAGCATCATATTCATAATAATTAACGTACCTAAATTTTGTGTTATAACATATAGATTTATCTCATCTATCAAAGTCAAAAGAGGTATTACTTCTATCATATGCATGAGTAAGCCTCATGGTTTACCTATCACCATCCACCATGATAACACAAACAAACCCACCAAAGTTTTTACCTTAATTCAAGTTCTAATTAATTTCCATTTCAATCAATTTTTGGTCCATAGCATAAATCAAACAAAGACATTAATAACAAAGTGCTTAAACATCACATAAATAATAGTTACACAAACCCTAGACCTCATTTCTACCTTATATTGGGGAGAGATTCATATGAGATACAATAAAATATGTCTCATGAATTTCAGGTTTCCAATAACCCTCATGATAATCTATGACATAAATCGTAATCCCATATTATTTTGACTTATTTCTCAATTCCTCCATAGAGAGGGGGGTTTGAGAATCACACCCCTCAATTTTAGTGATTATCTTTTCTTTTGCTTCCATTGCTTTCTCATGGATCTCCTAGGGAATACAAAAATAACCCCAAAGATCATTGTTGCACTTTTCTTTCATCCATAAGAGTGGAGAAGAAAAGTCCAATTCAGAATTTTATGTATCTTTACCTCTCTTTACTCTTATACCTTATAATTCTGGCATATGTCCAAATAGAAAGTCACATCTTTAAGAAGAAGCAATGACTTTGAAATTTGTCTCTAAAGTTCGAGGTTACAGCCTAGAAGTTGTCCATTCCTTTGGATGCCTTTTAATATTTCTGTAACACAAAGCAATAGTGTTGGGAAGTATTTATAACTAATGTATTTGATCTCTGTAATACAAGTCATCACTTTGTGAATGGGCTATGACTTTGGTCTTTCTTTGGCATCAAATTGTCGTGACACTCAAAATTTTCATGATTTTAGCTTTGACATTTTTTGTGCCTCAATTGGCTACAATTTCGATAATAGCCATAGTTTTAGCTTTGACCTTTTTTGTGGATTAGATGACCACGGTGATGGGAAGTGGTTGCAACTTTGTTTTTGGTCTTTATTATAAAATAAATAGTAATGATACTAAGAAGTGTCCATGAATTTTGCCTTAATCATTTTTTTTGGAATCACATTTTTGTGATAATGGGAAGTGACAATGGTTTTGGCAATTAGCTCGTACAACTAAGTCATGGCTTTGACTTCACTTGAGAACAAGATTCAGGTAATGGAAGTGGTCATGTTTGAGTAATGTCATATATAATATTATATGTCCAAAAATCATATCATTGGATAAATTTCTTAGTTTTGGCCTTCTTTGTAATTTTGTATATACCAAAAGTCGTGACTTTAACTTGAGAATAGAAAGTCTTCGTAAAGAGGAAATTACAAAATTAGGAAATGTCCATGACTCTCAGCATAAATGGGATACTTAGTTATTGAGATATGAAATTAATATCACAACCATAAAATTATTATGAGATAAATATGGTTGTGATTTCAAGATAATATCATAACTTAAAAATAAGTATTGCACATTTAAAAGATTAAACTAACTAGGTGATAGAGTGTGACATACAATAATTGTCATGACTAAATATATAGAGTATCGGCCAAGAATAGATAATAAAATTAAATTGATGTGTTCATGCATCACCAATTCATTAATTCTTTCTAAAAACATATAGTTTTATGATTATTCACTAAAATCTACAAAAACTTCAGAGTAGTAAAATTGATTGAATTTTAGACCATTTTTATACTTCTACATCTTCAAATATCACTTAAAATATACTATAATATTTGGTATTTTACATATCAAATAAACTTTAATACTAAAATTATTGTTTTTCCATAAGCAATAACTTCCCCCTCAATAAAAAAAAATTGTCATCACTCATAACATATTTTTCTCCATGATTAAGTTTTAGTATCGTAGTGTCTCTAGCTAGTGACACTTCTTTTCATTTTTCAACATATTGATAGTCTTGGTAGGGCATAAGTTCCATGAGTATACTTATGGGTAAATTAGGTGTGTATAATATTTCATTTGATAGGTAGACAGTATTTATTAATCACACATGCAAACGAAAACACTTGGATTGCCACCTAAGCAATACTACATTTAATATTTGTAGTTAGACAATGAGTACTTCTCACATTCATCAGTAATCTTTGTTGTCCATAGTAGCTTTTCATTATATATTTTTATTTCCTTTTAACTTATTTCATATTTCCATTGAACATCACTGGTAACTCCTTATTTGGGCCTTCTCTCCTTGGATCCCATGACTTTGAGGAAGGTGATGACCTCTTCTTCAATTCTATCCTAACCCTTTTTTCTTGTATTCCCAAAATTGTGATGTTGAGCACTACCATTATTTTTTATTTAAGCTTCTTTTGCCCTATTTCTTTTTGTATAACTCATCCATGATATTATGCTTGGCTGAGGCTTTGTTATTTATCTTCTAATGGGTAGTTTCTTTCTGTAACACTAAAGTCACTAGATTATGTTTTTTTGTGCTTTTGTTATTGAGCTTCTAATTGGTAGTTTTATCCTTTTAACACCAAAATCATTACATTAAGCATGACAATGGCTTTTCCATTGATCTTCTGATTGATAGTTTCTTTTTATAACATCAAGGTCATAAAACTAGGCACCCCTATGGATTTGTCATTGTTCTGATCTGCCAAATTTTTCTTTCAACCATATAGTACTTCACCTTTTATTCATTTATGTTAAATTCTGATAATTTGGACTTCATCATAATGGCCCCATTTGGAGAAATGAATATATTTTTAAAAAGATCATTCCATTGAGATTTCAACTTCTCTAAGAATAACTTCATCCAAATATTAAAAACTAATACCTTTCCTCAACTTTGAACTCTCTCCTTTGCATTATTTTATCATGTCATTATTTAATTATATCTTTATAAATTCATGATATGTTATACACTTTATCTCTCAACTCTTCCATTTTACTTTATTGTAGAACCATTCTTTTTGTTGCATCCTTCAAATCATAATGTAACTTTTTGATGCTTGTCATACTTTATGTTCTAGTTCAACTAACTTGTAAAAAGAGTTTACAAAGATGAATCAAAAAAAGGATATTTTTATTGATATCTTAAAATCAGTTCTATAGGCCCATAGTGCTCCTACAAGTAGTGAGACCAATTATTGTTGACATATTAACCATCTTTTTTAAAATTTTTATCTCTTTATTTGAATTTTTTGGCTTGCCCATTTAGCTGTGGATGGTATGTTAATGCTTTTTTTTTGCTTAGTTCCATGCTTTTCAAAATGTAACTTAAATATCTTTTTATAGAACCACAAGAAAAATCCCAAATAGCTAGGGAAAATTCCCTAGCTAAATGGGGGTTTTCCATCGCTAAATGGGATATAGCGATGGATTAACAACGGAGGGTTTCCCAATCTAAAGTACTTGTCGCTAAAAATTAGTGAGGGAAAGTGTCTCTAGCTAAAATTTTAGTGAAGGAAATATCTCTAGCTAAAATATTAATCTTCCTAGTTAAATTAGCAAGGAAATTTCCCTAGCTAAATAGGGATTTTTCATCGCTAAACTTATATAACGACGGAAGCTTTCCCAATCTAAAGTACTCCTCGCTAAAACTTAGCGAGAGAAATAGTCCCTAACTAAAGTTTTAGCGATGGAAATATTCCTAGCTAAAAAATGATTTTTCAAGCTAACTTAGCAAGGGAAAATTTCCTAGCTAAATTAGCAAAGGAAAATTTCCTAGCTAAATTAGCAAGGGAAAATTCCCTAGTTATTTTCTTTCCAAAATTATTTTCAAATTTTTTTTATTATTTTTCAAAATATTTAATTAAATAATTTAATATTTTTATATTAAATTGAATTGAAACTAAAACTATAAACAATAATTTATAATTAACAAAAAATAAAATCATTTAATTAATTATTCTGATTCAATAATTTATATAATTCAAACAAAAACATATCAAAATTTTATTTCATTTTATTCATCAATGTATCTACAGACAATGCATAAAATATAATCTATCCGTGTATTGATGTTATTTTCTTTCTCTCTACTCCAATCACCATCTTTCTACTGCGACAAAGCTGTCCAAGTTGCATTTTATCATGTCTAGTGAAAAATCCCTTCACTTATACAAGCTTTGTATAGGGAATAATGTGGTACCATATCTGTACGAAATTTAAACTAGTGAATAAAATCAAAAAAAAGATAAAAAAAGTTATGTTTTGATAAATATATAATACTGTGGTATACATGTACATATATACTATAGTGCATATGTGTACATATATTACTACAGTATTATATGTACATATATACTTAGTACATATATACTCAGTATATATGTATATATAATACTACAGTAGTATATGTACAAATACTACAGTAATATATGTACATATATACGTACGTATATATAGCATTTACTGTTGCTGCTGCTGCCACCACCGCTGCTGCTACTACTGCTCCTGCTGCTACTGCTGCCACTACTGCTCCTGCTGCCACTGCTGCTGCTACTGCCACCACTGCTGCTGCTGTCGATGCCGTTGCTGCCACTGCTACCGCTGCTAACATTGCTACCACTATTGTTGCTGCCACTACTTCCACCGCCGCCGCTGCTGCTCCTGATGCTACCGCTACCGCTCCTGCTGCTGACGCTGCTTCTACTATTATTATTGTTGCCGTCGTTGCTACTACTACCACTTATAATAAAAGTGGGGTGGGCAATGATGCTCGACTGATGAACTTCCATGCCAACCACTCGTTTTGAGATTGAGTGAGTTTTTGACGAGGCGGAGAACTACTTCTCCCTAAACATGACCCGATATTCCTCTTGGCACTTGCGGCCTGTAAAATTAGGTAATTATACATTTTTCCTTCCAATTGAATATAGTTTTGTGAGATGTAATAAAATTACACGACACTACATGAGCATCAGCATCATCATCCTAAGACCTAGTGCAATTATAACCCAATCATTGCAGAACCTACAGCAAGAAAACTTATTTCCTCGTACATATGCTTTGTACCATGTGATAATTGCATATCTACACAATTACTATGATATTTAAGACCAACCTCTATCTTCCTGGCTAGCCTGGATAAGAAATATCTTCATGGCACAACTTTGGGAAAGGTCTAATATCAATGACTTTTATGACCTACATCAGTAAGCAATGCACGATGATGACCAGCCCAACCTGAGCAATTATATATTCAAACTCGTATGTGTGTGTGTGTGTGTGTGAATGGGTGTGTATGTATGACAACATATACATGTCTATAAATAAATATATGCACCCACTTAAGTACATACTCGGTATATACCTACGTATATACTCAGTATATACGTACATATATACCAAGTATATTCATACTTATATACTCGGTATATGTACATATACAGTGCATGTCATGTGCCACATGACTCTGAAAAGAAAGAGCAGCACACCACAAGAGCTAGCACATGATGCACAGTATTGCACTGCCAGAACATCCAACTCTGCATGGTAAGTAGAAACCTAGTATCATTAACAAATTGCTCAGGCTTCAGACTTTACGAAAACTAATTGACAAATAGAAAATAAAAAAAGTTGCCCGGGGAAAATCAGAACAGTACATGGCAGACAAATAGAATTTTTATCTTCAAAAACAAAATAAAAAAACAACACATGCCAAAACAAAATAATAAATCTTCAATGACATTGATGCTAATTCAATCACAACATGCTTTCTATCTTATAAATCTAACATGCTCTCGAAGATAAATTTTCATCGTGTATTTCTTCTTCTGTGTGCCATTGTACTTGGTCACTTTTACAGGTTTGGTTGCATTAGGAATGAGGCACCTAAACGCATATATTTATATTATCGAACATGATATCAAAGCGGGAGAAATAAACGTGATAAAGCCACCACCACCACCATCATTTCAGCTAACATGTTAGAGACTGCCCCATGACACCTGATGTTTTTTTTAAAGAACAAAAGTAAAAGTGTCTAGAGCATGCCATCAATATAAGCACTACACTACCTAGACTAGATACAAGTGAAATAAAAAATACATAAATTAAAATAGTGCAATAAATATAATGAATATTATATATATTCATCACCTCAAACTTCAAAGAAAAAAGAAATTAAGATATTCCAGATAATTCTCATGAAAATATTTGTCAACAATTGTGATGAGAATGGTTATTGCCTAGCCCGACACGTGCCCATCCCAGAAAAGCCTGGGTCTGAACTAGGAGAGTCGTGCATGCCCTCGTTAGGGCCTGGCCATGGCACCTAGTCCACCTCACAAGGGCCCAGGCCCTGAACCCTAGACTTCTATGGGCCATGTCCCCTGAATAGTGTGCGAGGTGGAAAGTGATGAGCATGATGGCCGCATTATATCAATATATTATACATAACGTAGATGTGTTAATTGTTATGTGTATCTATATATACACATAATATGGTTATTGTGTATTACAATATACAAAATACATACATAATGTATATAGAATGTACATACAATGTGTATATACACTCATTTTGAATATATACATATACGCATTGTGTATAGACAAAAGTTATTGTGTAGATACATGTATACATAATGTAAATACAAAATATGTACATACATACCTAGTATATAGAAAATTTAAAATTATGAATTAAAAAAATTAAATAACATTAAAAAAATTCTTTAATTTAAAATTATAATTAATACTTATAAAATAAAATATGGTAACATAATCTTTCAAAATAAAACTAAAACATAAAAAATATTATAAATCATTAAGTCATAAAATGATAAAGATTATATTATCATTTTCAATCTAACTGTTATGATCTGTACAACTTTAAATTTTATCATATACATCATCATATGTATTTTGTTGTAATGCAGGAATTTGATCCTGAAGACTCATCTATGTATTATCTTAATCTTTCTATCATTACAAATTTTCAATAATATTGATTGGTATTTGATCTTCCTATATAAAATAATATTCACAATCATAAATATGATAGACTTTAATATAAACTAAACATAATAAAGATCAACAAATCACAAGACATTTTATATATCACAAAAAAAATTTTATATAATTTTTACAAACTCAATGCATCTAGATTCTTCATATCCTCTAAAAAAAGTAGAATAATAATTGATGTCTAAATATTTTAACAAGTTATAAAGGCTCATATTAGACAGAACAACATATCACTTACCTCTAACTTATTTGAATTTAAAACTTATCATCTTCAAATACTTCATAATCATAATTTCATTAAAAAAGATATTTATTTTCTTAATATTTAAATAAATTTTTTAATTAATCATAAATTTTAGTTTTTTATTCTTATAGCTGATTAATCCCTAATTTAAATGTAAAAAGTTTTTATAGATATACATATACATATACATTTACATGCATGTATATGTAAAAACATTTTAGGCGATTATTATAGTAAGATACAATTATTTATAGTTATATGTTATTATAAATATAGTATATATAGTTATATTTAATTATATAGAGATATATATAGCTATACAAATATTTATATATAAGTATACACATATAGTTTAGTAGCGAATATAACAGATGAAGAGTTTTAGATTACTACGAACCTTGCAAATTTTTGATTTAATGCAAACCATGCTAAATTCTACTTCACTAAAAACTCTATATCATAATTTTGCAACCTTAATGTCATAAATATATAATACTATAATATATATGTACATATATATTATAGTATATATGTGCATATATACTAATATATATGTACATATACATATATAGTAGTATATATGTATACATTGATATATATGTGCATATATATGTACATTGATATATTTCTATCTATATATATTAGTATATATGTACATATATTATATATATATAGATATATTTTTTATATATTTTTCCAAAAACTTTTGGTAAATCAATTAATGAAGAATTCAGACATGAACAATAATAGATATGGAATAGAAAACATATCATACAAAGTATTAAACTAGAAAACATAGATGTGAAGAAGCCTACAATTACAAATTCCTAGCATTGCAAATATGAGCTGATTAGAGATACGAATAATTACAGACATTAACATTAACATATTTTGTGGAAAACTACAACCAAAATACAATTTGCTATAGAAAACTAACTAAGCTAAGAAGAATGAGAATTAAGCAAAACTAGTTGACTACAGTGCTCTTAGTAATCCAGTCACATCCTACATTAAGTTTACTAACAAGATAGAGATTAGAAATGAATGAATATAATCTAGTAAAACTAAAGCTTTATATTATAGAGATACATGAGTGAAATACAAAGTGTAAAGCCAAAGAAATACATAAATAAATAGTTAATTAAAGTAGCAGCCTAAGGACACGCAATCTTATGAACTTAAGACCTGCCAAAAAAATAGCAGTGTAATAGAAATTTATCCTAATATTTAAGTAATTTACTTAAAGATTATTTACATACACATCAATTCAAACTTAAAGGATAAGAAGGATGGCACCTTATTAATTTAGCAAAAATTATAGATATGACTATCAGTTATATACTTTTCCAATTAGATATTTAATTGAGAAATTAATTTTGTATATTGAAATGCCTAATTTCATTTTCTATGATGGTTGTTAGCTCACATAATATGAAATTTACAATCTAATCTTTTATTAGCAATCTAATCACATAAAAGGATTATTTTATCAAAGAAAATATTAAAAGAAAATCTACATTTTGGCAAGTGTAGCTCAAGAGGGCTATTTTTCATAATGCCCAAATAGTCAATGAGCAAATAAACCAAATGGGCACATCACTTTTTTTAAAATATTATAAAATAGGTTAATTAATTTCATCAAACAATAACATGGCTAAAATTGAAAAAAAAAAATTATAAAATCATTTAATATACTCATATTATAATGTTACACCAAAACAAAACATTGCAGATATATAAACGACAAAAAATACAATGTTACACATAAAATCAAACAAAAAACTATAAATACATATCTGTGTGTGTGTGTGTGTGTGCGCGTGTGTGTGTCATATATCAAGGGTATCATCAAATGCACAAAAATATTTATTAACATGTGCTAAATCTAAAATAACTGAAAACAAAAAAGAAAATAAAAGGAAAACATATGCTATATCAAGAGTATCATATATCAAGAGTTTCATATTATGCATTAATGATAATTTTTGATTTTTGTTTATCATTATTTTTTATTGCTAATTGTTGAATTTAACAAAAATTATAATACTAGAATAACATTAAAAATAAAATATCACACCAATATTAAAGATTTTTCTTCATTTGGAGAATTAGATCCAATAAACAATTTTAATTAAAAAAAATTTCTTTGATATATTGATTCTTTGTAATAATCTCAGAATCAACATTAGATCATAGTCAAAAATTGGAAAGTCATTATTAAATGACATGTTTCATCTTGTTTGATTTTTTTTTCATTTAGTTCTACACTTATTTTTGATAATTTCTAATTTTTTGTATGCGTGACAAAGAAATTTGTAAGTTACAAACGCATATTAGTGCACATGTTTCATTGTAAACAATAAATAATGTGCATATAAAGCAAACATAGATTGAACTATATAAGCAACTAAACATGCACCACATGTCTATTACTTTGGATATATATACTATATGCACATTTTTTTAAAACAAAAGGGTGTACCCTATTACTAATCAAATTATCTATCATATTACTCATGTGAACATTATATAATGATGGAATAATTACTTTTTATACATGTATACACGAAATAGGTCACCATGCATGACCAGTGTGCTTTGAGAATGCATGGTATCTAAGAAAACACATTGAGAAAATTCTGTGCAATGTTTGTTCCCCTGCTTACAATAATGTATAGTCAGACATGGGTTCTTAGTCTTCTACACCCCTCATTTCTCCATCAAGTGTGATTTGATTCTACATGGCAATATTTGATAGATATAATAAAGACTTAGTGTAGTGAATTTTTTTCAATAGTACTATTAAAAAAAAATTAATATTGGGCCAATTAAATTAATGAAATCATCTACAATCATAACAGAATAGAATAACTATGGAATTTATTGGGTACCTAATTGAAGACCAGAATATATGATTTATTAAAAAAAATAATAAATAGAATTTATTCATTAACATCCACCAACAAAAATTACAACCTCAACAAACTGTCAACATTAGCAATGACTACAAAATTAAAAGTTATGGTTAAGTTTTACCTTCTTCTTTGAGAAAAATTTAAGAGTTTCACACTATGACTATAGAAACCTATCTAGTAGATAAATTTCCACATGTTCTTCATTTTCATCGTCTCTACAAGACAAAAATTTTTAACATATAAAAAACCAAAAATTAAAATATAAGATATAATTTTAATTTAAAAAATTATAGTACCTTGCTCTTCTTCTCCTCTTGTTATTATTTTCTTCGTCATCTTTTACTATTCTTCGAATTTTAGAGCTAGCATACTTTTTGGTTGATATGAAATCCATAAAACTAAAAAAAATAATCATTAAAAGAAAAAAAGTTCATACTACCAATTTATCATTAATACACAAGAACTCAACAAAAAAGTACCATTTAGCTCACTACCGATTTTAAAATTGCAAAACTCATTTTTAATTTCTCATTAAATTATAATGATGATAAACAAAAAAATCACGTAGAGAGAGAGATATATATTCTTTGTTTGATATGGTTCTTTGAAATACTGTTGTGATGTCTATATGTTTTGAGAGATGTTCTTTGGTTGATACGGTTCTTGGAAACAATGCTGCGATGACTATGTGTTTTGAGAGATGTTCTTTAGTTGATATGGTTCTTGGAAACAATGTTGCGATGGTAGTGTGTTCTAATAGTCGAAGGTTTTTCTGGAAGTGAACTGACCTAATTACGTAGAGATGACCAGATGGGGTAAAGATGGGTCAGAGATAAAAAATAGTAGAAAACAAAATTATATTATATTTAACCATTAATTATATTATTTCATAAATAAATAAATTTATGGTTAATATATATATAATTTTTATAATATTATTTATAAATTAATTAAATAAATTTCAGAAATAAAAAAAAATAATTTATGGTTATAACAATGGAGAAAATGAATAATAATACTAATAACCATGAACACTATTAATTGGTAATTAAATTTTCATATTATTTCATTTATTAAAAAATATATTATTTCATGTAACCATTGATAAATTGTATAAATATATAATCATACAAAATTTATAACATCTCGATTAAACAAAAAATAAATAACCAAATAAATAATGAATAAGTAACATATCAATAATATTCAAATAATTAATAATATATCTGACCATAAAAATAATAATATATAATATTAACATTATCCAAAGAATAAAATTAAAAATTCATTACTTAAAAATATAACTCAAAAAAATAAGACTACACATAAATGCAAAAATAAAAAAAATACAAAATAACCAAATTTCAACTTGTATATTTTTAATAACAAATTATTTTAGATAATTTTTTAGTAGCTATTATAAAAAACGAGAACAAAATTATTTTAGATAATATTAACCAAATTTCAATATTTATAAAAAACGAGAACAAAATATTAAGCAAATAATAATTTTATATACTATGATTATTAACTTCTGAATTATTAATCATACATCTAAGTAAAAAAATGAGTTATGAAAACTATAGTACATAACATTTGAGAAGTATCAACAACAAAATTTAAAAAAAAGATCTGTTTACTTCTTTAAAGTAAACATCACGATAGAGGAGCTCTATAATGACTCCTAAATGACAATGATAATTGAATTATCTCCCTCAATACCCAATAATACTATCAGCTTCATTCATAGATAAAACTAGTTATATTCATCTATGATATATCATTTTTTTCATATCATATATACATTATAGAGATAATGTCTTGTGTATGCATAAAAGCATCATATTGCACATCACTATTCATACAGTTGCACATTTATATTAATGTATAAACTTTTATATATAATGGCATATGATTATATAAATATTTAAGTGAATAGATATAATGTTGTGTTTACAATATTTTTATAAATATTACACACACACACACACATGTAACACTTTTATAAATATTATATAGTTAATATATCACATTTATATAAACATTATAAATATTATATATTTATATAAAAATTTATGTGTTATATAAATGTTTATAAATATGTATAAACATTTTATATGTTATATAAATGTTATATAAACAATTATATAAATGGATAGTATTATGTAAATGTTGTATAAATATTTATAAACATCAATACATATGTATAAATAGTTATATATAACTTTCTATGTTTATATAAACATATCAATGTTTATATATAATGCTATATGTTTATATATTAAAGTATATACATTTATATATAATGTCATAAGATTATATAAATATATAAATATTAATATATAATGTTATGTGTTTTAATATTTATATAAATATTATATTGTTACAAATCGAGCATACTATTTTCCAAAACAATATACCTTTCATGCTATAGTGTTTTTGAAAATATATTTTTTGTTTTTATTTTTTTATTTTTTTCAAATGATGAAATATACAGGAAGAATAAAAGTATTTTTTGAGTTTACCAGAAAGTAGAAATCTTTTATTTTGATATATTTTTTAATATGAATATTTACTTATTTAGGTAATTTTTTAAAAAATATTATTTTAATGCACCATAACATAATTTTCCCTACATCTAATAACATTTAACAACAATATCAAAATATTTTCAAACAATATTAAACTAGCAAAAAAAAAGAGTTTACTAATCAGCATCACCATGAGTAACTCATATTTTATATTTAATTTAGGATGGTTTTTTTTACATGGAAAAAAAAAATTTTCCTTAATTTTATCAAAATTAAGGAGGTTGTAAAAAAAACATGAACAATATCAAATTTAATGAATTTGATTTTATCATTATTATAAAATAAACACAAATAGAAAACTTATGTGTTTCAATTCTTATTTATTTGTTAGCATGGACTTGTAATTTATTTTAATTTTGATTGTTAATTGGAAGTAAATTTTAATATCTTATAATTTGGACTATTAATTGGGTGTAAATTTAATTTCTTATAATTTGATTGTTAATTATAATTTATTATATTTTGAAACTTTAAAATAATTTAGAATCTACTATATTTTTTGTAAAGTTTTCAAATAGCAAATTAAATGATTTGTATAGCATGAGAAACAAGCTTTAGTATAGCATCATATTGCACATCATTATTCTCTCAGTTACACATATTTTTATTTGAATGTGTGAAAGAATAGCAAAACTCAACAATTCTTTCGCTAATTATGAATATTATTGATTATATGAGTATTCTAATTTTAGTTGGATATAAGTTTAAAGCAAATGATTAATAATTTATATAATTTTAAAATATACTTTTTAGATTTTATCTCTTGATAAAATAAGAATTTATTATATTTTGACATTCCACAAAGTCAACTTGACAATTCGAGTAGCACAACTTGAGTCGGCATTCACCTGCAAACTAAGCAACAAAGATCTAGGTTGAGTATTTTTGGCCTTACTGAATCATTGTGAGCAACCAAACACTCTGAGATATTAGTTTTGCCTTACTTAATTGCTAATTAAACAAATAAATATTTTGGCTAAACCCAAAATAGCATTTCTAACACAAGCACAATAAATAGTCAAAACTTTCATCACTTGTAAACTCTTTTGAATCATAGACTAGAAAATATATGATTTGCTTTTAATTAATTTGTTAATAGATAAATAAAACATATTGTGTTAAACGATAATTTAAACAATAAGATTTAAGTTAATACTGACATTTCATCCTATGCATTATTTGTGATTAGCTAGCATTCATAAAAATTTTATATAAAACTAATATCAATTTTTTCTAAAGTAAGCTTGGTATTTATGATGTATGTATGCCAACTTTAATGGAAGTTGAGGTGTTAAATTGTTTTTCATGGTTTATTGTCTTGTACATAAAGGTTCATAAACCTATTTCTAATTTTTAAATATATATAACCTAATTTATGGAGTTTTGTATGGAAATAATGCATTTTAAATAAAAAATATAAATATAATGCTAGTTTGAAAATTATTACCAATTTAGTGAGTCTAGAAATATCATGGAAATGGCCATCATTCACAATGATGGTCATTGCCACGCTATTAAATTTTAAAAATCAGAGGCCAACATTGTGAATGTCAGCTAATGAATTTTAAAAATTTTTAAATGCCACCATTGGGAACGATGACTATTTAATTAAACCAATGGCCGTCATTCACAATGCCATTATTTGAATTTTAAAAATTTTCAAATGCTAGCATTAGGAATGATGACTATTTAATTAAACCAATGACCATCGTTCTCAATGCCGGCTATTGAATTTTAAAATTTTTCATTTGTGAGTGGTAAATTTGTAGTTGGGTATGTTTTTAATTCTAAATCCAAATTGTAAAAGGCTGCAAAGATTTACTCAATTTGAGTACACCATAAGTTTGTTGTAGTTGCCTCCTCAAAAAAATTACTAGTTTTAAGATGTAAGAAGGACAAAGTATGTCAATATCAATAAAAGTTGCATGCCATGGTTGTAAAAGATATTAACTTATTTGTGATTAACAAATATAAAGGGCTGCATACTTGTGTAAATCTGTGTTTAAACCGAGACCATCATCAACTAGAGTCAAAGTTGGTTGCTACTCATATAGAATCTATAATTATGGCACAATTTATATTGTTCCCTGCTACTATTCAAGCAATCATGATGGAGAAATAGGGATATAAAATTTCATATAAAAAAGCTCTGGATGGGAAGCATAAGGCATTTAGACACTTATTTGGTGATTTTATTTAATCATATATAGATCTCTCACATTTGTTCTTGGCCATAGAATAAGCCAATCCTAGATGTGTTGTTATTTGGAAAACCATCTCTCATAGTGTATCAAACAATGAGACATATCAGTGTGTGTTCTAGTCATTAAAGCCATATATTGAAGGGTTCACAAATTAGCATCATATACTAAGTTTTAATGGTACACATTTGTATGAGAAGTATAAAGGGACATTATTGATTGCTATGAGATGTGACAAAAATAATTAGTTATTCCCATTGACATTTGCTATTATAGAAGGTGAGAATATTGATAGTTGGGGAATCTTCATGGCATGTATCAGAAATAGAGTAACTTACCGGACAAGGATTTGTGTTATATCTGACATACATCTAGGTATTATAGCAGCTATGAGCGACTCTCATCTTCATTGGGATGCACCATATGCCTATCACAAGATCTATATGCATCATCTTGCAAGCAATTTTATGACCAGCTTCAAAGATAAACTCTTAAAGAATTTGGTCTGCAAAGTAGATGTTGCGACGACAACACGGAAGATGAATCGGCATATGTCTACAATTGGGAGAATTAATTCTGAAGCACGACAATGGTTAGAGGTGATCCCTCTTTCGTTATGGGTACTTTCACATGATGGAGGTCAAAAATATGGAATAATGATGACCAATATGTCAAAAGTATTTAACAGTGAACATAAAGAGGCTCATAGCTTACTAATCACTATATTAGTTTAGTTAATATTTTCTTTCCTTAACAGTTACTTTGTTGCAAGAAAGGAACAAGGTATTGATAGATTGGCATCAGATGAGCAGTTCACACCATATGTTGATACTCAGATTCAAGGTCATGTGGTTAAGGCTGAATCAATAGAATTGTTCTTTATGATTACATATAAAGCATATTTTCATGTAAGGTCCAAAAGACCTCAACATAAATGACAAGAAATGCACATGTGGTAAGACACTAATATATGGATTTCCATGTAGCCAAATCATAGCAACATGTCAGCATCAATGTGTTGATTTTTAGTTATTTGTTCAAGACTACTACACTACGTAGTCCTACTATGACACTTGGGCAATCTTGTTTTATCCCATATTCAAAGAAGATGAATGACTTTTTTATGATGCTCCAATGATTATGGCTCCTAGGTCAATGAAATGACAAAGTCAATGGCTATCCTAATTCAATCCGTTTGCATAATGAAATGGACATTAGAGAGAAGAAAACTAAGATAAAATGTAGGTTGTGCAAACTAGAGGGTCACAATCAGTGGTCTTGTCAGAATAGAAATCAAGTTTAGTTGTTTATTTGTAAATGAAGCCTCACTTTTTTGTTGTTATTCAGTATAAGACTTATGTACTAACATTAATTTCTTGTAAATGAGGCTCTGAATATTTTGTTGTTGTCTTGTATCGGACTTATTCTATTGAATGAAACATTCTTATTCTATGTGTGTGTTATAAATTATCATTGTGATTAATATTGACAACCATGTTTGACAATTATTCTGGATTTATTATATCTTATAGATATGTCTAGGAAGTTTCATGATGTGGATCTGTCAGATACATCTATCTCGGTATTGCAAGATAGACACCGATCACACTTAGTAGATATAGAGCAGGAACATAATTTATTAATTAGCAATTACTATTAGTAGTTTTAACATGTAATTTATACATAATCACTTTTAAATTTGGTTGTTTCGTTGCTTATAGCTTTAGGAGATCCTCTACCCTCAGCAATAGATGAGAGCCTTCATGACTATGTGGATGATAGATATTTGGATTCAGCCTTACATGATTAGGGCTGGATTTTATGGTATGTATCGTTTGGGCCACATTACGATCGATTGATCACTTATCACCTCACTCATCGAGAGATGGTGGCCTGAGACACACATGTTTCATGAGCTAATAGGGGAGATGATGATTATCTTATAGGATATTTCCATCCTCCTTGGCCTTCGTATCTATGACCCAGCAGTCACTGGCACATATGTGTTCGATGTGGCAGTGTTGTGCGTGGAGTTGCTCGGTGTCACCCCTTCCACTGATGCTATCAGAGGAGCAACTATCTTTTTGTGGTGGTTATGTATCTAGTTATACACCCCACCACCTATTGTAGATGAGGTCACATTAGAGCGTTGTGCATATGGGTTCATCTTAGTGCTTATTGTATCCTTCTTGTTTGTGGACAAGAAGGGTGTGCATGTTCTCATGTTCTTTCTCTCACTACATTGAGATTTGATGGATACTATGATATATAGTTAGGGTGGTGCAGTACTAGCACATACATACTGTGAGTTAAGTCGAGCTAGCTTAAATCATAGTCATGGTATTAGCAGTTGTATTACACTCATACGTATATAATAAATGAGAATGTGTGTTATTATGTATGGATGATTTATCATATTTTTTAATGCAATATAAAAATTACAATATTATGACCCACTTTCTCATTATTTTGTATTCAACTATGGTCTTGGGAAAGACTTCACGTAGGGCGACCCAATTTTGGGCAACCACACGCAGATTTAGCACCACCACCTGCTCATGCCTTACACGATGCAGATGTCGATTTCAGGGATGGTGACCTACCTGAGGCTATTCGTAATGGATTACCAGCTCAATCTCTGGCAAAGCCAGAGGTAGAGCTTGCTCTTTCACTAGGGTGTAGATGAAGAGTACCTTTGACATGGGTGCATAACCCATAGGGTGTACTCCTCCTAAATTGAGATTAGCTAGATGCACAGACTTCTGATCAAGTAATGTTTATGAAAAATTATATGGTTTTATATTAATTATATTCATATTATTGTAAAATTTATTGATATTATGTGTTCACATGTAGGTGTCATGGAAACCATACGTGGGAGAGTTACTTGATCAGCTTTTATATATCTGCTTAGCTGATCATGAGATCTAGCAGATGATGTCACAGCTTATTTGTTTCAAGATTGTTGAGTGGCATCAACCAAATAAAGCCCTGCACCAGTTTGGGATGCTTCAAGAGATACCTCCAGCTTGCTCTTATGAACAACAGTTATATGCAATGGATGCACGTGGATGATGTCAGTGCGATTGGGCGATGTATCATGCAACATAAATAGAATTATAGGAGACATGAGTGGCTAGGATTATCACTTCACCACCTATTGTAGGTTTAATGGACTTTCATTATCCATATATGCAGTGGTATCATCATATTACACGATGTTTTATGACACCAATACTTCATATGGATGATATGGGGTTCCATACTATAGCCGGTATTATGGATCTTTTGGTAAGTTAGAGTCATGTGTTTCTAAAATATTTTACCTTATTTTTAATAATTAGATTATGTAATTATAATTCTTTCTTTGGTTCACTCAGATTTCCGCTATGGTTAACATAGTCATTCGTTCTCATGTTGATACCCTTGGTGCTTTATGCGACATACATCATATTGCTCGATCGGTGTTACACCAGATTGGTGAAGACCATCATATCACTGGGTACATTAAGGAAGCTTTGATATCACATGAACCATTTATTAGACCTTGGGTGACATCAACACCATCACGTATGCATCCCATTCGAGGTAGAGCGAGAGGGAGAGTGGGAATTGATCACAAAGGTCATGCTTGAGATGGTGGGTTAGATCATGGTTCTGATAGTGAGAGTGAATTAGGCACACCTCTAGCTAATAATGCCTACTTTTTACCCATCATCCAAGATGTTTAAACCCTCACACACCTGCATATCACCTTACATACCCACTCAAATTGATGCATCACCTTCCCTACCCCCATACCGACACAATTCCTCTAAAAGTGCTTGTTCCTTCTGATTATCCAAGATATTCTCCGATTATCTTGGACACAATTCCTGCTAAAGTTTTGTGTGTGTTAAATTTATCTTCTTCAAGTCTTTTAAATAAATATGCTTATCTATTTTTTGTTGCATGTGATGTTTTGTGTGTTTTGATTGAAACATAAAGGAGGGTACAAATTTGGTTGAAAAGGTGAAATCAAGTTTGAGCTACTCGGTATGATGCCTCCCACAACCAATATCTCCGAGAGATTGTTCATACACTGGGATTAGATTGTGAGAGCACTTATTGACTATGCACAAAAAAAGGCTGGAGGCACCTGCAACTCTTTTTGTGGGACCTAGGAGAAGATTGTCAGTTCTGCATCATTGATATGATTTGATGTTTAGCATGCTTATGTATTTGTTGGATGATTAGAACTCATGTGTGTGTGTGTGTTAGCTTGAGATATGATTTTAATTTATTTTGTAATTTTTTCAGTTAGATACAATAGAATCTATGTATCCTATAATTTAATTTTTTGCACTTGAGATGTAGATAATTAGAAGACTGATGAAGATTTCTATATAATATGCAAATGCTAAATTATTTGCAGCTGCATAGTTTGGTGGAGAGGAGGAGGCCACTGGTGGAATAAATGGCTGAAAAATTCGGGTGGTTAGGTGAAAATGAAGAAAAGAAAAATGGAGGAAGGGAGAAGAAGATCAGACATGGATAAACTCATTCAAAATTCAGTGTTGTGAATGACAGATATTAGATTAATTAAATAGCCATCGTTCCCAATGCCAACATTTGAAAATTTTTAAATTCAATAGCTGGCATTGAGAATGATGATCATTGGTTTAATTAAATAGCAGTCATTCCTAAAAGTGGCATTTAATAATTTTCGAAATTTAAATGCTGGCATTGTGAATGATGACCATTGGTTTAATTTAATAGTCATCATTCCCAATGCCGGCATATGAAAATTTTTAAAAATCTATAGCAAAAATTTACAATGCCGGCCTTTGATTTTTAATATTCAAAAGCATAGCTATTAATATTAAATTCTAAAAATAAATTTAAAGATATTTATTTAATGAGGGATTTTTTCTGGAGCTAATTAGCTAGGAAAAATCCTCAATAAATTTGTTGATAAATTTGCCGCCAATCTTTGTACAAAAATCTAAGACAATATTGGCTAGAGATATTTTTCCATCGAAAATTTTTATCACTATTCCATCAAAAATCCTTCACTAATTATTCATTCGATATAAAATCGAGTATATCTTGCTATTCCCTAGCTAATCCCTTTGAAATTAGCTAGGGATAATTTGCCTAGCAAAATTTATAGCTAAACAGATAATTTCTTATAGTGTATGTGTCTATTTATCTATATATCTATTTATCTATGGATCTATCTGTATGTCTGTCTATATGGCTATCTATATATTTATATATCTATATATCTATCTATTTGACTATTTATCTATTTTTCTTCTATTTATCTCTTCTATTTATCTAACAATCAATCAATCTGTCTGTCTATTTATCTATCTATTTATATATCTTTCTATCTATTTATCTATCAATCTATTAATCTATCTATCACTATCTATCTATTTGTGTAATTATCTATCTCTCAATCAATCTAAATATCTATCTATTTATTAATTTATCTATCTATATCTCTATATATCTGTCTATATATCTATCTATATATCTATCTTTAAATCTGTCTATCTATCTATCTATCTATATTTCTATCTATCTGACTAACTATATATCTATCTTTATTTATTTCTTTCTTTCATTCTATCTGTCTATCTATCTATTTATCTATCTATCTTTATATATATATATCTTTCTATTAATCTATATATTAATCTATCTATCAATCTATCTATAAATTTGTCTATCAGTCAAACTATCAATGTTTCTATCAATATGAATATGTATTAGTCCATATATATGTGTATCTATTAGTATATCTAACTTTCTAACTATCTATCTGTTTATTTATATGTGTATCTATATATCTATCTATCTATCTATTTATCTATCTATTTGTCTATTTATCAATTAATCTATCTATTTATTTATTTATCTATCTACCTATCTATCTTTCATTATATCAATCTATTTATCAATTAATCTACCTATTTGTCTATCAAAGTATCTATAAATCTATTTGTCAAAATATTTATCTATCTATTTGTTTGTCTGTCTATCTGACTATCTATCTATCTATTTATTTGTCAGTTAGTATGTCTGTCTATCTGTCTGTGTGTATGATTATCTACATATTTATCTATCCATCTATGTGGATATCTATTAGTCTTTCTAATTTTCGATCTTCCAAATTATCGATCTACCTGAAAATTTGCTTGCATAAATATTTGTATGGTTATCTATCTATTTATCAATCAATCAATCTATCTATCTATTTATATGTCTGTCAATCTATCTACATATTTGTCTATCTATTTGTCGATGTATCTATTTATGTATTTGTCTATCGACCTTTCAATTTATGTGACTATCTATCTATCAATCTAACTAAAAATTTATCTGTCTATATATCTGTCTATATATCTGTCTATCTATCTGCCTATTAATCTATCAATCTATATGTCTTTTTATCTATCTATCTATTTAATTATATGACTATCTATGTATCTATCTATCTATGTATCTATCTATCTGTCGATTTGACTATCTATTTGTATATCTATTTATTTATCTATCATTTGGACTATCTATCTATCTGATCTATCTGTTTGTCTATCTTTCTTTCTTTCTATCTTCTAAAAATTTGTCTATCTATTCATCTAAATATCTATCTACTTATCTATTTATCTATTTGTCTATCAATATATCTAGCAATCTATCTACCTGTCTTTCAATCTATATATCTTTCTATCTATCAATCTCTCTATCAATTTTTATATCAAATTGTGTATCAATCTTTCTATCAAGCTATCTATAAATCTATGTATTAATCTATCTATTAATTTTCCTATCAAAAAATAAATCTATCTATCTATCTTACTATATGTCTATCTATATGTATTCTATGTGTCTATCTATCTATTTATCTGTTTATCTAACTATCTATCTAATTATCTATCTATCTATCTATCTTACTATCTGTCTATCTATATGTATTCTATGTGTCTATCTATCTATTTATCTGTTTATCTAACTATCTATCTAATTATCTATCTATCTATTTATCTATCTATTTGTTTGTATGTCTATATATATATATATATATATCTAATTATCTATCTATCTATATATCTATCTGTCTATCTATCTATCTGTTGTCTATCTATCTATCTATAAATCTTTCTATCTATCTATTTGTCTATCTTTCATATATCTTTCTCTCTATCTATATGGATATCTATCTATCTTTCTTTCTTGTTATCTATCTTTCTTTCTTTCTAGTTATCTATCTATCTATTTATCTAATTGTCAATCTATCTATATATCTATATGTCAATCTTTATATCATTCTACCTATCATTTTATTTATCAATAAATCTATCTATTTCTCTATCAATCTATCAATCAATTTGTCTATCAAACTATTTATGTATCTATCTACGTGTCTATCAATTTATTTATCTATCTGTCTATTTTTCTGCCTATCTATCTATCTACCTATCTACCTGACTATTTGTTTGTCTATCTATTTATTTGTATATCTATCTATTTATCTGTATATCTATCTGTCTAACTGTCTGTCTATCTATCTGTCTGTCTATCTATCTAACTATCTATCTATTTGTCTATCAATCTATCTATTTGGATGTCTGACTATTTGTCTATCTATCTATCTGTCTATATATCTATGTATTTATCTGTCTATATATATGCCTTTCTCTCTATATTAGTATCTATTTATCGATCGATCTATCTATATGATTATCTATCTGTCTATCTATCTTTGTAATTATCTATCTATCTGTCTGTCTGTCTATCTATCTATCTATCTATCGGTCTATCTATCTGGGTATTTATTTGTCTATCTATTTTTCTATCTATTTGTCTATCTATTTTTCTATCTATTTTTCTATCTATATATTTATCTTTCTACCTATCTATTTATCTATATATCTATATGTTTGTCTATGCATCATTCTATCAATTATCTATCTATTATTCTTTCTTTTTATCTAAAAATATATTTATGTATATGTCTTTCAATTTGTCTATCTATATGTATATCAATCTCTCAATCAAATTTGTATATGAAACTGTGCATCAAACTGTCTATCACTCTATCTATCATTCTGACTTTTAATCTATCCATTAATATGTCTATCAATCAATCTATCTATCTATCCATCTATCTATTTATGTGTCTCTCAATCAAATAATCAATCAATCTATATGTTTTTCTATCTATGTATCAATCTACGTGTCTATCTATATGTCTATCTATTTGTCTATCTATCTATCTTTTTGTAAATTTATAAACTATTCTATTTATTTATCTATTTTTCAATATATATATTTATCTATATATTTATTTATATATATGTATGTATATCTATCTATTTATATATCTATCTATCTACATGTCTATTTTCCTATCTCTCTATTTATCTTTCTGTATATCAATTTGTAAATTTTTTTGTAAAACTTTTTGTCTATCTATCTGTCTATCTATCTATTTATCTATCTATATATCTATCTGTCTATTTATTTTTCTATCAATCTATCTATCTATCTATCGTTCTTTCTATCTGTCAATCTAATTATCAATCAATCTACTTATTTGTCTATCTATTTTGTTAATCAATCTGTCTATCGAACTCTTTATCTATCTATATATTTATCTGTCTCTATGTCTATATGTCTGGTTGTATAACTTTTTCTCTTAATGTCTATCTTCCAAACTATATATCTACCTGACTGTTTATTTTCCTAACTATTTGTCTGACTATCTATCTTTCTATCTATTTATTTATTTATATATCTAACTAACTATCTATCTATCTACCTATCTATTTACCTATCTATAAGTCTATATATATGTCTATCATCTTTCTATCTATCTGACTATATATCTGTCTATCTATTTATATATTATATGTCTATCTATCTATCTATGTATGTATCTATCTATCTATCTATATGACTATTTATCTATATGCCTATTTATCTATCTAACTATCTATCAATATATCTATATATCTATATATTTATCTATCTATCTATATGTATGTATATCTATTTTTTATATATTTATCCATCGATCTATATAATAATCTATTTATCTATCTATATATCTATCTATATATCGATATATTTGTCTATCTATCATTCTATCTATTTGTCAAAATATCTATCTATCTATTTGTTTATATATTTTTATATTTATCTATCTATCTATTTGTCTATCTATCTATCTATCTTCCTATATATATAAAAATTTATTTGTCTTTCTATCTGTCTTTTAAATTGTCTTAGCTATCTATATATTAATCTCACTATCAATTTGTAAAGCCAATTGTGTATCAATCTAACTACAAATCTATTTATCTTTCTATCTATTAATCTTTCTATCAATCAATCGATCTATCTCTCTACATATGTTTTTATCTATCTATATATCTATTTATTTATATGCCTATATAAATGACAATCTATCTCTCTATCTATCTATTTCTCTGTCTATATATATATATATATATCTATCTATCCGTCAATCTATCTGTCTATGTTTCTATAAATCTATTTTTCTATCTTTTTATCTATCTTTTTGTCTATTAATTTGTCTATCTTTCTATCTATCTTTCTATTAATCTATCTATTTATCATTTTATTAATCTATCAATCAATCTATCTATCTTATTGTAAATGTATCCATCTATCTCTCTAACTATCCATCTATCTCTCTAACTATCAATCTATCTATCTTATTGTAAATGTATCCATTTATCTTTTTATCAATTATTTCATCTGTCAATCTATCTGTCTATCTATCTTTCTATGTATCAATCTATCTATTTTTCTAATTATCTATCTATATATTTCTATATCGATCTATCTCTAAATTTATTTGTCTATCAATCTGTTTATCTACCAATCTAAAAATCTATCTATCTATGTATCTATCTACCTATATATCTATCTATCTATCTATCTATTTATCTTTCTATCTATTTATATATCTATCTCTATATTTGTGTATTTATCTATATATTAATCTATCTAACTTTATATCCATCTTTCAATATATCGATCTATCAATATATCAATCAATCTATCTGTCTAATTATCTATCTTTTCCTCTATCTATCTATATATCTATTTATCTATCTGTCAATCTATTTGTATATCAATCAATCTATCTATCTATCTATCTGTTTATCTATCATTCTATCCTTTTGTCATCTTTATTCCTATCTATATGTCTATCAATCTCTTTTTCGATCTATCTATCTGACTGTCTATCTATCTATCTATCTATCTATCTTTTAGTCTATCGATCTATTTATCTATCTATTTGTCTATTTATCTTTGTAATAATACATCTATCGATCTATCTATTTATATATTTTACTATCAAACAATTCATCTATCTGTCTATCTATTTGTCTATCTATCTATTTTCTATTTGTCTATCTATCAATCTACATGTGTATCTATTTAATTATCTATCATCCTATCTATTTATTTATCTATCTGTCTATGTATCTATCTATCTATCTATTTATCTATTTGATAATTTTTTATTTATCTATATATCTATCTATTATCTATCTATCTATGTATCTATCTATATAATAATCGATTTATCTATCTATTTATCTATTTCTTTATCAATCTTTCTATCTATATAACTATATATATATATATATATATATATATCTCTCTCTCTATTTTTCTGTCTATATATATATATATATATCTAAAAAGTTTTTTATCTAGCTATCTATCTATATATCTATATATCAATTTATGTATCTATCTATTTATTTGTCTGTCTATCTATCAATCTATCTATATATCTATTTGTCTATCATTTAATTTGTAAATCTATTTATCTATGAATCTATATATCAATCTATCTATTAATCTTTATATCAATCTATCTATAAATTTGTCAATCTATATATTAATGTCTATCAATGTGTCAATCTAAATGTTTATAAATCAATCAATCTATTTTTCTATCTTTATATCTATCTATTTCTTTATATATGTGTCTAACTATCTAACTATATGTCTATCTATTTATCTACCTATCTATATGTCTACCTATCTATCTTTTTATTTGTCTAACTATCTATCTATCTGTCTATCTACCTGTCTATCTATATATCTATCTATCATTATATATATCAATCTATCTATCATTCTTCTATCTGTCTATCTTTGTAACTATATATTTGTATATATATGTGTCTATCTATTTCACTATCAATATGTCTATCTATCTATCTACCTATCTCTATAATTTTCTATCTATTTATCTTTTATATGCATATGTATCTGTTTATCTATCTATCTATCTAGCTATCTATCAATTTATCTATATATATCTATCTATCTATCTATTTGTCTATCTATATATCTTTCAATCAATCAATATATCTATCAATCAAACAATCTATCTATCTATCTATCTATCTATCTATATGTTTATTGATTTTTAAATCAATTTTTATAACAATGTTTATATCAATCAATCTATTAATGTGTCTATCAATATGGCAAATTATCTCTTAATCTTTATGTCTCTATATATGAATATCTATATATCAATCTACTTATATATCTATCTATTTATCTGTAGATCTATCTGTATGTCTATCTATTTGTATATCAATCAATCACTCAATCTATTTAACTATTAATATATATATCAAACTATCTATCTATCTATCTTTTATCGGTCTATATGTTTGTTTGTTTTATTTGAGTATCTGTCAATCTTTCTATCTATTTATTTGTTGTTCTATCTTTTTGTATATCTATTTATGTCTTTGTCTTTCTCTCAATCTATCTGTCATTCGTTCTATAAATCTAGTTGTCTGCGTGTCTATCAATTTATTTGTCTATCTATCAGTGTATCTATTTGTCAATTTATTATTTTATCTATTTTTCTATCTATCTTTCTAGCTATTTATCTTATATTATTTCTTTCTCTTTTTATTTATCTATATATCTGTCTATTTATCAAACTATGAATTTTTTTACCAAACTATCTATCTATCTATCTATATAATATCTATCTGTCTATATATTTGTTTATATATCTATCTATCAGTATATCTATTAAACTATATATCTATATGTTTATCTATCTATTTGTCAGTTTATTTATATGTTTGAATGTCTACCAATCTATCTGTCTATCTTTCTATCTATTTGTCTATCTATTTTTCTATTTGTCTCTCTATCTATCTGTCCGTCTATATGTCTGTATGTCTATCTATTTGTTTATCTGTCTAGCTATCTATCTATCCGTCTATTTGTTTATGTATCTTTCTATCAATCAATCAATCTATATATCTATCTATCAAATTATTTATTAATCTGTCTATTTATGTGTCTATCTAGCTAACTAATTTTCTATTTATTTGTATAACTATCTATCTGTCTATCTGTCTAATATTTTATTTATCTATCTGTCTATCTGTCTATCTATCAATCTATCTTCTATCTATCTATCTAACTATCTCTATATCTATTTGTATATCTATCTGTCTATCTATATCTCAAATAATCTATCTGTCTGTCTATCAATCTATCTATATGTATATCCATCTATCTATCTATATGGCTAATAATCTACATATTTATCTATCTATATATATATATATAATCTGTCTATATATCTTTCTATCTATCTATCTATTTATCTACGTATCTATCTATCAATCCATATATCTATTTATCTATCTATAATTCTATCTCTCTATCTTTCTGTCTATATTTCTATATATATATATATATATATATATATATCTATCTGTCTATCTAACTATATATCTATATATCTTTCTCCCTATCAATTTATATACATATATATATCTATCTATTTATCTATACATCTATATGTATATCTATTTTTCTATCTATTGATCTATCTATCTATCTATTTAATTATTTGTTTATTTATTTGTCTAATGATACGTCTATCTATCTATCTATTGAATGGTATATATATTTGTATATCTATCTATCTATGTTTTGAATGGTTTATATATTTGTATATCTATCTATCTAATTGTCAATTAATTTGTCTATCTTTCTTTCTATCAATCTATCTATTAATTTGTCTATCTATCTACCCATCAATCTGTCTATTATTATTTTTATAAATTTGTATATCTATGTGTCTTCTAATTTATATTTCTATCTATCTATCTTTCTATCTATCTATATATCTATCTATATGTCTATTTATATGTTTATATATCTATATATTTTTCTATCAATCTATATATATATATATATATCTATCTATCTATCTATCTTTCATTCTATATATCCATCTTTTTATATATCTGTCTATCTGTAGTTATATCTATCTATCTTTCTAACTATATATCCATCTATCTGTATATCTATTAGTCTATCTATCTATATTTCTATCTTTCTATCTATCTATCTATTTATCTATCTATCATTATATTTTTGTATCTATCAATCTTTATTTCTTTCTTTCTATATAACTATCTATCCAATCTAACTATAAATATGTTTTTCAATCTATCTATCTATGTATCTATATATCTATCTATTTATCTGTCTATCTCTTTGTCTATCTATCTATTTATCTATCCATTTATCAATATGTATATCAATTTCAATATCCATCTGTCTATATATTTATTTATCTATCTATCTATATGTCTTTCTAGTTGTCTATCTATTTTTCTGTCTATTTGTCTATCTATATTTCTATCAAGCTAACTATATATCATTCTATCTATCTATCTATTATTCTATTTATCTATTTATATATCAGTCTATCTATCTATCTATCTATTTATCTATCTATCTATCTTTATATTTAAATTATATATCTATCTTTATATCTATCTATGTATCTATCTGTTTATCTATCTGTCAATTTATCTTTCTATCTAACTAACAAACTATCTATCTATCTATTTATCTATCTATATAACTATCTATCCATCTTTCTATTTATTTTTCTATCTATCTGTCTATCTACCTATCTATCCATCAATCGATCGATCTATCTATCTATCTATCTATCTGTTTAACTATATAGCTATCTATCAATTAGTTTGTCTATGTGTTTATTTAACTTTCTAACAATTTGTCTATATATCAATCTAAATATCAATATATTGATATATATATATGTGTGTGTGTGTGTGTGTGTGTGTGTGTGTGTGTCTTTATATATCTATATATCTGTATATTTATCTTTCTATCTATTTGTCTATCTCTCTATCTATCAATATGTCTATCTAGCTATCTATATATTTATGTATCTATGAGTAAATATATTTGTCTCTCTATTTGTTTATCTATCTGTCTATCTATCTGTCTATCTATCTGTCTATCTATCTGTCTATCTATTTATCAATATTTCTAACAATTTCATTAATTATCTATCTATTTTTCTATCTATCTATCTATTAGTCTATCTAACTATAAGTCTATCTAACTATCTATTTATCCATCTATCTATCTATCAATTATTCAATCTAACAATATGTATTTCTATATGTCTATAAATCTATCTATCTATATATTTGTCTCCCTATATGTCTGTCTATCTATCTATTTATTTGTCTATCTATTTGATTATCTATCTAATTATAAATCAGTCAATCAATCAATCTATTAATATGTCCTATCTCTATATATTTGTCTATATATCAGTCTATATGTTTATCTATCTATATATCTATCAGGCAATTGATAAGTCTATTCAATTATCTATCTATCTATCTATCTATGTCTTCGTCTCTTTATATCTCTATCTAACAATGTGTCTATCTATCAATCTATATATCAATATATTTATCTGTTTATTTATTTATCTATCTGTCTATCTATCTTTCTATCAAATTATATATCTATCTTTCTATCTAATTGTACATCTATCTTTCTATCTAATTGTCTATTAATCTATCTATCTATTTGTGTTTCTATTTGTCTATATATCTATCTATTTGACTATCTATCTATTTATATACATATTTATCAATCTGTATATCTATATGTTTATCTAATTGTTTATCTCTCTCTATCTATCTATATGTCTATCTATCTATCTATCTATTTGTATGACTATCTTTTTTTCTATCTTTCTATCTATATGTATATATATATATATATATATATATCTCTCTCTCTCTCTATCTATCTATTTATCAATCTATTAGTCTATCTATTTGTTTATCTATTTATATATCTATCTATCTTTCTATCTGTGTGTATGTCTATCTATCGATCGATCTATCTATTTGTCTGTCTGTCTATCAGTCTATCTATCAATCTTTATATCAATCTATCTAATAATCAATCTTTAAATTTGCCTATCTATTTCTTTAAATATTTGTCTGTCTATCTATCTATCCATCTATCAATCTATCTATTTATTTGTTTAAATATATGCCTATCAATGTGTCTATCTATCTTTCTATCTATCTGTCTATCTATTTGATTGTCTATCTATTTGACTATCTATCTATTTATTTATTTATTTATCTATCTGTTTGTCAATCTATCTATTTATGAATCTCTCTATCTATTTATATGTATGTCTATTTATTTATTAATGTAACTATATATTTATCTATCCATCTATCTAATAATCTTTATATCTATCTATATATCTATCAGTATATATTTCTTTCTATCCATATATCAATCTATCTATCTGTTGTCTATTTTTCTATCTATTTGTATATATATCTATTTATGTATCTATCTATGTATCTATAAATATGTCTATTTATCTATCTATCTATATATCTATCAATCTATATCCATCTATGTATAAGTCTATCTATATGTCAATCTATTTTGCTAAATATCTATCTATCTTTTAGTATTCATATATGTTAATTTATTTGTTTATCTATTTGTATATCTATCTATCTATTTGACTATATAATATTATATTTATCTACCTATTTATCCAACTATCTTTATCTTTCTATCTATATTTTTATCAACTATCTTTCTATCTTTCTATCTTTTTATCTATCTATCTATCTATCGATCTATTTAATAATATATCAATCAATCAATCAATCTCTTTATCTATCCATCCTTCTTTCTATCCAACTATTTGTATATCTATTTGTATAACTATCTATCAATCTCTCTGTATATTTATCTATCTATCTATTTGTCTATCTTTCTGTCTATCAATTTATTTATCTATATGTCTATCAATCAATCAATCTATTTATCTAACTATTTGTAAAATCTATTTGTCTATCTATTTATATATCTATCTATAAATCTATCATTTAATCTATCTGTCTATCTTATATGTCTATCTATATGTGTTTCTATCATTCTATCAATTTTTCTATCTATCTCTCTTTCTATCTATCTATTTAGCTATCCATCTATCTATTTATCTGTCTATCTATTTTTTATTTATCTTTCTATCTATCATTCTATTTTTATGCATATATATTTGTCTGTCTATGTATCTATTTTTCTATATCTCTATCTATCTATCTTTTTATCTATTTATCTATCTATTTATCAATCTATTTATCAGTCTATCTATGAATCTATGTATCATTTTTTCTATCCAACTATTTATATATCTATCTATCTATTTGTCTATTTATTTACCTATCTTTCTATTTATATGTCAATATAGTTATCTATCTATTTATCAGTCTATCTATGAATCTATGTATCATTTTTTCTATCCAACTATTTATATATTTATCTATCTATTTGTCTATTTATTTGTTTATCTCTCTATTTATATGTCAATATAGTTATCTATCTATTTATCAGTTTATCTAACTATCTATTATTCTATCTATGTTTCTATTTATATATCTCTCTATCTAACTATCTATCTATTAGTCTATCTACCTGTCTATCTATCATGTTTATCTATCTGTCTATCTCTCTATTTATTTATCTAACTATCTATCTTTCTATCTATTTGTCCATCTTTATGTCTATCTATCTCTCTATCAATCTGTCTATTAATCTATCTATTAATTTGTCCATCACTTTTTCTATCAATCTATCTTTCAATCTATCTATCATTTTTTAATTCTTTCAAACTTTTTCTTATCTATTTGTCTATGTATCTATCTATCTGTCTATCTATATTTTTATCTATTTTCCTATATATATATATATATATATATATATATATATATCTCTATCAGTCTATCTATTTCTTTATCTATCTATATGTCTATCTAACTATTTATTTTTTTTATCCATTTATCTCTCTATATATCTATCTTTCTATCTATCTATTTATTTGCGTATCTATTTGTCTATCTATCTACCTATCTATATGTCTTTCTATCTGTTTATATATCTATTTATCCCTCTATCTATTTATCTCACTTTCTATTTGTCTATCTATTAGTCATATAATCTTTCTTTCAATCTATCTATTAATCTATCTATCTAACTATCTATCTATATGTCAACCTTTCTATCTATTTATTTGTCAATTTGTCTATCTATCTATCTATTTGTCAATCCGTCTATTTGTCTATTTGTCTATAAATCTCTCTATCTATCTGTCTTTCTATTTGTCAATCTATATGTCTATTTATATATATTTATATATATATATAACTATCTATCTATCGATATGTTTCTCTACCAGTCTATCTATTTTTCTATATATATATATATCTATCTATCTATATGTCTATATATCTATCAATCTATCTTTATATCTAACTATCTATTTGTCTATCGGTCTATCTATTTATTTGTCCATCTATCTGTCTATATTTTTATCTAATAATCTATCTATCTATGTGTCTATCTATCTATCTATATATCTATCTATCTCTGACTATCAATCTATCTATCAATTTGTTTATCAAACTTTCAATTTATTTGTATAACCATCTATTTATCTGTCTATCTATATATCTATCTGGATGTCTATCGAGCTGTCTATCTTTTTGTCAAACTTTTTATCTATCTATCTATCTATATATCTATTGATCTATCTATCTATATATTTGTATATCTAGCTATCTATTTGTCTATATATATTTGTTTATCTATCTGTTTTTCTACCGATTTTTCTATATCTATCTATCTATCTATGTATCTATATGTCTATCTAACTATTTATCAATCTGTCTTTCTATCTCTATATCTGTCTGTTTATCAATATTTTTTTTAATTTGTATATCAATCTACCTTTCAACCTATCTTTCAATGTATCTTTCTATTTCTCTATCTATGTTTATATCTATCTATCTGTCAATCTATCTATCCATCTATCTATATATTTATCTATCTACCTATCTATCTCTATATCTATCTCTATATCTATCTCTATATCTATCTCTCTATATATCTTTTTATCAATCTATATATATATATGTCTATATATCTTTCTATTTATTAAACTATATATTTATCTATAAATCTATCTATTTATCTATCAATCTTTCTATCAATCAATCTATTGATCTATTTATCTATGTTTCTATATTTATATATATATATATATCTATCTATCAGTCAAATAATATATATATATATATATCAAACTATCTTTTTGCCATTCTATTTGTTTATCTATTTGTATTTCTATCTATTTATCTATCTATCTATTTAACAATCTATTTGTCTATATATCAGTCTATTTATCAGTCTATATATGTGTCAATCTAATTTTCTATTAATCCAACTATCTATTTATCTTTCAACCTATCAATCTATCAATCTATCTATGTATCTATCTATCTATCTATCTATATATGTATATGTATATCTATTCATCTATCTATCTGTCAAATAATCTATCTATCTATCAATTTGTTTATCTATCAGTCTACTAATCTTTCTATCAATCTTTCTATCTATTTGTCTACGTATCTATCTATCTATCTATTTGTCTATATATCTATATATATATTTGCCTATCTTTTTGTCTTACTATTTTCTATCTATCTGTCTATCTACCTATCGGTCTATATTTTTTCAATTTATCTATCTATCTATCTATATAATAATATATCTATCAATCTATATATCTATTTATTTGTCTATCTATCTATCTATCTATCTAGATGTCTATCTATTTGTCTATCTATCTATCTATTAATCTATCTAATAATCTATATATTTGTCTATATATGAATCATTCTATCAATCTTTCTATAATTCTATATTTCAATCTTTCTATCAATCTATATCACCATCTGTCTATCAATCTTTCTATTTACCTATTATCTATTTTTATATCTTTATATCTATCTATCTATCTATCTATTTTTCTATCCATCTATCTATCTATATATCTGTATATCAATCTATCTAACTATTTGTCTATATATCTATATAGTAATCTGTCTATCTATTTTTCTATTTATATATATCTATCTATCTCTCTATCTATCTGTCTATATTTATGTCAATCTATCTATCTATCTATATGTCTAATAATATGCCTATTAAACTATCTATCCAACTATCTATCTATCTATCTATAAATCAATCTGTCTATATGTCTGTCTATCTATCTATCTATCTCTTTTTCTTTCTATTTGTATATCTATTTATCTATCTATATGTCTGTCTCTCTAGTTATCTATCTATATATATATCTTTCTATTTATCGATTGATCTATTTATCTATTTGTCTATCAATCTATCTTTAAATATGTCTATCAATCTATCTACAAATCAATCTATCAATCAGACTATTATTCTATCTATCAGTCTATCTTTCAATTTGTGTATCAATTTGTCTATTACTCTGTCTATCAATCTGTGTATAAATATATATATATCAATCTATCTATCTATCGGTCTAACTATATTTCTATCCATCTGACTTTTTGTTTATCTATCTATCTATTTGTCAATCTATCTGACTATCAATTTGTCTATCTTTTTGCTTATCTATTTGTCTAGCTATATGTCTGTATGTCTATTTATCTATTTATCTAAATATTAGTCTATATATCTATCTATCTATCTACCTTTTTTTGTCTTTTTGTCTATATGTCTATTTGTTTGTTTGACTGTCTATGTATTTATGTATCTGTATATATGTCTATCTATTTGTCTATCTATCTATAGGTCAGTTTGTTTGTCTGTCTATCTATTTCTTAGTTAGTATGTCTATCTGTCTAACTCTCTATCAGTTAGTCATTCTGTCTATCTATCTGTCCTTCTATTCGTCTATCTATCTTTTAATATGCCGAAATGTTAGTATACGTGACTATCTATCTATCTAACTATAAGTCTTCTTGACTTTTTGTCTACATGACTGACTGTCTGTATATCTATCTCTATGAGTAACTATCTATCTATCTATTTGTTTATCTTTCTATCTGTCTTTCTATTTGTCTTTTTGTCTATCTATCGATTAGTATATCTATTAGTCAGTCTATTTGATAGTTTATTAGTGTGTTAGTCTAATAGTCTATTAGTCTATTAGTATGTCTATATGTTAGTATGTCAGTATGTTAGTCTATCAGTTTGACAATTATTTAGGTTGTCTATATGTTTTTCTGTCTATGTGTCTATGTGTCTATCTATGTATTTATCTATCTCTCTATCTATCAATATCTATATATCTCTATCTATCTATCTCTCTATATTTCTATTTCACTATCTCATTCTCTATATCTCTTTATCTTGCAATATCACTATCTCTTTATCTCTTTTACTCTCTATCTATCTATTTTTTTATCTTTCTATCTTTCTATCTCTCTTTCTCTCTATCTCCATATCATTCTAGCTCTATATCTCTCTATTTCTATATCTTTCTATCTCTATATATCTTTATATCCCTATATCTTTATTTCTTATCAATTTATCTCTCTATCTTCATATCTCTCTAGCTTTATATCTTTCTATTTTAATATCTTTCTTTCTCTATATATATTTATATCTTTATTTCTTATCTATTTATCTATATATATATATATATATATATCTCTCTCTCTCTCTCTATCTCTCCACCACTCTCTATTTCTATCTCACTATCTAACAACATACCTATCTACCTAGCTACCTACCTACCTTTTAGTATGTGTATCTTTTATATGTCTACCTACATATCTATCTATCTTTCTTTCTATTTGTCTATCTTTCTATTTTTCTATTTGTCTTTCTATTTATCTGTATTTATGTCTCTCTATATCTCTGTCTGTCTCACTTTCTCTCTAACTATCTCTTTATTTGTCTTCCTACTCTCTAATTGTATTTCTATATATTTGTCTATCTCTCTATCTATCTCTCTAACTATAAGTCTATCTATCTATATACCTATATGTCTATCTATCTATCTAACTGGGTGTCTATCTGTCTATCTATCTATCTAATTATCTATTTATCTATCTAACTATATATCTGTCTATTTGTCTATTTGTCTGAGTCTATCTATCTATTTGTTTGTTTATCTATCTTTCAGCCTAATTAGCTATCTATATATCTATCTATTATCTATCTCTAATCTTGTCTATCTATTTATCTATATATATATATTTGTCTGTCTATTTATTTATCTATCTATGTGTTTATTTAACTATTTGTTTATCTGTCTTTCTATCTTTATGTCTATTTATATGTGTCTATATGTGTATATGTATATCTATCTATCTATGTATCTAATTATATATCTATCAATCAATCTATCTATCTATCTTTCTATCTGTCTATAAGTCTATATATCAATAAATCTATCTATCTGTGTATGTGTTTGTGTGTTTATTTGTCTATCAATTTATATGTCTTTCTGTCTATCTATCAAACTATATATTTGTCTATATATATCTATTTTTCTATCTATATATCTTTATTTTTGTCTATTTATATATTTATCTATTTGTCTATCTTTATTTTTGTCTATATGTCCATCTGTATATATGCCTATCTATATATCTCAATATCTATCTATATGTCTATCTATATATCTATATATATGTCTGTATGTCTATCTATATATCTATCATTTATCTATCTTTTTATCTGTTTATATGTCTATATGTCGATCTATATATTTGCCTATCTATCTATCTTTTTAACTATCTATATATCTATATTTCTATGTATCTTTTTAACTATCTATATATCTATCTATATTACTGTCTATCTATGTATTTTTCAATCTATCAATTTATAAATCTATGTATTTGTATACCTTTCTATTTGTCTATCTGTCTAACATTCAAACTTTATAACTACATTTATGTCTAACTATCTAATTGTGTTTCTATCCATTAGTCTATTAGTCATCATTCTATCTATCTATTTATATATATGACTATTTGTCAATCTTTATATCTCTTTATCTATCTATATACCTATCTCTTTATATTTATATTTGTATATCTGCATTTTTGTCTATCTATCTATCTGTCTATCTGCTTATCTGCCTAAATATGTATGTATCTATCTTTCTATATTTTTATTTGTCTAAATGATCAATTTGTCTATCTATCTATTCTATCTATCTATCTGCCTATTTATCTATCTATCTTTTGTCCATCTTTCTAACTATCTATCTATCTTTATATATATATATATATATATATATCTAGTTAACCAATCTATATTTCTATATGTTAATCTCTCAATCTCTTTATCTCTCTATCTATCTATTTGGAAATCTTCTATTTGTCGATTTGTTTATCTTTTTATCTATCTATCTAAAAGTCTATCTATCTATATATCTGTCTATCTAGCTATCTATATTTGTTTCTATCTATCTGGTTTATATGTATGTATGTCTATCTATCTGCCTATCATTCTATTAGCATGTCAGTCTATTAGTCTATTAGTTTGCATGTCTATTAGTTTATTAGTTTGCTAGTCTATCAGTCTATCTATCTTTCATTCTGTCTGTCTTTTTGTCTATCTATTTTTGTATGTGTCTATCTATCTTTCCCGCTATCTTTCTATCTCTTTCTCTCTCTGTCTATATATCTCTTTATCAATCTCTCTATATCTATTTTGCCCTATCCCTTTATCTTTCTACCTACTTACCTACCTACCTAGATACTTACCTACCTTGCTATCTATCGATCTATCTTTCTATCTATTTCTCTATTTCTCTATCTATCTTTTTATCTCTGTGTCTCTTTGTATATATTTATGTATATCTATCTATCAATTTGATTATTTGTCTATTTGTCATCCTATATGTCTTTCTATCTATCTGTCTATCTATCTATCTATTTATCCACCTATCTATCTATTTATCCACCTATCTATCTAACTATTTATCTATTTGTCTATCAATTTGTCTATAATTAATCTTTATATTTGTCTATCAAATTGTCTTAAATCAATCAATACATACATACATACATATATATATATATATATATCTCTGTCTATATGTCAGTCTATCTATTTTTCTATATGCCTATTTGTTTGTTAATCTATCTTTCTATATTTTTGTCTACCTTTCTGTCAATTAGTAGGAGAGTCAGTTTGTCTATCAGTTAGTCTTTGTCTATCCATTTGTTTGTTTATCTTTTTATCTATCTTTCTGCTTGACTATATGTATGCTTGACTGTCTATCTTTCTGACTATTTGTCTGCCTGCCTATTTGTCTACCTGACTATCTATCTACTTGTGTGTTGATCTATCTATTTGTCTATCTGTTAGTCAATCTTTCTGTTTGTCTATTTGCCTATCTTTCTATCTATCTTTCTATCTATTTTTCTATCTTTTTGTCTATATATTAGTCTGTCTATTAGTCTATATGTCTATTTTTTCGTCTGTTTGTTAGCTAGTCTATTAGTCATTTAGTCTATTAGTTTGTCAGTCTACCGGTTAGTCAATCAATTAGTCTATCTATCAGTCAATTAGTCAGTTAGTCATTTAGTCTGTCTATCTCTCTATCTATCTATCGATGTGTCTATCTATCTATTCATATATATGTCTATCTCTATATTTCTCTATCTCTCTATCTCTATATCATTCCATCTCTATATCTCTTTATCTGACTATCTATCTATCTCTCTATATCTCAATCTCTATATCTTTTTATCTCACTATCTATCTATATCTCTATCTATCTATTTATCAATATCTCTATCTCTCTATCTTTTTATCTCCATTTCTCTTTATCTATATATTTCTCTTTCTTTTTGCCTCTATCTATCACTTTATCTTTCTATCTCTCTATCTCCCTTTCTATCTCTCTCTCTATCTCTTTATCTCTCCAGCTCCTTGTCTATCTCTCAATCTCTCAATCTCAATCTCAATCTCTCAATCTCTCAATCTCTTAATCTCTCAATCTTTCAATCTCCAAATCTTTTAATCTCTCCATTTCTTTATATCTCTATCTCATTTTCTTTCAATCTTATAACCTCACCATCTCTCAATCTTTATACCTAGCTGCCTACATACCTATCTACATACCTACCTAGCTATCTATCTTTTTCTCTATCTACCTACTTACCTATATATCTATTTATCTATCTTTATATCTCTCTATTTATCACTCTCCTTGTCTCTCTATCTATCTTCTATCTCTGTGTCTGTATTTCTGTCTATCCTTCTATCTCTCCATCTTTCAATCTACCTATCTAACTATCTATATATCTGTATATATGACTATCTGTCTATTTATCTATATGTCTATCTGTTTATCTGTCTATCTATCTGTCTATTTGTTTATATGTCAATCTGTCTATTTGTTTATTTATCTATCTATCAATCTATCTGTCTATATAACTATGTATCTATCTATTTGTCTATATGAGTATCTATCTATTTGTCTATCGATCTATCTATCTATCTATCTGTCTGTCTATTTATATATCTTTCTATCTGTTTGTCTATTTATATATCTTTCTATCTGTTTGTCTATTTATATATCTTTCTATCTGTCTACTGTATATCAATCTATCTGTTTATCTTATTATCTCTTTATATTTTCTTGACTATCTATCATTGAGTTTTTTGTTGTTTATGTGTCTTTTTGCCTGACAATCTATATGCTTGACTGCCTGTGTTCCTGACTATTAGTCTGCCTGACTTTTTGTATACCTGACTATCTAACTATCTATCTACATATCTATCTATTTGTTTGTCTATTTGTTTGTCAACATTTTTGTCTATTATTCTATTTTTCTGTCTATTTATTAGTCTACCTATTAGTCTATTTATTTGTATTCAGTATGTCAGTTTATTAGTTTGTTAGTCTATCAGTCTATAAGTCTGCAAATCTATTAGTTTGTTAGTCTATAACTCAGTCAATCAGTCAGTCAGTCAGTCAGTGAGTTAGTTATTCAAACTATCTATTTGTCTATCTATCTATATGTCTACTCATCTATCTATCTATCTTTCTATTTGTGTATCTCTCTTTCTCTCTATCTCTCTATCTCTCTATCTCTTTATCTATATGTATCTTTATCTCATTGTCTTTCTATCTCTATATCTCTCTATATCTTTCTCTATTTATCTTTCTATATCTCTATCTCTCTATCTCTGTAACTCCATATCTCTCTATCTTTCAACTACTCTATCTCTTTCTATCCTTATCTATATATTTATTTTTATTTCTATCTCTATCTATCTTTCTATCTCTTTTTCTATCTATCTTGCTATCTATGTTTCTATCTCTCTATCTCTATATCTTCCTCTATATCTCTCAATCTCTAAATCTCAATTTATCTTTCTCTTTATATCTCTATATCTCTATCTTTTTATCTCTCTATCTCTCATTCTCTTTACCTAACTAACTACCTACCTAACTTGCTATCTATCGATCTATCTATCTATCTATCTGCCTATCTATCTATTTATCTCTCTGTCTCTCTGTCTATCTATATTTCTCACTATCTGTCTCTCTATCTGTTTCTCTGTCACTCTATCTATATTTATGTCTATTTGACTATCTCTCTATCTCTCAATCTAACTATCTAACAATCTATCTATTTATATGACTATAAATCTATCTATCTATATGTCTATCAATCTATCTATCTATCTATTTGTTTGTCTGTATATATATCTATCTATCTATCCTTATGTATGTCTATCTATCTATCTATTTGTCTATCTTACTATATACCTATGTGTCAATCAATCTATCAATCTATCTATTTATCTATCTATCTATCTTTATATCTATCTACTATATATCTGTTTATCTATCTATTTATCCATCTGTCAATCTATCTATCTATTTATCTATCTATCTCTCTATATCTTTTTGACTATTTTTGTATATATCTATATATCAATATGTTTATCTATATATCTGTTTATCTATCTATCTTTCTGTCTGTCTAATTATCTATCTGTCTATCTATCTATTTGTCTATTTGTCTATCTATCTATTTGTCTTTCTACATTTCTATCTATTTATCAATCTGTCTATTTGTCTATCTTTCAATATGTCTATCTATCTTGTTGCCTATCTATATGTCTATCTATCTATCTATAAATATATTTATCTGTCTATATGTCTATTTGTCTATATGTCTATGTGATTTTCATTCAATCTATCTATCTATTTATCTATCAATCTCTATTTTTTTGTATAAATCTATCTGTCTCTCGGTTAATTAATCTATCTATCTATTGGACTATTTTTTAAAATTTATCTATTTGTTTATCTTTGTATCTGTCTATTTGTATATATGTCATCTGTATATCAATTTAGCTATCTATATGTCAATCTGTATATCTATCTATATGTCTATATATATAACAACCTTTCTTTCTATATATCTATTTGTATATCTAACTATTTGTAAATTTGTCTATTAGTCTATCTATATATCTCTATATTTTTTTTATCTATCTATCTTTCTATTTGCCTATGTATGTACTTGTATAGATGTTTATCTACCTGTCTATCTAACTATTTATCTATCTATGTGTCTTTCCAGCTATTTGTCTTTCTACTATTTGACTATCTATCAATCTATTTATCTATCAATTGTTTATCTACCTTTTTGTTCATCTATTTTTCTTTTTATCTATCTATCTATATATCTATATATCTATCAATCTATTTATCTATATGTCTGTCTATATATATATATATATCTAATTATTCATCTAACTATGTATTTGTGTACTATTTATCTTTTTATTTGTCTATCTATCTATTTATTTTTGTGTCTATCTTCATATCTATTTATCTATGTATCTACAATCTATCAATCTATAAATATATGTCTCTATCTATCTATCTATCCATCCATCCATCGAACTATATAACTCTATATGTCTATTTATTTGTCAATCTGCTTATTTTCCTAAATACCTATTTGTCTATCATTCTATATTTTTATCTACCTATCTATCTATATGTAAATCTATCTATATGTATATTTGTCTATATATATATATATATATTATTTATTTATTTATTTATTTCTATCTATCTATTAGTCTATTTCTTTATCTTTTACTCTATCTATTTGTCTATCTATCTATCTTTCTATCAGTTTATCTATCTATCTGTCTATGTATATATATATATATATATCTATCTATCTATTTGTCTGTCTATCTATCTATTTGTATATCTACCTATCTATCTTTTAGTCTGTTAGTTTGTTAGTCTCTCAGTCAATCAGTCAATCTATATATATGTCTTTCTATCTTTCTGTTTGTCTATCTATCAATCTATCTGTCTATCTCTCTATCTTTCTAACTCTCTATTTCTATATAACTTTCTCTCTTTATCTATCTATCTCTTTATCTCTCTATTTCTCTACCTCTATATGTTTCTATTTCTCTATCTCTCTATATATTTTCTCTATATCTTTATCTCTTTATCTCTCTATCTCTCTTTTCCTCTATCTCTATATATCTCTATCTCCCTTTCTCTTTTTTTTCTACTTCTCTTTCCATCTACCTTTCTATCTTTTTTTCTCTCTACTTGCTTGTCTATCACTCTATTTGTCGATGTGTCTATAAGTCTTTTTTTCTCTTTGTCTATATGCCTGTCTCTTATATGTATTGCTGTCTATCTCTTTATCTCAACATCTCCAAATCTCTTTATATATCTATCTGACTATCTATTGATCAATCTATATGTCTATCTGTCTATCTATCAAATATATGTCTATCTATCTATATGTTTATCTGTTTATCTGTTTATCTGTTTATCTGTCTATCTATCTATATGTCTATCTATCTATATGTCTATCTGTCTATCTATTTATCTATCTATCTTTCTATCTTTATTTCTATATTTCTTTCTATCTATCTATCAATTTATCTATCTATCTATATATATTTCTATCAATCTCTCTATCTATCTATATATATGTCTGTCTAAATGTCTATGTGTCTATCTATATATCTATCTGTCTATCTATCTTTCTATCTATTTATTTATCTATCTATCTATTCAACTATCTATCTATTGATCTATCTGTCTACCTATCTAACTATCTATACGTATAATCTTTTAACTATCTATTTATCTACTTGTCTAACTATATATCTATCAAATTTTCTATCAATCTATAAAACTATATTTTATCTATTTATCTATGTCTAAGTGTCTAGCAATCAAACTATCTATTTGTATATTAGTCTAACTCTATATTTGTCTATATATTTATCTGCCTATATGTCTACCTATCTATCTATTTATCTATCTATTTATTTATATATTTATTTATTTGTCAATCTTTCTATCTATCTACATGTCTATCTATCTATATGTTATTTGTATTTCTATCTCTCTTTCTATATGTCTATCTATATATATGTCTATCTATTTATATATCTATATATCTATCTATATAAATGAGTATCTTTCTATCTATATATCTATCTATATAAATAAGTATCTTTCTATCTTTATATCTATCTATATGTTTATCTATCTATTAGTCTATTTAACTAGATGTATATTATTTTCTATCTATTTATCTTTCTTTCTATTTCTCTATCTATCTTTTTGTATTTATGTTTATCTACTTATCTATCTAACTATCTATCATGTATCTATCTGACTCTCTATCTATTTGTCTATATAATTTTTTTTCTATCTATTTTTCTATCTATCTATCTATTTGTCTAACTATCTATTTGTCTATCTATCAATCTGCCTATATGTGTATCTATTTATCTATCTTTTTGTTTGTCTATCTATCTATTAGTCAATCAGTTTTTCAGTCTATTAGTCTGTCGGTCTGTTATTCTATTAGTCTATTGATCTATCTACCTACCTATTTGTCTTTTTATCTATTAATTTATTTGTCTATCTATCTATTAGTATATTTATCTTTATCTCTATCTCTTTATATCTTTATATCTTTATCTATCTAACAATATATCTCTATATATTTCTATTTCTCTCTCTCTTTCTCTTTTTATCACTATCTCTCTACCTCTCTACCTGTATACCTCTCTATCTTTCTATATCTCTATCTTTCTAACTAATTACCTACATACCAAGCTACCTACATATTTATCTATCTGTCAATCTATATATTTGTTTACTTGTATATCTGTTTAACTATCTATCTATGTATCTTTCTATCTAACTATTAGTCTCTCTATCCCTCATCGTGTCAATCTATCTCTCTGTCTCTTCGCGAATATTTTTGCCAATCTTTATCTTTCTCTCTATCTCTCTACCTTGTTAGGAAAAACCACCTAAATAAACAATGCGGAATATGGCTTTTCCGAAATTTAGCACCAAGTTCAAATCAATGGGGAAAGCCATGTTATGTTAGCCATTCGTGAAACGAGAAACAGGTTAGTGCAAACGAATCGGTACTGTTAGGATCATGTAGCTGCGTGATTTCCAATGGGAAATGCGAGCCAGCGAGCTTCTTCTTGAACAAGGATCATCGTTTTTCTGTGTTAATATATAGAAGCTCGAGTTCTTGGAGTCAACTCTCTGGGTCACAAACAGCGGGTGCCATTAAGAGTGAAATGAGCAACCGACGCCCAAACATGGATCGGGATACTCGACGGCGCAGAATCAGGAACCCAAGATTTTTATATTTGCGTTTGCTTTGCGCCGCCTTGAACAGAATATGAAAAATCACCTCACCGACATGGAAGATTGTTCTTCGCTGCAGTAATTTTTTTTTTGTTTGTTTTCACGTTTTCTGTTTTATTCTTTTGTAGTTGGGCCCGAAGATGGGCTGGACCCAACAAACTCCCCCTCCGGCTCATCCGGTGGGCTCCAACAAGCCCGCTCTTCGCCGACAAGCCTCAAGCTTCTCTTTCGGTAAAGTTTTCGTCAACATATCCGAACCATTCTCACTGGTGTGTACTTTCGCCAAGTGCAACTGCTTTGACTCGAGAACGTCTCGAATCTAATGATACCTCACTTCAATGTGCTTGGACCTCGAATGAAATGACGAGTTCTTGGAGAGGTGAATAGCACTCTGGCTATCGCTGAATACGACATACTTCTCTTGGCGCAAACCCAATTCCTCAAGGAATCTCTTCATCCACAAAGCCTCCTTGCAACCCTCAGTGATTGCAATGTACTCAGCTTCTGTGGTAGATAGCGTCACACACTTTTGCAGCTTCGATTGCCAGGACACGGCTCCCCCTGCAAAAGTCATCAAGAATCCTGAAACGGACTTCCTGGAATCAACATCACCTGCCATATCTGAATCGGTGTACCCAACTAACATAGTATCGCTGCCGCCAAAACATAGACACACCCTGGAAGTACCTCTCAGATATCTCAATATCCACTTCACTGCTTTCCAGTGCTCTTTCCCAGGATTGGAGAGAAACCGACTGACTACTCCAACAGAATGAGCAATGTCGGGCCTAGTGCAGACCATGGCATACATCAAGCTGCCAACTACGGAGGCATAAGGAATTCGACTCATGTCCACCTTGTCTTTCTCACTTGTAGGACATTGCTCCGAATTTAGCTTGAAGTGACCTGCAAGTGGAGAACAAACCGCCTTGGCCTTACTCATGTTGAACTTCTCGAGCACCTTCTCAATGTAGTCTTCCTGAGATAACCACAACTTCCTGTTCTTCCTATCACGAGAAATCGCCATGCCGAGTATCCTCTTCGCCGATCCCAAGTCTTTCATGGCAAAGGACTTGCTCAACTCTCTCTTTAACATAGCAATCTTGTTAGTATCATGGCCTATGATCAACATATCGTCAACATACAAGAGGAGAATGATGAAGTCATCATCGGAATACCTCTTGACAAACACACAGTGATCTGACGACGTCCTGCTATACCCGTGACTCACCATAAAAGAGTCAAACTTTTTGTACCACTGCCTTGGAGCTTGTTTGAGGCCGTACAGGCTCTTCTTCAACTTGCACACAAGGTGCTCTTTGCCCTTGACTTTAAATCCCTCGGGCTGCTCCATGTAAATTTCTTCTTCCAGGTCTCCATGAAGAAATACAGTTTTCACATCAAGTTGCTCGATCTCCAGGTTCAAGCGCGCTGCTAAACCAAGAGCAACTCGGATCGAGGACATCTTCACCACCGGTGAGAATATCTCTTCAAAGTCGATACCTTGCTTCTGACCAAACCCCTTCACAACCTTGTACCTTGGCTGTGAGCTAGCATTTTCGGTCTTTAATCTGTAAGTCCATCTGTTCTTGAGAGCCTTCTTGCCTTGTGGTAACTTCACCAAGTCATAAGTGTGGTTCTCGTGAAGAGATTGCATCTCTTCATCCATAGCTTTCAACCACTCCTTCTTGTTATCAGCAGAGATTGCCTGTTGGTAAGTTTCTGGCTCTCCCGCATCCATGAGCATCACATACTCATCCTGAGTGTATCTCGTAGATGGACGCCGGTCTCTAGTAGATCTTCTTAACTGAGGTTCAACTGGCTGCTCTTGAACCTCTTCCTCGACTTGTTCAGTCGGCTCAGAATCACCAACGGCGGGAGTTTCATCATCGGCGGTGCCATCGGCATAATCCGGCACCACTCCCCCGTGATCAGTATGCGCTGCATGTGCAGGAACTGGATCCAAATCAATCAAATCATCACTGTACCTCTCTATCATCTCTGCCTTGTCGATGTCTTTAATGCCCTGGTCTTCCACAAACACTGCATCTCGGCTTCTAATAAGTTTCTTCGTCACCGGGTCATAGAACCTGTAACCAAACTCATCAAGACCATAACCGAGGAACACGCATGGTCTTGTCTTCGCATCGAGCTTAGACCTCTCATCTTTCGAAATATGGACAAACGCCTTGCACCCAAAGACACGAAGATGATCATAAGAGACTTCCTTTCCTGACCACATCCTGTCCGGAACCTCAAAACCCAACGAAACACACGGCGTGAGATTCAAAACATGTACCACCGTACTCAAGGCCTCACCCCAGAAGGATCTCGGTAGCTGCGAATGTGAAAGTAAACATCTCACCCTTTCCACAAGTGTCCTGTTCATCCTCTCAGCTAAGCCATTCAACTGAGGAGTCTTCGGAGGTGTCTTTTGATGCCGAATACCCTGTTGTCTGCAATACTCATCAAAAGGACCACAGTATTCACCCCCATTATCTGTCCGGATGCTCTTCAGCTTTGCGACAGTCTGTCTCTCTATAAGAGCATGAAACTGCTTGAAGACATCCAACACTTGATCCTTGGACTTCAGTGTATACACCCAAGTCTTCCTCGAGTGATCATCGATAAAAGTCACAAAATACGAAGCTCCACCAAGTGTTCTCGTCTTCATAGGACCACACACATCAGAGTGTACCAGATCGAGTACACCGGGCTTCCGTAAATGACAAACTTTCTTGAAAGCAACTCGTGTCTGTTTACCTGCTAAACAGTGAACACACCGTTTTAGAAAACCCTTTTTCATACCTGAGAGAAGGTTCTTCTTGGCCAACATCATCAAACCCTTCTCGCTCATGTGGCCGAGCCGGTTGTGCCAAAGCTCCACAACACCATCACCATCCACCGCATTCACCATGGAATTTGCAATCTTCGCTTGCGTCACATACAATGAAAAACACTTTTGTCCCCTCGCCATGATCAAGGAACCTTTGGTGAGCTTCCGTTTTCCATCACAAAAGGTGCTGCAAAACCCTTCGTCATCGAGCTTGCCTGTGGAGATCAAATTCATGCGGACATCGGAAATATGCTTCACACCCTTCAGAACCAAGGTGTTGCCATTGTCGGTCTCTAAGTGCACGTCTTCCATACCAATGGCCTTAGCAATACCATCGTTACCCATCCTAACACTTCCAAAGTCACTGGAAGTGTAAGATGCAAAGAAATCCATCCGCGATGTAGCATGTATCGAGGCACCACTATCGATCACCCAACTCATCTCTTGACAGGCGAGATTGACGACATCGCTGTCATATACAATAAGAAAATCGTCGGTGGCCGCTGCTACCTTCTCACCATTTGCACCCTCTTCGGTCTTCTTATCCTTTCCTCTGGTATTCAAATTCTCCCTTAGGAACTTTCTACAAAACCTCTTGATGTGTCCCTTTTTGCCACAATGATGACACTCAAAGTTGGCATGCTTTCCAGACTTGCTTTTACTTCGGTTTCTATCATTCGGACCCCTACTCTGACTTCTCCCCCGCTTTTCAGCAAATAGGACATCCGAATGCGAAGAAGAACCCTGTGATTTTCTTCTCATCTCTTCGTTTAGGACACCGCTTTTCACCAAGTCCATAGAGCAAACGCCGTTCGGGGACGAGTTAGACAAAGATGTCCTGAACGTCTCCCACGAGTCCTGTAACGTACCGAGAAGCCACCGCCCTTGTATTTCATCATCAAACTTGATGTTCATTCCAGCCAGCTGATTGATAATTCCCTGGAATGTGTTCAAGTGGTCTGACATGGCTTTTCCATCTTGATACTTCAAGGCCATCATTTGCTTGATCAAAAACAACTTGTTGTTGCCGGTCTTCCGTGCGTACAACTCCTCAAGTTTACTCCACAAGGTCCGCGCTTACTTTTCTTCACTAACGTGGTTGAGTACGTTATCATCTACCCACTGCCTGATGTAGCCGCATACCTGACGGTGACATAGCTCCCACTCTTCATCGGTTTTACCCAATGGCTTCTCTTTGGCAAACACTGGCAAATAATAATCTTTCACATACATGAGATCTTCCATCTTCCCCTTCCAAATATGGTAATTGGACCCGTTCAAAGTAACCATCCGGCTTGTGTTACTCTCCATGACTTAAACGAGGCACACGGACCAAATCCCTCTGATACCACTTTGTTATGAAAAACCACCTAAATAAACAATGCGGAATATGGCTTTTCCGAAATTTAGCACCAAGTTCAAATCAATGGGGAAAGCCATGTTATGTTAGCCATTCGTGAAACGAGAAACAGGTTAGTGCAAACGAATCGGTACTGTTAGGATCGTGTAGCTGCGTGATTTCCAATGAGAAATGCGAGCCAGCGAGCTTCTTCTTGAACAAGGATCATCATTTTTCTGTGTTAATATATAGAAGCTCGAGTTCTTGGAGTCAACTCTCTAGGTCACAACCAGCGGGTGCCAGTAAGAGTGAAATGAGCAACCGACGCCCAAACATGGATCGGGATACTCGACGGTGCAGAATCAGGAACCCGAGATTTTTATATTTGTGGTTGCTTTGCGCCGCCTTGAACAGAATATGAAAAATCACCTCACCGACATGGAAGATTGTTCTTCGCTGCAGTAATTTTTTTTTTGTTTGTTTTCACGTTTTCTGTTTTATTCTTTTGTAGTTGGGCCCGAAGATGGGCTGGACCCAACATACCTCTCTATCTAACTATCTATCTATTTATTTATCTGTGAATATATCTTTCTATATTTCTAACTATCTATCTATTGGTCTATCTATCTATCCATCTATCTATCTGTCTATATGTATACCTATCTATATGTCTTTCTTTCTGTCTATCTATGTGTCTATCTATCTATATATCTATCTATTTTTTTATCTTTCTATCTATCTTTTAGATATCTATCTATTTATTTATATGTCTATCTATATATCTATCTATCTGTATATTTATATATATTTCATCTATCTATATATCTATTTGTCTATCTGTCTATCTGTCTATATGTCTATCTATCTATTTATATGTTTATTTGGCTTTCTTTCTATATATCTATCTATTTATTTGTCTAATTATCTATCTATTTATCTATCGATCAATAAATCTATCTGACTGTCTGTCAAATATCCATATATCTATTTTTCTATCAATCTATCTATTTATATGTCTATCAGTCAAACTATATATATATATATATATATATATATATATATATATCTGACAATTTATCAATCTATCTATTGATCTATTTATCGATTTGTCTAACTTTCTATCTATCTATCTAACTTTCTGTCTATATGTCTATTTGTATATCTCTCTATCTATCTAAATGTCTATCTATATATCTATTTATCTATCTATATGTCTTTCTATATATGCATCTCTCCATCTCTCTGCCAATATGTCTAGATGACTATTAGTCTTTCTATCTATATATTTTTGTATGTCTATCTATCTATCTATTTATCAATCTATTTGTATAAATGTTGATCTATCTACTTACATATTTATCTATCTATCTATCTATGTGTCTATCTGGCTATCGGTCTCTATATTATTTTAGTATCTATCTGTCCATCTCTATATTATTTGAGTATTAATCTATCTATTTGTATAATTGTTTATCTATTTATATGTCTATATGTCTATCTATCTAACTAACTATATGTATATCTGTCTATATGTCTATCTATTTATCCATCTATATGTGTATTTAGCTATTTGTTTATCTATCTATTATTTGTATTTTTTCTATCTTTCCATCAATCTTTCTATTTATATTCCTATGTGTCTATATTTCTAACTATCTATCTGTCTATCTATCTATGTATCTATCAATCAATTAAATAATAAATCTATGCATTTGTGTGTGTGTGTGTGTGTGTGTTATATATATATATATATTTATTTATTTATTTATCTATCTATCTAACTATATATCTACATATCTATCTAACTATCTTTCTGTGTTTCTGTCCATTAGTCTATCTTTCTTTCTATCTTTATATCTATTTGTCTATTAATCTATCTATATGTATGTCTATTTGTCTATTTATCTATATATCTATTTGTCTGTCTATCTATATGTCTTTCTATATATCTATCTATCTACTAATCAATCTATCATTTGATATCTCTACGTATTTATATGTCTAGCTTTCATTCTGGATATCAATCTATCAGTGTATATTTCTATCATTATATAAGTCTATATGTCGATTTATATATTTGTCTATTTGTCTATCTATGTATCTATTTTATCTGTCTATCTTTCTTTCTTTCTATATGTTTATCTATCTATTAATCTATCTATATATCTATCTATCTATCTATCTATATATCAATCAATATTTTAATCTATTTATCTATATGTATGTCTATCTATATGTCTATATGTCTATATGTATATATGTTTATATGTCTATATGTTTACCTGTCTAAATGACTATGTTTCTATTTGTCATTCTATCAATCTATCAATTTGTCTAACTATATAACTTTGTAATTATCTATCTATCTATCTAATTATATTTCTATAGTCTTGGTAACTAATAGTCTATTAGTCTATCTATCTATCTATATATTTGTCTATCTATCTATCTTTCTATCTTTCTATCTATCTATCTTTCTTTCTTTCTATCTATCTATTTATCAATTTGTTTACCTATTTTTTATATATCTATAAATATGTCTATTTGTCTATCTATCTATCTATTTATCTTTCTTTCGATCTATCTTTTTATCTATCTATCTATCTATTTATCTTTCTTTCGATCTATCTTTTTATCTATCTATCTATCTATTTCTCTATCTGCCTATCTGATTATTTGTTTATCTGTCTTTCTGTCTATCTCTGTATGTGTGTATTTTTATATCTTTCTATATATTTATCTTTCTTTTTATATATATCTATGTATCTATATATTTGTATACTTATCTATCTGACTATTTGTCTATTAGTTTATTTTTTATCTATATATCTATCTATTTGTCTATCTATCTATCTATTTATCTGTCTATCTATTTATCTATCTTTAAGATTATGTGTCTATCAAGCAATTTGTCTATCTGAATTTTTATTTGTCTAACTATCTATTTATCTATCTAATGTATATATGTCTATCGATATATCTAATAATTTGTTTATTTGTCTATCTATATATATATGTATCAATCTATTTTCCTAACTGCTTATCTTTCCATATATTTATCTATCTATTTATCTATCTTTCTATCTATCTATCATTGTGTTAATTTATCTATTTGTCTATATGTCTATTTATCTATCTGTAATTCAATATATCCATCAATCTATCTAACTATCTAACTATCTAACAAACTCTAACTATTTAACTATTTATCTTCTATTTGTATATCTGTCTAACTATCTAATTATCTTTCTATCTATCAATATATCCATTTATATCTATTTATGTATCAATCAATCTATTTATCTATTTATCAGTTTATCTGTCTATTTATTAATCTATTTATTTGTTTATCTATCTTTTTATCTATCTGACTATATAACTATCAATCTATCTTTAAATCTCTCTATCTAACTATATGTCAATCTACTTATATCCCTATCTGTCTATTTATCTAAAAGTCCATATATCTATCTTTCATTATATCTATCTATATATCTATCTATCTATATGATCTTTCTATCTGTCTATCTCTCTATCAATCTATTTTAATATATGTCTATTTGTTTATTTGTCTATCTATCTATCAATCTCCCTCACTATATATCTATCTATATCTCTAAATGTCTCACAATCCAATATAAGTATCTATTTATCTATTTATCTATTTATACAATTGTGTCTATGAGTCTATATGTATATCTATCTATTTGTCTTTTTCTCTCTCTTTATATATCTAACTATCATACTATCATTTGTCTATATCTCTAATAGTCTCTTTATATATCTATCTATCTATCTATCCGTCTATCTATCTATCTATCCGTCTATCTCTCTAGCTATCTATATATCTATCTAAATGTCTATATATCAATCTAACTTTCTATCTATCTATCTATGTGTCTATCCCTCTATCAATCTACTTTTATTTCTATATATTTGTCTATCTATTTATCTATCTTTCTTTCTTTCAATATATATCTTTATCTATAAATGTCTATCTATTAATATATATATATATATATCTATCTTTCTGTCTATCTCTCTAACTATCTGTCTATCTGTATATCTTTCTATTTATCTATTAATTTATTAGTCAACCAATCTATTAGTTTATCTATCGACTAATTTATCTATCTATATGTCTATCTATTTGTCTTTATATATATCTATCGATCTATCAATATATTTGTCTCTCTATTTTTCTATGTTTTTATTTATCTATATCTATTTAATTTATAAATATCTATGTCTATCTATTTATTAAACTATCTAAATATATATTTTCAATTTGTCTATCTGTTTAACTATATAACTATATTTCTATATATAAGTCTATTAGTCAATCATTCTTTCTATCTATGTATATGTCTATCTATCTTTTTTTAAATCTATCTTTTTATCTATCTATATGTCTTTCTCTCTATCTATTTATCTGTCTATCTGCCTATCTATCTATCTATCTATATGGCTATCATTCTAAGTGATTATATATAAATCTATCTGTCTATTTGTTTATGAGTCTATCAGTCGGTCTCTCTATATGTCTGTCAAACTATCTATATATTTGTCTATTTGTCTAACTATCTAATCTTTCTCTCTATCAATCTATCAATCTATCTGACGATCAATCTATCAATGTGTTTATCTGTATATCTATCTATTTGTCTATCTATCTCACTATATAACTATATAACTATCTAACTATCTATTTGTCTATATGTCTAACTAACTAACTATCTTTCTGTCTTTTAGTCTATTAGTCTATTAGTCAATTAGTCTATTTATCTATATGTCTATCTACCTATCTATTTATCTATTTATCTATTTATCTATTTATCTATACATTTCTATATCTCTCTATCTGTCTATATTCTATCTATAAATCTATCTATCTATTTATCAATCAATTTGTTTATTTTCCTATATGTCTATCTTTTTTATTGTCAATCTATCTTTCTATTTAAGTATCTGTCTATCTATCTATCTTTTTTTCAATCTATCTATCTACCTATTTGTCCATCGGACTTTTTATCTATTTTTTAATCTGTATATGTATCTTTCTATATGTCTAGATTAAATTTATATTTATCTATTTATCTATTTTTTTAAATGTCTATCTTTCTATTTGTGTAACTATCTAAAATTTATAATTCTATTTGTATATCTGTCTATCTATCTTTCTATCTATCTGTCTATCTATATATACATCTATCTATTTGCCTATATGCTTATCTATCTGTCTGTCTGTCTATCTGTCTATATGTCTATCTATTTATATGTCTATTTGTCTATCTATCTTTCTATCTATTCATCTATCTATTTATCTAACTTTCTATCTATCGATCTGTCTATCTATTTATCTATATGTTTATCAATCTATTTCTCTATTTGTTTATCTGTCTATCTGTCTAAATGTCTATATGTCCATATATCTATTTATCTAACTATCAACTATATATTTCTATTTATATATCTATCTATTTATCTAACTTACTTAATTTATATCAATTAGTCTATTAATCAATCTATCTATCTATATATGTATTTATTTATCTATCTATATATGAATCAATGTACCTATCTATTTGTTTATATGTCTACCTATCTATCTTTTTATCTATCTATTTATCTATATATCTATTTATCAATTTATCTATCTATCTATCAATTTTTCAATTTGTCTATATCTTCATTTATCTATATATCTATATATCTATCTATCTCTCTCTCTTTCTATTTACCTATCAATATCTCTATCTCTCTATCTTTCTATTTGTCTTTCAGTATAACTATCTAACTTTATAACTATCTATATGTCTATATGTCTAACTATTTAACTCGCTTTATATCTATTAGTCTTTTGATCTATTTATCTATCTGTCTATTTGTCTATCAATCGAATTATCTAACTTTCTAACTATTTATATGTCTATATGTCTAACTATCTAACTAGCATTCTATCTATCAATCTTTTGTTCTATCTATCTTTCTGTTTATCAATCTATCAATTTGTATATTTGTCTATCTGTCTATCTGTCTATTTCTATCTATTTATCTGTCTATCTTTCTTTATGTTTATCTTTTTATGTGTCTATCAATAAATTAATCTTTCACTCTATTTATCTTTCTATATATATGTCTATCTATCTTTATGTTTATATGTCTATATGTGTATTTATCTAGATTTTTTATGTAAATCTATATATCTATCTATCTATCTTTTTATCTATCAATCAATCAATCATTCTATATATATTTTTTTATATTTTTAGTTTATCTATATATCAATCTATATATCTATATTTATGCCTATTAGTCATTGTTTTTATCTATATATTAATTTTTCTATCAATATGTCTATCTTTCTATCTAGATATCAATTATTTATTTTTAAATCAAACTATCTATCTCTTTATCTATCTATCTATATATCACTCTATCTGCCTATCTATTTATATATCACTCTATCTGCCTATCTATCTATCATTCTATCTAGTTATCTTTCTAATTGTCTATTCATCTGTCTATCTATCTATCTATCTACCTATTTATTTAACTATCTTTTTGCATACCAAACTATCTCGTTAATTGTATGTCTATCTATCTATATGTATATCTATCTATAAGTCCATCTATTTATCTATCCATCTATCCATCTATCCATCTATCCATCTATCTAACTTTTTATTATTCAAACTTTCTAACAGTCTTTCTATAATTATTTGTCGAGCTGCATATCTATCTATCTATCTCTCTATCTATTAGTCTATTAATCTATCTGCTATATATATTTATTTATCTATCTATATATCTATCTATTTATATATTTTTAAAATTTTTCAATCTATCCATATATCTATTTATCTATCTATCTGTATGTCTGTCTATTTTTCAATCTTTCTAACTAAATATCAATATATGTATCTACATAACTATCTATTTATCTATTTATGTTTCTGTGTATTTATCTATCTTTCTATTTATCTATCTAATTATCAGTCAATTTGTCTATCTGTCTATATATTTTTCAATCTATCTATCTATAAGTCTATATGTATATCAATTTATTTATCTATCTATTAATTTTTTTATCTATATATCTGTCTATTTTTCTAAATGCCTACATTTTAATTTATCTATTTGTGTAACTATCTATCTATTTGTGTAACTATATATCTTTTTATTTTTCTATCTGTCTAACTATCTAACTATCTTTCTATCTATTAGGCTATTAGTTAATCTATCTATCTATCTATATATCTATCTATCAATATATCTATCTAATTATCTATTTATATATGTATCAGTCTATTTATCTGTCAATCTATCTATTTATCGGTCTGTCTATCTAGCTATCACCAATCTATCTATCTATCTCTATTTCCTATCTTTATGTCTATCTATCAATCTAAATATATTTCTATCTATCTATATTACAATATGTTTATTGGTTTACATGTCAATATGTCAATATCTCTATATGTCTATATGTCTATCAATCTATCTATCTATCTTTCTATTTAGCTATCTATCTGTCTGTCTGTCTATCTATTTATATATCTTTCTATTTATATATCTATTGGCCTAACAGTCTATTTTTATATTGGTGTATTTGTCTACATATTTATAATTCTATCTATCAATCTACCTATTTCTTTATTTTTCGGTCTATCTTTCTTTCTATCTATATGCCTATCTCTCTATTTTTTTAGTCTATTTATTTATCTATCTATATATCTATCTATCTTTCTATTGATTTGTCTATTTATCTATCGATATATTTATTTATATATCTATTTATCTCACAATCTACCTATCTATCTATTTGTCTATCTAACTTTTTGTTTATCTATCTATCTATCTATAAATGTAAATATAAATCTGTCAATCTATAATTCTATGTATTTGTCTATCTATCTATCTATCATACTAACTATCTATCTATCTATTAATCTATCTTTCTATTTATTTTTTTATATATATTTATATTTTAATATATTTATCTATATATATATATATATATATATATATCTATCTATCTATCTATCTATCTATATGTCTATTTATTAAGGTCTTCCTTTATATTTGTCTATCTTTCTATATGTCTATCATCTAACAATCTATTAGTCTATCTATCTTTATATCTATCTTTCTAACTATATGTCTATTTGTCAATTAGACTATCTATTTGCCTTTCTATCTATTTATCTATGTAACTATATGTCTCTATATATATATATATCAATCTATCTATCTATCTATATTTCAATCAATCTATCATCTATGTGCCTATCTATCTATATATCTATGTATCTATATGTTTATATGTTAATCTATTTATCTGTCTATCTGTTTATCAATCTATTAATCTAACTGTCTATCCCTCTACCTATCTAATTTTTTATCTATCTTTTCTATTTGACTATCTGTCAATCAATTTATATGTCTATCTATATGTGTAGAAGTCTATTTGACTACTTGTTTATCTATCAACTTATCAATCTATTTATTTGTATATCTATCTAGCTATCTAATTGCCTAACTCTCTAGTTGTCTATCTATCTAACTATATAATTGACTTTATATCAATCACACTTTCTATCTATTAGTATATCAATCTATCTATCATTCTATTTGATTATCTCTCAATCTATCTATTTTTCTATCTATCTATCTTTATATATATATATATATATATATATATTTGTGTATTTATCAACTATCTACCTATCTATCAATCTAACTATATGTCTATGTGACCACAATCTATATATCAATCTGTCTTTCAGATTATATGCCTATCTGCCTATATATCTATATGTCTATATATCTATATATATCTCACCCTATCTATATATCTGCCAAATATCTATTTGCATATATGCTTATCTATATATCTACCTATTTTTCTATCTATTTTTATATCTACCGATCAAACAATCTATTTATATATATATAATTTTCTATCTATTTATCTATCTTTTTGTCTATCTTTATATCTATCTATATATTTATCAATGTGTCTTTCTATATATATGTGTGTGTGTGTGTGTGTGTGTGTGTGTGTGTGTGTGTGTGTGTCTATCTATCTATATGACTTTTTTTCTATCAGTCTATCTTTTTATCTATCTATATATCTATCTATTTATCTTTCTATCTGTCTATATGTGTATTTTTATTTCTATATATATGGATATCTATCTATCTCTCTCTATTTCAATCTATTTGTTTATCTATATATCTATTTATCTACCTATTTGTCTATATGTCTATTTATCTATTTGACTTTATATCTATTTATATATATCTATCTTTTGATTTATCTACCTATCTGTCTATATGTCTATATATTTAAATGCCTATCTTTCTATCTGTCAGACTATCAATTTATCTTTTATCTAATTTTCTATATATATATATATATATATCTATCTATCTATATATCTATATATCATTGTATATGTCTATTTGTGCAACTATATATATATATATCTATCTTGTCTATCTATCTATCTATTTATTTCTATATCTATCTATCTATTTATCTATCTTTTTGTCTATCTACCAATCTATGTATTTGTATATCTATTTGTCTATCTATTTTGTACCTATCAATCTATCATTGTATAAATCTTGTATGTGTGTATCTATCTATCTGTCTATTTTCTAACTATCTAACTGTGTTTCAGTCTATAAGTCAGTCTATCTATCTTTTTATTTATATCTTTATCTATCTATCTGTCTATCAATCAATCAATCTGTCTATCTACATATCTATTTATTTATTTATCATTCTAATTGTCAATCTATCTATCTACCTTTGTATATATCTATCTATAATTCTTTCAATCTATGTGCCTCTCTATCTATCTATCTTTCTGACTATCTCTCTATTAGTGTTTTTGCCTATGTGTCTATCTCTTTATTTGTCTATATTACTTTCTATCTATTTTTTTATCTATTTATGTATTTATCTATCTATTTATCTATCTGTTAATTAGTCTGTGTATTTGTCTATATGCCAATCTGCAGTTCTATCTATCTATCTATATGTCAATCTATCTTTCTACATATCTGTCTATCTATATATCTTTCTATCATTCTATCTATCTATAAATCTATCAGTATAACAATCTATCTTTATATCTTTCTATCAAAATATTTGTGTATCTGTCTATAGATTTATCTTTCAATCTCTAAATTTGTCTTTTTATGTATCTCTTTATCTATTTATATGCCTATCTTTCTATCTATCTATTTGTGTATTATCTATCTTTCTATCTATTTATCTATCTATCTTTATATATATATATATATATATATGTATCTATCAATGTGTCAATCTATCTATCTATTGATTTATATGTATATTTATCTATCTATCGGTCTATCTGTTTATTTGCTTATCCGTCTATTTGTCTATTAACTATATATCTTTCTACTAATCTGTATATCTATTTATATATATATATATATGTCTATAAGCCAACATATCTCTCTATATCTATTTATCTAACTATCTATCCACCTATCTATCTGTCTATCTAATGATCTTTCTACCTATCTATCTATTTATCTATCTATCTATTTATCTATATGTATATTTATCTATCTATATATCTTCTTATCTATTTATTTATCGTTATGTTTATCTATCTATGTATATATCTATGTATCTATATATCTGTCTATCTATCTATCTCTCTATCTATGTTTATATCTATCTATCAGTCTATCTATCTATCTATTTATCTATTTTTCTATCTATTTGTCTCTCTATCTATCTATTTACATATTAGCCTATCTATATATCATCTATCAATCTATTTTGTGATCTATCTATTTCTTTATCTATCTTTCAAGCTTTCTATCTATCAAACTATTTATCTATCTTACCATCAATCGATCTAACTATCTACCTATCTATCTATATACATTTTTCTATCTATCTATCTATACATATGTCTAACTATATAATGCCTATCTATCTATCTTTCTATTTGTCTATCCATCTATCTTTTTGTCGATTTATCTTTCTATATATCTTTTTTTCAATCTCTTTATATCTGTATCAATCTATATATTTATCTATCTTACTATATGTCAATGTATCTATTTTTCTATCTGTCTATATTTCAATTTGTTAATTTCTATATCTCTATATCTATCAATTTGTCCATCATTCTATATGTCTATCTATCTATATATATATAAGTCTATATGTCAATCTGTCTTTATGGCTATCTAACTATTTGTTTATCTATCTATCTATTTTTCTATGTATATATCTATTAATCTATAAATCTATCTATATGTCTATCTATCTATCTATTTATCAATCTATCTATTTGTTTATTTATTTATCTTTCATTATGTTTATCTATCTATTTACCTATATACTTATCTACTTATATGTCTATCTATCTATCTATTTATGTATATATATATCTATCTATCTATCTGTAAATCTGTCTATTTATTTTTTGATATGTCTATCTATCTATCTCTCTATATGTCTATCAATCTATTTTTCTATCTATCTTTCTATCTATATATTAGACTATTTTATATTTATCTATATTTCTATCTATGTATCTATCAATCTATAATTTTATAAATCTATGTATCTATATATCTATATATCTATTTGTCTATCTATTTAACTATCTAACTATCAATCTATTTATCTATCTAATAATATAACTGTATTTCTATCTATATGTCGATCAATCTATCTATTTAATTGTCTACCTATATATCTATCTTTCTATGTATTTGTCTTTCTTCCAATCTATTTATATATCTATCTTTCTATATGAATATCTATATATTAGTCTATTTGTATATCAATCTATGTATTGGCTTATCTACCTATATGCCTATTTATCTATCTATCTGTTTATCTATCTTTGTATGTGTCTATTTATCTATCAATCTATCTATATATTTATATGTCAATCAATATGCTAGTCTATCTGTTTAATCATCTATCTATCTATCTATATATCTGTATACCAATCTATCTATTAAATTATTTTCCCAACTATCTATCTATCTATCTCTCTATCTATATCTCTTTATGTATATATATATATATCTCTCTCTATCTATCTATTAATCTATCTTTCTATCTATCGATATATTTATTTGTCTATCTATTTGTCTAAATATATGTGTATCTATCTATTTTTTTATTTATCTATCTGTCTATCGATCTATCTACCCATTAGTCTATCTATTTTTCTATCTATTTGCCTATATGTCTATCTATCTATCTATATATTTATCATTCAATCAATCTATCTATATATCTATCAATTTATTTTTCTATTTATCTATCTATTTATCTATAAATCTTTTTATCTATATATCTATGTGTCTATCTGTCTATCTGTCTATATTTATATCTGACTAATAAACTAACTCTCTATCTCTCTATCTATCTATCTATCTATCTTTTTATGTGTCTATCTATCTATATGTCTATATGTTTATCTATCTATATGTGTATAAATGTATATGTCTATTTGTCTATTTGTATATCTGTCAATTTATGAATCTATTTATTTGACTATCTATCTGACTATCTCTTTTCTAACTATGTAACTGTCTATATATCTATCTCTCTATCTATCTAAATATCTAAATGTCTATCAATATATCTCTATATCTATCTATATATGTGTATATCTCTTTATTTGTCTAACTATCTACCTATCTATTTATCTATATACCTATATGATTTATTTGTCTAGTTGTCTATATGTTTAGTTATCTATCAATCTATGTGTCTATTTATTTTCTATCTACAAATCTATTTATCTATTTATCTATATATCTAGCTATTTGACTATATGGCTATCAGTCTATTTTTTTTATCTATCTACCTATCTGCTTATCTCCCTATCTGTCTATAGATCTATCTATATGTCTATCTATTTTTGGTCTATTTATCTTTCAATCTATTTATCTATCTATCTGTTTATCAATCTAACTATCTATATGTCTATCTATAAATCGGTATATCTGCCTATCTTTCTATATTTTTATTTGTTTATCTATCAATCTATTGGTCTATTTGTCAATCTATCTATTATTCTATTTGGTCTATCTATCAATGTATTTTTCTATCTATATAACTAAATTTCTGTGTGTGTGTGTGTGTAACTATATTTTTTCTTATCTATTTATCTATCTTTCAATCTATCTAAATATCTATCTATTTATCAATCTTTTATCTGTCTATTTTTCATTTGTCTATGTTTCTATCAGTCTATCTATTTATCTATATGTCTATCTGTTTGTGTGTCTATATGCTTATCTATCTATCTATCTATTTATCATCCAATCAATCTATCTATATATCATTAAATCATTCAATCTATCAATCTATATGTCAATCAATATATTAGTCTATCTGTCTATATATCTATCTATCTATATATCTTTCTGTCTATCTATATTTCTTATTAAATTTCTATTTGTCTGTTTGCCTATCTGTCTATCTATTGTCTGTCTATATGTCTATAACTCTATCTATCTATCTATTTATCTTTTTAAATGTTTGTCTGTCTATATGTCCATATGTTTATCTATCAATAATTGTATGTCTTTTTGTATATTTATCTATCTGTCAACCTATCAATCTATCAATCTACTTATCTATCTATCTGTGTAACTATCTAATTTTCTAATATCTAACTTTATATCTATCAATCTGTCTATCATTCTAACTTTCTAGTTGTCTTTCGGTCTATTGTCATTCTACCTACCTGTCTATCTATCTTTCTATCATTCTATTTTTCTATCTATCTATATATTTGTTTATCTATCTATCTCTTATGTATTTATCTATCAATCTATCTATCTATCTATTTAAATAATCTCTCTATCTTTTATCTGTCTATATGTCTATTTGTCTAGCTATCAATCAGTCTATTTGACTATTTGTTTATCTGTCTATCTATTTATGTATCTATTTATGTATCTATCTATAAAACTATCAATTTGTAAATCTATGTATCTATCTATCTATCTATTTTTCTATCTATCTAACTATGTAACTATCTCTTTGTCTATCTGTCTAGGTATATAATTGTGTTTCTATCTATGAGTCTATTAGTCTATGTATTTATATATCTATTTATCTATCTATCTATATATCTTTTTATATGCCAATTAGTTTATTTATTTATTTGTCTATCTTTCTATATGTTTATTAGTTTATATGTCTTTCTTTCTGCCTATCTGCCTATTTTTCTGTATATATATATATTTATTTATTTATTTATTTATTTATTTATTTATTTATGTGTCTATCAATCTATTTATCTATCTAAGTGCCTATTTTCTATCTATTTATCTTTCAATCTATTTATTTATATATCTATCTGTATATCTATCTATCTTTATATCTATTTATCTTTCTATCTGTCTTTCAACTATTAATCTATTATCATATCTATTTATCTTTCTATCTATCATTCTATTTGTCTATCTATATATGTATCTTTTTACCTATCTAACAATCAATCTATCTATCTAGATATTTATCAATATATTTATCTATTTATGTAAATATATTTTTATATGTCTATCTGTCTATCTATCTATTGGTCTAACTATCTATCTATATGTATGTGTATTTGTTTATCTGTCAATCTCTCTATATGTCTATTAGTCTATCTAAATGTATATCTCTCTATTTGTCTGTGTCTATATGTCAATCTATCTATTTATATATCTATATATCTATTTATTATTCATTCAATTAATATATATATATATATATATGTGTGTGTGTGTGTGTGTGTGTGTATCTATATTTAAATTAATATGTCAATCTCTCATTCTATCTATCTATCTAACTATCTATTTATCTATCTATTTATCTACGTGTCTATTTATCTATCTATCTATCTTTATATCTATTTATTTATCTTTCTATCTATCTGTCTATATGTATTTCTGTCTATCTCTCTATCTAACTATATATAAATCTTTCTATGTGTATGTTTACCTATCTATCTATCTATTTTTCTATCTATCTATATGTGAATATGTCTATTTGTCTATCTTTATATCTATATATCTATCAATTTATCAATCTATTTATCTGTTTGTCTAACTATCTAACTATCTATTTGTTTATCTATCAAAATATCTTAATATATTTATATCGATTAGTCATTCATTCTATAAGTCTATCAATCTGTAATTCTTTTTGTTTATCTATCATCTATCTATCTATTTCACTAAATATCTATCGATCTATTTGTCTAAATATCTATCTATATATCTATTTGTGTATCTATCTATCTATATTTCTACTTATATGTCTATCTATCTATATGATCTATTTGTCTATGTGATTATCTTTATATCTATCTTTCTTTCTTTCTATTTTTCTAATTATTTGCCTATATGTCTATATGTCTATATGCCTATCTATCTATTTATTTAAATCTTTATTTATCATTTTATCTATTTACCTAGGTGTCTATCTATCTTTCTATCTATCTATCTATCTTTTTATATATCTATCTATTTTAGTATTTATCTTTCTATCTCTTTATTTGTACATCTAGCTATTGATCTATCCATATAACTATCTATAAATTTGTCTTTCTATCAATGAATTTGTGAATCTATCTATCTATCTATATGTTTGTCTATCTATCTACATATATATCTATCTATATATTTTTCTGTCTATCTATCTATCTACTATCTATTTATCTATCTGTCTCTATTTATTTGTCTAACTATCTATTTGTTTATATGTCTATCTGTTTCTCTTTTTATAAGTTTATCTGTCTGTCTATTTATGTATTTATCTATTTTTCTATCAAACTTTCTATCAATCAATCTATCTATCTATCTATTTGTGTATTTGTCAATTTGGCAATCTGTCTATCGGTCTTTATGTTAATTATCAATCTATCTATCTTTCTTCTATCTATTTATTTCTCTATCTACTTATCTATTTATTTCTCTATCTATCTACACATTTATCTATCTATCTATCCATCATTATAATTTTATATATATATATATATATATATATATATATGTCTATCTATCTATATGTCTATTTGTTTATCTTTCTATCTTTCTATCTGTCTATCTGTCTATCTATTTTTCTATCTATCTATTTTTCTATCTATTTTTCTTTCTTTCTATCTATTTATTTGTATATCTGTATATCTGTCAATATATCTTTCTATTTATCTAACTGACTATATATATATCTAACTATCTTTCTATCTATCTTTCTTTCAATTTATATATCTATTTATTTATCTATCCGTCTATCATTGTATCTTTCTATGTCTATCATTGTATCTTTATATCTGTCTATTTATCTATTTCTTTATCTGCCTATCTATGTATGTGTCTTTGTTCTATGTGTCTATGTGTATATCTATCTATCTATTATCTATCTATCTATTTGCCTATATGTCTATCTATCTGCCTATATGTCTATCTATCTATATGTTTATCTATCTATCACTCAGTCTATATAGCTATATGTCTCACTACAAGAAAGCCCAAATAGTTAAAGCATTTTCCCTAGATATTTGGGCTTATTCCATCACTAAAATATAATAATGATGGATTTACGAGAGAAATTATCCCAAGCTAAAGTGCATGTCGCAAATTATTAATGAGAAAACTCAATTCCTTACCAAATTTTTTAACGTCAGAAATTCCCTAGCTAATTATATTTTTTTCTTCCTAATTTTGATTGTAATTATAATTAACAGAAAAGTCTCTGGCTAAATTAGAGAGGAAAAAATCCCTAGCTATTTTCATTCCAAAATTATTTTCACAATTTTATTTTTTTACAAAAAATTTGATTACATATTTTTAAGTTTTTATATTAAATTGAATAAAAAACATAAAATATAAACAAATATTTATAATTAACAAAAAATAAAAGTAAATATATTATTCTGATACAATTTGTTACATAGTTAAAACAAAAACATAACAATATTTTATTACACTTTCTTCATCAATGTATCTAAAAATAGTGCATAAAGTTTAATTTGTCTTTGAAATTAATGTTGCTTTCTCTCCCTCACCTCCTCTACCCACCATCTTTCTCCTGCTATAAAGCAATCCTAGTCATCCTACGTCAGTCTAGTAAAATTCTAATTTCTATGTTTCTGCAAATAGGGAACGAACGGCCTCATTGATGAAGCGTATGTAGTGCAGAGCTCCATTTTTGAATTGGGAGCCACCACCAGAGAAAGTGAGATATTCTCATGTAAATTTAACCATTTTCTAATGTCCCTTCACTTCTGCAAGCTTCGTATGGGAAACATTATGATATCATATCCGTATGAAATTTAAACTAATAAATCAAATTAAAATAAATAAATAAATAAAGTTCTATTTTTATTAATATATGGTAAAATTATGCAATATAACTTATACCTTATATATATTACTATAGTATATATGTACATTTATACTACGGAAACAACAGATTCAAATCCCCTACCTTGATGTCCCTAGCCATAATGTCATATTCATTGCCAACGAGATCACCATAAACCATAGATTCCAAAATATCAAATGTCATAAAATCATAGTTCAAGGGAGGAATGGCATTAGGCACCTATGAAATGTTAGAAATGCACATTTAGTAATTATCTAGTATCCATTGCTTGCTAGAGCTACCATTAACTCGCATATCTAAAAACACATATCTAAAAACTCATGATCTAGTATTCACAGTAAATATGTTTATATCATATTATACTATAAAATGTTTTAAAAAATAAAGCTTTGTGAATAGGAATGTGCCTTAGGCACTACCAATGCTAGGAATTCCTTGCCTTGGTAGTTTATGACACACACAATGCAAACATGTGGACTATTACATGTGTATGCACACATGAAATGTAATAATTAAATATATGTTTCTCTCTCTCTTTAGCTCATTAACATCTAAAAATCTTAATATATAAATTAATAAAACATATAAATGTACAATGTGAATAAATTCTCATTTTATTAAGGAAACCCACATACGTTAATGGCCATTACAATCTAGATCATTACCATCTGCCTTGATACCAAAGTTTATATTACATAGTTTCACTGCTTGCTCCTGAGTAATCATAGGTTGCAAGGAGTCCCTATTATCTTACTAAATCAAACTTGTTAAAAAAAATCAAGAGCTAATAGTGGATGAATACATGATGTGGTACCACCAAGGGCACCAATGGTGATTAATGTTGGACAACTATTGCTAGTACTACTAAAAACACATAATGGTGCTTGCTCACAACCTACTCACAATTCAGGGCAAACAAAAATAGGCTTAGAAACCCAGAATGTGGAACAACATGAGAATCAATTGTTAATAGTTATAACTTAAACTTCATTAACAAGATATATAAAATGACCATATTCTAGAAGTAAAGTGGGCTCGCAATAGCTCATATTGATGAGATCACATTTATGCTGCATAAAAGCAAGTGTTTTCACCATTTGAATGTCATTATCTAGAGTAAATATGAACGACTAATAAAAGTTAGCTGACTTCCATTATAGTCTGCCATGAAATAATAGGGTGCCACATCTTGTAGCAGTATGGCATGTGCCATGTGATAGTGTCAGAGTGGATGTGTGTGCGGAAAGGTTGTGGGTAGTTATATGCATGTTGTGTGGCATTTTTTGTGAGGAAGTGTGGGAAAGAATGCAAATAGTATGTTATGGCAGTGTACAAAATAATATAGTGCGGAAAATTTAAAAATAAAATAATAAAAAATGATTTAGTGTGTGAGTTATAGTTTGTCTGATAGATATTTTGGCTGCACTAATTTGTGTTGGTTCGCACTAAAGGAAGTAATCTGGCTTTCTTCTGGTCACTTCTGGCTCTCCTCTTCTTGATGCAGGCTCAAACTGCATCAATTTTAAGGCTCAAACTACATGAACACAAATACATAAACTCTCATTTCCCAACAGAAATATTTCAAAAGAAAAATCAAAATCAAAATCAAAATCAAAATTAAAAACAAAATCAAATCAAAATCAAATACCAACTTGTATGGACATGTGACACTTGAAGTCATCAACTTCCAAAATAGTTTTCATGTTTGCACAGCAGATGTCCTGCAAAGAATCGTGGTTAGGTTAGTCATCCAAGCAAAGAATAAAACTAGAATCAAGAATAATGATGCCACCAAATAAATCTCTTCCTGTTTAGCTACACATATAAAAAATCATGTGCCCAAAAGTTGCTCATTATTTCTTCTTCATGAAGTGAGGAGATAAGAGCTTTGAGATTGTAGATCCGGTGAAAGACTTGCAGTGAAGTAGCTCTTTCAACTTATAATCGTATCTTTTTTTTCCTATCTAATGGATCCTTTTTTAAAACAAGAAAATTTAACGATTAATTGAAATTGAAGAATAGCACCATAGATTATCATCGGGGAGAGGTGAAGGCAATGAATGTTGGCATACTTGTAGATTATTTTTTTTATATAGTCCCACATCTTATTTACAACATCAGAATGTGATAATGCATCTTCACATATACCAAAACATTTTATGAGAGCATATGAAAAAGGAATAGGAAACTAGAAATCTAGAATTAACTTTGTATACATTTATGTATAACTATATATAACTACTTTTTGAATATATATATATATATATATATATATATATATATATATATATATATATATATATATATATATATATATATAACTATATTTATAACTATATAAATCTATTTAAAACTAAATATAATATAGGTATAAGAACATATAACTATAAATAATTATCTTTTACTATATGTATAACTATAAAGATATTATACGTAACTATATTTAAATATATAATTAACAAAATATATTTAATATTTTTATATATTAGTATATAAAAATATATTTAAATATATTTATGCCAATACATAACTATATGTATAAATATATTAAATTATATAAAATATATATATACCTGCATGTATAAATATAAGTATAACTATATATGTAACTATATGTATAACTACATGTAATTATATTTATAATTACATGTATAATAACATACAACATTATGCTTAACTATATGTGTATAACTATATATAAATATTTGTATAACAATATAAAACTCTATATATCGAAATATAACTATATTTTATAACTATGTATACATATATGTAAATCTATATATTTGTTTATAACTTTGTGTACATTTATGTATAACTACGTATAACTACTTGTAGGAATATATATAGATATATATATATATTATTAACAATATAAATCCATTTATAACTAAATATAATATGGGTATGAAAACATATATCTATAAATAATTGTCTTTTACTATATGTATAATTATAAAAACATTATACATAACTATATTTAATTATATAATTAACAAAATATATTTAATATAAGATTTTATATATTAGTAAAAAAAATGTATTTAGCTATATCTATGCCTATACATAACTATATGTATAAATATATTAAATTTTATGAAAAAATATATATACTTACATGTATAAATATAAGTATAACTATATGTGTAACTATATATATAACCACATGTAGTTATATTTATAATTTCATGTATAAAAATATACAACATTATGTTAACCTGTGTGTATAACTATATATAAATATTTGTATAATTATATAAAACTCTATAATTAAATATAGTTATATTTGTAACTATGTATACATATATGTAAATCTATATATTTGTTTACAACATTGTATACATTTAGGTATAACTATATATAACTACTTGTATGAATATATATATATATATATATCTATCTATCTATCTATATATCTACACCTATTTATAACTAAATATACTATAGGTATAAGAACATATAACTATAAATAATTGTCTTTTACTATATGTATAACTATAAAAATATTATACATAACTATATAAAAATATATAACTAACAACATATATTTAATATATAATTTTATATATTAGTATATAAAAATGTATTTAACTATATCTATGCCTATACATAACTATATGTAAAATTATATTAAATTATATTAAATTATATTAAATTATATTAAATTATATGAAAAAATATGTATTTCTGCATGTATAAATATAAGTATAACTATATGTATAATTATATGTATAACTATATGTATAACAACATTATGTAAATCTATATATTTACTATATGTATAAAACTCTATATATTTAAAACTATATAAAACTCTATATATTTAACTATATTTATATAACTATATATAAATATTTGTATAACTATATAAAACCTTATATATTTTAATATAACTATATTTGTAACTATGTATACATATATGTAAATCTATATATTTGTGTATAATTTTGTATACATGTATGCATAACTATATATAACTACTTGTATGAATATATATACATAATTATATGTTTAACTATATATAACTATTTATATCTACATATACTATAAGTATAAACTATAAATAATTA